>CAOLHI010000305.1:462500-467500 GCA_948474755.1 Ctenosaura bakeri
ACTAGGAAAACTGTCAGCTCTCTTGGAGAGGTCTTTCCATTCATTCGAGACAACACTGGCCCAAATGGACAGATGTGTGGTTTCTGTATAAGACAGCTGCATATGTGCTCTGTCTGTCTATCTATCTATCTATCTATCTATCTATCTATCTATCTATCTATCTATCTATCTATCTCAGCAACCCACTTGAACAACACAGTGTAGAACCAAGGAAAGAGCAAGGAGGGAAAAGAGCCAAAAAACAAACATACATGAGTCACGTAGGGTGTAGGTGGGGCTTCAAGTGACAGTAACTCGCAAGACTTATGGCATGTGGTATCACTAAATACCCTAAGGGCACCAGATGTTGTCTGATCTTGGAAGCTAAAGCTTGATCAGCTCTGGTTAGTACTTGAATGGAAGACCGACAAGGAATACCAGGTGCTATATGCTATATTTCAGAGAAGGAACTGGCAAAACCACCCCTGAGTGTTCCTTCCCTAGGAAAACCCTACAAAATTCATGGGGTCGACATAAGTCAACAGGCAACTTGAATGCGCGCGCACACACGCACACTCACACACACCTTGCTACAGTACAGTTGTGGATTCCTAATTTTTTTTAAAGAAAATCTGTATAAAAGAGTGTATGTGCAAAGTTTACTGGCCACTACCAGTTACGGGGAAGAAAGTAGGAGTCCAGGCTACGCTCAGGACTACAGTGCAAGCAGGCAAACATGGGAACCAGCGTTGCACTGATGATGCTAAAGGTAGCATTATCTTTCCGAGTAAAGGAAAAGCCGTTTTCACACAGGACAGTGGGCTCACGTAACAAACACTGAATGTTGGGGAAGAAGTTGTGCCGTTTCCATTTTTTGCAAACTTGGTTTAATGCTTGGTATCAGAAGAAAAAGTGTAAGAACCAACTACATTATTTGTAACTCATTATGTCCAAGTCCAGTTCCATCTTTTGACGCCTTTCTCACTCTCGCGTGTTTACAGCAACAGGGAATTTCTTCCCACCTAAATCTGAAACCATAAGATCCGATCTTTCCTTCTGACAATGAAGGGAAGGCATTCAGCCTGCAGTTCAAAGAAGCTTTCCTCTTAACCTTCATGCTCTTTCGGTGACTTTTAAGATTATGTGAATATATCAAAGTTCCGATTTGCTAAAACAGTGGTCAGAGGCTGATGTGGGGGGCTGTGACCTGTAAGAATGGCAAGTTGTTTGGAGGCTGAAGACAGACTACAAGCTGATAGGACAAAGACAGCCAAGCTAAGGCAGGTGGGAAGCAAGCTGGTGCTAAGTTGGACACCAACCAAAGTTGGACACCAGATAGAGGTTGGGCAGGTTGAAAACAAGTTACCTGTGAACTGAAATCTGAAATGCCTAGAATAAGGAAAGGACAGTGTCTCTCGGCAACATTGCCCAGTCTGAGGGAGCACCATGGATTTGCCAGCCTGTCCTCCTTTTGCCCAGCTTATGCCCAGCTAGACTTCTTCTGTATCCACTTCCCTGGTCAAGAGAACTATAACCTGCTTTCTTCATGTCCTGCCTACCATGACTTCCATTCCAACTTCCGACCTTCTGCTTCGGTGACTAAAGGAACTAGTCCTAAATCAGCAAGGCTGTCATTTCAAACCTTACCTTTTTGCACTTTTGAGAAATGCATTCTGCAGAAGATTCTGAAGACTTGGTACTGTGTACATATATACTCACCAGATCTGTTGGGCCGTACTCTCCCGTTGCAGCCCTTTGGCTAGGGATTCAAACTGCAGGAAAGGAGATTCCACCTGAACCTCAGGTGGATATCAGATATCAATAGGTGAGCACATATTTTGACTGTGAAAGTTTCCAGATCTAACCCTTGCAATCTCCAGAAAAAGACTGGAGACTGTCTGCAGTATTATTGCTACCTAAAATAAAAACAAGGTGGGAAAAACTATTCCTTTCAGGGTCATCTGTGAAGGGTTGCATCTCAAGCCCATGGTAGACTGGGACCATTCTTTGCATTCTCTCTGCAACCTATTTCTCTGTCTAGCACCTTTATTTTTCCTTTCTGCATCTTCTCTCTCCCACCCTAGCAGCCTGCGTGGAGGGCCTACATTGCCAGAGGTTTGATCAGATTGTTTCACGAAGGCTTTTGAAACGAAGACGAAGGCTGCAAATGGCCCACCAGTAGAAAATACTAAGCTGGAGGCAATTTCCCATGTGAGCCCAACTAGGTCATCACCCTGCACTCCCCTTTGGGTGGGTTGTCTGCCAATTTTGGTTTTCTCTACCAAGGGATCGCTGGAAACCTTCCTTGGAACTGCAGCCTTCCTCAAGAGCACCACTTGAAAAATCACTCAGTTAAAACCCTATCAGGTAACCAGTTTTTATAAACTCCTCCGTTGTTCAGTGCCCCCACGAGAACATTTCCTTCTTTATCTGAAGCTGTGGTGCAAATTTTCCTCCGAGGCACTTCCCACATTAAGCTCAAATTACCTTTTTTCAGAATGCCACCAAAAAAAAAATAAAAAAAATTAATGATCCTGGCTGTATAATGTATAGCATATTGTAAGTAAATAAACACGCGCACGCACACACACGTCTGTTATTGAAAACATTTGTGTTACTTTTACTGACACAAAATGATTTATAGCCAGACTTGCAAGATTAATTTTTCTTTTGGTAAAAATTCAGCGTGTCATTTTTCACCTCGGAATCATATTGTCATTAGACATAATCTTCCTATTGTAAGGAGAAACCTGAACAAATAACGGTATTGCTAGCCTTTCCACTACTCTTTTCATCGCTCTTTAATTCTCTTCAATGTATTTCTTAAATAAATGGGAAGCTGGAGTAGGGGGGCCCACAATGTTAATAACCTCTAACAGAAAGCAGGAATGATCTTAATTTTGACCTTTTTTTTTTTCTGCTAAATGTGAAAGTAATGGCCCAGCTGAAAAATTTGTGAATCATAGAATCTTAGAGTTGGAAGAGACCCCAGGGACCATCCAGTCCAACCCCCTGCCATGCAGTTCCCCACATCAAATCATTCCCAGCAGATGGCCATCCAACCTCTGCTTAAAAACCTCCAAAGAAGGAGACTCCACCACACTCCGAGGCAGCAGATTCCACTGTTGAACAGCTCTGACCATCAGGAAGTTCTTCCTGAGGTTCAAGCGGAATCTCCTTTCCTGCACCCTGAATGCATTGCTCCTTGTCCTAGTCTCTAGAGTGGTGGAGAACAAGCCTGCTCCCTCCTCAACATGACATCCCTTCAAATATTTAAACATGGCTATCATGTCCCCTCTTAACCTTCTCTTCTGCAGACTAAACATCCCCAGCTCCCGAAGCCGTTCTTCATAGGGCATGGCTTCCAGATCCTTCACCATTGGTCGCCCTCCTCTGGACACACTCCAGCTTGTCAATATCCTTGTTGAAATGAGGTGCCCAGAACTGGACACAGGACTCCAAATGAGATCTAACCAATGCAGAATAGAGTGATACCATTACCTCCCTTGATCTAGACACCATACTCCTATCGACCAAGAATTGTGTTCATTGAAGGCATTGTGCACCCCCAGCCCCATGCAACATAGTAAAGTTGGCTATGACATCATGCTGAGTCCGTATGATACGGCTCACTAAAACCTTTGAGGTCAGAGCAGTTGTGCGTAGGTTTATGTTTTCTGTCACCAGTCAATCTTGTTTGTGTTTAATTGCTTTGTTGTTGTTAATTGCCATTAAGTCGACTTTGACTTATGGTGACCTTATGAACAAGAGCCCTATAAGTCATCCAGTTATCAACAACCCTACCATGCTCTTGCAGAATCAGAGCTATGGCTTCCTTGATTGAATCTATCTACCTGCAATTCAGTCTTCCTCTTTTCCTTCCGCCTTGCAAAAGCATTGTTCTTTTTGTCAGTGAGTCATGCCTTTTTGTGATAAATCCAAAATATTACAGTCTCAGTTTAGTCATCTTCACTTCTAGGGAGAGTTCTTGCTTGATTTGCTCTGATGCCTGTTCACTTGTCCATCATATCCATAGAATTGTGGTGATGCAGTGGTTAAATGCTGGTACTGCAGCCACAAGGTTGTGAGTTCAATCCTGCCGGGCTCCAGGTTGACTCAGCCTTCATCCTTCTGCAGGTCAGTAAAATGAGCACCCAGCTTGTTGGGGGCAATTAGCTAACACATTGTAAACTGCTTAGAGAGCATTTAGCTGATAAGAGACATAGAAATACACATACTATTGCTAATTGTCCACTATAACCACATTTCATATGAGCTGATGCTCTTCTTATTGTCATTCTTCACTGGCCAGCTTTCACAACATACTTAGAAATTAGAAATATGATGGCACAGAAGATCTTGACTTTGGTATTCAATGATATGTCTTTATTTGAGGATATTGTGATCTTTCTAGCTGACCTGTAAGCCCAAGCCAGGCCCACAAGGCACCCGACCAGGATCTGTACAAGAATAAAACGTTGATGGGGTCTCCCTGTCATTAAACACAGGTGGCTACCTCTGGCAGCGGCTGTAGCAGCCTCCTGGTTCCTCCTCCTGAGCACTTCAGCTGTTCCTCTGGTCTGCCTGATCTCTCAGGTGTGGCAGTGGGTGCTGTATCCCATCACATATACTGAATTAAGGTCAGCCTAGCAGTCTCATCTATGTGGACTGAGTGAGGGGGAGCCCACTATCTTGCCCTTTGCCTCAGGTGGTGAAATCCTTGGGTCAGCTCTTATATTAAAGGCATAGATTTTTAGCATTGGAAGAGACCACAAGAACCATCTAGCCCAACCCAGTGCCCAGCAGGTATCTACGGCTTAAAACACCCCTGAGAGGTGGCCATCCAGTCCCTGTTTAAAGGCCTTGAAAGAAGAGTCCACGATTCTCTGTTCTGCTGTCAGACAGCTCTTACAGTCAAGAAATTCTTGGTAATGTTTGGGTGGAACCTCTTTCTTCATAATTTGTATCCGTTGGTTCTTGTTTGAATTTCTGGAGCAGCAGAAAACAAGGACATTCCATCT
>CAOLHI010000305.1:472500-803774 GCA_948474755.1 Ctenosaura bakeri
CAGTGAATTATGGCAGCCTCCCTTTTTTGTTTTGCTTCTAGAAAGATCCCCATGTGTAATTTTGATTTGAAATGCCGCATGGTAATTTGGACGACAGCCAAAACCACCTGTGGCACCATAGGTGGCAGCCACCACAAGTTCTTGATGCATCAAATTGGCCTGAGTCTGCACCTAAAGCAGTCCATGAGGCTTCCTGCTTTCCCATCAGCCTTTGATTTATGGAAGGAATTTTAGCAATGGTATGCAGAGACCTTTGGTTTTCCTGCCCTGTTTGCAACCCTAGGAATCTGAGCCATAGCGTAATGGATTCCCATTTTTTCCACTGACTCATGATTGTTAGGAGCAGGTCCTCAATAAGCCATCTCCTTTTTTTCCTACATACGGTAGTTGCACTTGTACATGGTATTGCTTGGATCTCTATCTAATACCCCCTAAAGGGACCTGGAGAAGAGAAGGTTAAGCGATGACATGATAGCCATGTTTAAAAATTTGAAAGGAGGTCATTTGAAAGATGGGTTGAGCTTGTTTTCTGCTGCTTCGGAGACTAGGACACAGAGCAATGGCTTCAAACTATAGAAAAAGAGATTCCACCAAAATGTGATGAAGAGCTTTCTGACGGTCAGGGCTGTCTGGCAGTGGAATCTGCTGCCTCCATGGAGTGTGGTGGAGTCGCCTTCTTTGGAGGTTTTTAAACAGAGGGTGGATGGCCATCTGTCGGGAGTGCTTTGTTTGTATATTCTTGTATGGCAAGGGGTTGAACTCCATGGCCCTGTGTCCTCATTATGATTCTATGATTCTCACCCCCACCCCTTCTTTGAGGCCTCCGGCACAGTGTCCCAGCGGTAAATAAGGTTACGGCTGCATATGAACATTGAGTGCATTGCGTGGCGGAGAGTGAATGGACCAACGGATGGGTGATTGGTTCACAGCGTTAGGTACTGTGGTGACAGTAAGGATGAGATAGGCTACCCTCCCTTTTTACTTACTGGTTTGGCCTTTAAAACACGGCACTGCAGATAGAACGGCAAGGAAAAACACTCTGGGTAAAACTGAAGTGCCTGCACGACGACCCGGTGAGTTAAGACTGATGACGACAGATATGCGTACATGCAGATGCTCTCTTTTGTCATTCCAGATGTTCCAAATCGTAACTTCATCCAGAGAGAATCCATGTACTAATTGTTGTATGTTGCCTTAGCTATGGAGACCAAGCCTGACTCCACATTTTGGAGACGTATAGGCACATGGGCCCCACTTCTATCACCTGCGCTTGCTGTCATGAGGTCCCCTAGCGATGGCACTGTTGCACCCCAACCTTCCCACTTATTCATTAGCAAGCATACCTAGTTGTGTTGCTACTGGGGGACTGAAGTGGGCAGCAAGAGTGAAGGAGGCCACGCGAGATACCAGCCCTGGCATAGCTTGCCCTGTGGCACGTAGACCTAGCTAATGCCCTAATATTAATTATTAATTATTTATTTATTTGTATCCCGCCTCTCCATATGGATCAAGGCAGCGAACAACTTACAAATAGCATGTATTTCGATACATTTTTCTATACATGCCCCCAACAAGCTGGGTACTCATTTTACCGACCTGCGGAAGGATGGAAGGCTGAGTCAACCTTGGAGCCCGGCAGGATCGAACTCACAACCTTGTGGCTTGCAGTACTGGCATTTAACCACTGCGCCACCAGGGCTCCTAATATGCCAGGTTGGGTCACAAGTAATAAACTCAAAGCCACATAAGCCAGAAGCCACTTTGCACATTTTGTGGAAACAAATCTCATTGGTTAAGTCTGTGGCGGACAAAGAAAGACTCCTTTCTATCTGCCCCAGTTCTGCCGCCAATCATTCTGTTGATCCTGGGTTCGAGTGAAATGGCATAATCTCTTGTATTCTCTCTCAATCTTTTTCTGTACTGCTTATACATATCTTTTTACGCTAGATTTTTGTGCAATTGTATCAGTCATGTCTTTTTCCTAGATTTGGTGAATTGCATCATTTCTGGAATCCTGAAAATAATAAACTGGAGCTAAGGGTTTGCTCAGAAACGACTTGAAGGCATGCAACAAAGGGTATTTTTACATAGTCCTTAAAGGGGAAGGGGGAATTCTGGGGAGCATTTTGGAAGGGAAAGTGAAATGCTCTCTGCAGAGCTTACCACAACGTATTATCAGAAGCGCTGCGGAGAAAGGTGGAAGTAAGGCCATTTCTAATGAGATATAGAATATAATTTTAATGAACAAGCAGTTTGGAATGGATACTGATGAGCTGGGGAAGGAAGTATTTCCAAAGCAACGGTCATTTAATTAGAACATGTTTAATTAGAATAAAAATTTTAAAAATACAATTTTCCATGACAGTCTAGTTAATCTTCTGCTTGAATCATATTGTGTTTTATTCAATTTAATTGATTTTAAGCTTTGGTCTAATGTCATTATCCTTCACTTAATTATAAATGGCTGAAACTCAAAATGTGTTCATAAGTCAACATTCCAGATAGCCCAAGGAAGGACTGAAATTGTTTTATTAGCAAAAATATAAAATTCCTAGCTTTATATATTGGCTGGGGTGGGGAGAAGGGAGGGGAAACACACATCGCTTTCTGAAATGCATAGTTGAAACAGTACTCTTTTTTTTTTAATTTTCTTTTTTTTTTCTTCTTCTCTTTGACAGAAAGTGGCTTCCTGTCTGGTCCCATGTCCTGATTTTAATTTCATAAATCATTATTGATTTTTTTAGATTGCTAATCTGTCCTGTCTCCAAGGTCTTGAGTGCAGTCACATTTTTCCGATTTAGAAAAAGGATAAAATATCTGACAAAGATTAGTTCCCCAGGATAAATACACACTTAATACGTGCCTAGATGTTTATGCAAGGACCTCTTACGTCAGGCATTCCCTTCTGGTTTCTGATGGACTACTGGTCAATTGCTGATGGGCTGTCTAATCGCGGAGGGTGAGCTGTAGCCCTCTGGGTGTTGGACCTCAGTTCCCATCAGCTCCATTCATCATGGCAAAGGGTCATGGGCTGATGGGAATTGTTCTCCAAAACAACTGGAGAACATCACATTGGGAAAGGCAGATTTTCAGACAGAGAAACCTGTGGTCCACTCGAACAGGGCCGGCCCTACTCTTGGGCAGAATGTGGTGGGCCCCTCCGGCAGCAGATTTGGGGTCTCATGGTAGGGTAGCATATTATTTATTTGGTCAGTGCTGTGTTTTTAATGTCAAAGGGAGGAAGACATACGTGGGCGAAGGATTTTCTGCCTGGTATTTCAAATAACACGGCTGGCTCAAGCTATTAAACACCTTTGACTTGGACAATGGGGAGAACAAAGCTTTGTAGTGCTGCCTAAGGCAGCAAAATGTCTTAGTCTGCTCCTTTCCAGGATTAGGGCTAATCATTGTGGTCAAGAAGTGATGTGCATGGAGGTTTAGCAACATCTGTATAGCCACAGATTCTTCTCCCTTGAATTAATGCCTCCCAGTTGCTGGGGGTCCTTTTTGCAAAGCATACTGGAATGACTGCAGATTCAGAATCACTACCACACTAGTTATTCATAACAAGCATGCATGCTTTCTTTGCAAATAACGCAGCAGTGAACTACAAGCATTCTCATACTTACAAGTGAATGAAGACGGCAGAAGGCTGACATCAGCCCCTCCCTGTCTTTCCTTACCTGCTGTAAATGTTCCAGCTTTTAATTTTATTTTATTGGATTTTTATATCCCTTTATCTCCACGGGCCAAGGTGTCATACTAAAAAACAAAACACTCACGTACACATTGTAGTACATTAAAACTATAAGACAAAGCAGTAAAATATCACAATAAAATCACAGACCTAACTATAAAAGATGCATGCTTGCCCTCTTTGTGTGTGTGGAACTCAAAAGAAAAAAAGAAACTCTAGCATCGCCTTCAGAATAGAATGAATTTCTTTTTAGGGAGAAAGAAAAGGGCACTTAGTGGGCACTCTGGCAGCTGGCATACCCCAACAATTTTTGTGTTTATGTGTTGTTCCGCCATTGTCCGCTTTATTATTGTTGTTACACAGCGCTTTCAAAACTTGAGAAGTAAGCCGCTTATAAATGTTCAGAACGAAAATAAAAGCCTCAATCCTGCTGGGATCCTACAGTAACGTAAAAATGGTGCAAGTAGTTGCACTTTCTTAGAGGTTGTGAGAGTGCAGCCTCTGGTGCCACCAGTCATTCCACAAGTACACACACTTGAACTCATGTTCATTCTCACACTTTTGACTTTGTGCGTAGAGATCTCATGGGTTGTTATGCAGCAGGTGACCTCAAGACCATGGCACAAGAGATAGAGTCATGCAGCTGTAAGATCCTATGTAATGACACAGGCGACATATAGAATCATAGAAATGTAGAGTTGGAAGAGACCACAGGGACCATCCAGTCCAACCCCCTGCCATGCAGGAACACCCTCAAAGCACTCCCTTTGACAGATGACTATCAAGCCTCTGCTTAAAAACCTCCAAGGAAGGAGACTCCACTACACTCCGAGGCAGCAGATTCCACTACCGGACAGCCCTGACTGTCAGGAAGTTCTTCCTGAGCTTCAGGTGGAATCTCCTTGAGATTTGTTGTTGTTGTGTGCCTTCAGGTAATTTACAACTTGTGGCAACGCTAAGGTGAACCTGTCACAGGGTTTTCTGGGGCTGAAGATGTGGGACGTGCCCAAGGTCACCCTGTGTGTTTCAATGTGGCCAAATAGGGTATCGAATCCTGGTCTCTAGCGTCATAGTCAACACGCAACCTAAAGTGCATAGGATCTGGCCAAAGAAGAAATCAATGAGAATGTATTTCTGTTCCTCCTTGTTAGAACTGGCAAGAGGAGGACAGGCGGAGAATGGAACCTTGGCATCATTTTTCCAGCAGTCTTTCTAAATCCAAACATCTGAGAAATTGGAGAAACAAATGGATTCAGGATCAACTGTCCTTAGGATTTCATTAAACCATGTGTGGCGGAGGGACATCTCCTCCAAACGAAACCATTACTTGCTTCTCTCTTTTCTGAGGTCCTAAATCATTGAATGACATGTTTTTAAGACAGCTAAGGAAAAGCCAGAGGAGGAACTTTCCAGATGCAAGCCTCAGCAAGCAATTTTTCCAGTTCCTCTGGCCAAATAGCAGAGAGCTTAAACATAGCAATTTTTCAGTGCACAGGCTCTGATAAACATGTGTCTCAGAGTTTTGGGATATATCAACCCACCCACTTCCCCTTTTGGGAAACAGGATGAAATATTTTTTACTTTCCAGAGTGGAGGAGAGATCAGTGAGGCTGCCAGTGCCATAATATTGAGGGAGAAATTTAAGATGAAGTTCAGCTTGATGGGTTGTGATGGTGGATGTTGGAAGCAGCCATGATAGGACCCCATGTTGTCCTCACTTGTTCCTAGCACATTTCAATACAAGTTGGGCAAGTTGTTCATATCTTCCCCAGTCCATGTGGCCCTTCTTAATGTTTCTAGAGACCCCAGTGGAGCAGATCAAAGACTAATAGTGGTGACCAAGCCTAGGTCGGAGTCATCAGTAAGGAGCATTACCTGGCGTTTGGCCTCAGTGTGTGTGTTAGGATTCATTCCACTTTCTCCACTAGCTCAGACTTACAAGAGAATTGGATAAGGCCATAGTGGAAGGGACTGTTGATGGCTGTTTGTCATGATGGAGATATAGTCCCTTCAACACTAGAGCTTGTGTGACTCTGCATCATTTTGCCAGGGAGGAAGATAGGTGCTGCTTACTAGATCCTATTCAGGAGAAAGGTGGGATATAAATTCAGTAAATAAATGAAAATAAATACGTCAACCCTGCACACTTGCAGGTTTGACTATCACAGATTTTATTATTTGCAAATGTCTCCAAGTCATGTCCCCCCCACCTCAGGCACTTATTTTCTGGGTGAACCTTTCCTCTTGGTGGCTCTGATCAGACCACACAACCCTTTAAAATCCCACCTCTGTTCCTCCTCTTCCTCCCCCAGCCACTGCCTGGCCAGCTAAGGATAGTTTTTCAGCCCGATTTCTCACCACCACAAGCCCACTCCTGATGCCCGCCTCACAGACTCAAGGAAGAAGAAGGGCAAGAGAGGAAAAGTGTAGGGCTACAATGCTGCCCCCCCACCCCGCTTTTCCTCTCCACTCCTTGACCTCGTTTGGATGCTGCCGTGGTCCCCTTCCCGCACACACGTTTATATTTGTGATTTTTCCACTTTCTGTACCCCTCACCCTAGCGAACGTGGAGGGCTGATGGTAAGCTCATATCTTGCTTGTGGGCTTCCCAGACACAACCAATAGGCTTGAACACAGTGCTGGAGTGGATAGCCATTGTGACTAGTAACTCCCAGTAAGACTTGCCCTCTGTGAATTTATCTACTACCATTTTAAAGCCCACTGAGTACCAAGCTGGAGAAGGTGCCATCCGTATGCAATTAATGTGTGTGTGGGAAACTTGATTCAGATAAAGACCTGATTGGGGGGGGGTGGCTTTTTACCACTTTGCTCCTTGTAGAACTGATCTAGGTTTATTGTACCTTTTGCTCCCATTAGAAAGAAGGATCCCATTCATCACAATGGAAGCTTTCCTTCCACTACAAATAGTGGATCATGGGAGGATGTCCATGTCTTTTGGATTGGGGCCACAGCAGAGAGTGTCATAGGGTCAAAATCTCCCTCCCTCCTTCATTCACCTGGGTCTGCATCCTTAGCAGGTGGTTTGGACCTCCTCTTTACTTTGAAGAAAGCCATTCTTGCAGTTGCTATTGTATATGTTTGTTTGTATATCTATTTGTCTATTTACTTCCTTATTTATAAAACACTTGCATCCCACCCTTTATTACAAGATCTCAGGGTAACATACAAGATGAACAACTTAAAAGATCTCCAGACTAAAAGCATAAGTACTGCAGCCACAAGGTTGTGAGTTCAGTCCTGCTGGGCTCCAGGTTGACTCAGCCTTCCATCCTTCCGCAGGTCGGTAAAATAAGTACCCAGCTTGTTGGGGGCAATTAGCTAAAAGCACATTGTAAACCGTTTAGAGAGCACTTAGCTGATAAGCGGTATAGAAATACATGCTATTTGTAATGTATAATGTATTTCATGTTATTTGCCGCCTCAATCCACGTGGAGAGGCGGGATACAAATAAATAAATATTATTATTATATTATTATTAACCATAGACACAGTTAAAGCCGTTTTAACAGCAATGGTTAAAACCGCTGTGAAAATCACAAGAATTTAAAACCATTGTCATGGTAGGAGGCAGCATGGTGTGGTGGTTTGAGCACCGGGCTACAATTCTGGAGACCAGGGTTCAGCCATGTTAACCCATTTGATGACTGTCGGCATGTTCCAGTCTCTCATCTTCAGGAGAAGGCAAAGGGAAACCCCATCTGAATAAGTCTGGCTAAGAAAACCTCATGATCGGATCGCCCTAGGGTCTCCGTGAGTCACAAACCACTTGAAGGCACACAGCAACCACATGGCATACTTGAAATGCTGGAAGACTTTAATAAAAGGCCTTGTTTTAGCTTGGTGTTGGAAAGAAATCAGCATTGGTGCCAGTTGGAGCTTCAAGGGAACCACATTCCACAATCGGAGTGCCACAGCCAAGAAGGCACTCTCCCGTGCCCCCTGCCTTCACGATTTCCCACTGCTAGAGCACAGAGAAGGGCCAGTGTGGATTTGCTCTTGTGTGGATTGTCGAGTCTGATCCTGACCCAGCAGACGTCACGGCATCTCACAGGAGTAGACGTCTTCCGATTCAGCTTTCCTTCCTGCCAGTCAGCTTCAGCAAACCAACCCAAATTATGAAGTATTTTTTAAAAAGGGAATAAAAACCCTCTCCCTCTGCCTTCAGTATAATGGTATAAATGGTTGCCATTTCTCTTCTCAGTTGCCTTTTCTCTACAGTCATGAAAGGATGATCAAGGGCCTCCCCAGCTCCTGGCACAGCCTCCCCGACCCGACCGTTGTTGCGCCCAGCGATTTGATTGAAAGGATGGTTTGGGGCTCCCGTCGTTTCAGGGCGCATGCAGGAAAAACAAAAGCACTAGCTGAGCCAGGAATAGGGAAGCTAGACTTCCTCGGGCCAGCAAATTAACATAGGTTAGTGGGTCAAAATGCTTGGGTAGGCAAAACAAAAAAAGGCAGGCGGATGGCATAGAAGGAAACTTTCCGGCTTGTCCTCTGAAGCCCTCGGTTTCCCCGCACCCGCCGCAGCCCTATGTTGGCAAGAACTCGGCAGCTTCCCTACTCTCCAGGTTTGTTTTAGAAGACATGAGCCGATTTCCTTTGTTATCCCCAACCTCTCCTCCAGGGTAAGGGACAATAATTAAGGGCGAACATCTTTGGTGAACAGCTGGAGTCAAATTCCAGCTGACTGCCGCACCTGCGAAGACTGTACCTCTGCCCAAGCGGCGGGAGGGGGGCGAGCGTGGTACAGTGCCAGTGGCGGTCGAGGAGGCGACAGTGCTTTCGGGAGCCTGCGGATTTGCCGGCAAGTTCAGGAGCGCTCCTGCCCTTCTGCGAGTTTCAGATGGCAGCCGTGCCAAGGCAAATGTGGAGTGTCTGGCTTCGACTAATTAGAAGGATGATTTGTGAAACGCAGGCTATTTATTTAATTAATCACAGGCACAAAAGCTATAAAGCCCATATTTTAAAAATCCCTGTTAGTTTGCCATGTGGTTAATAGATTGGGGCACATTAAAAAGTGACACGGTGATGTATTAAAAATGTTCCAGCAAAGGTTGGGGAATGTCCTCGAGGAACTTAAGCTGTCGGCACTCGGCAAACAGCAGCGTCGCATCCGAATGTGGGGCCCGTTTTTGAACCTTGGAGATGTGAAGTCTATCTTTTTTCTTTTTTCTTTTTTAAAGAGCATCTGTTCATTAAAGGAACTTGTGGCAGATTTTTAAACATACATATGATGTTTGCAATTGGATGTTTTTAATTTATTTAGGAGGAGGGCTTACAGTTGTTGCGTTTCGCAGCTGAATTTGTTGCTCGATCTTTTCCACTAATGAAACATGAATTCATTCTCATAAGCCAATCAGAAGCACACCTTCGTTGGGAGTGTAGAGTAGTTATCCAAATGAACTAACCACATATTCTAGGACGGTGCGGTAGCAACCTGGCATCCTCCAAAAATTGTTAGACTGCAACAGCCATCAGCCCTGGCCCTCATAACCAGTGGGGAGATTGCTGGGAGTTATAATCCAGTAACATGTGCTGTGCCAGAAATTGCTTTTCCTTAACAGAAGACAGAATCCATCTCAGATGCTTTCAAACATATACTTTTGATAGTCTGCCCTGAGTACCCTTAAAGGCAGGGTCAGTAATGCCAGGTCTTTGCCAAAGTAAGTAAATATATTGTTTTCATTACATGTAACATGAAAAGTGTATGTGTCTGTCTGTCTATCTATCTATCTGTGTGTTTATGTGTATAGATACAGATATAATAATATTTGATATACAGTCAGCCCTCCACATTTGCAGGTTTCACTGTTGCGGATTTGATTATTCACAGATTATTTGCTGTCACCTCTGCTGCTTCCCTGTGCCATTTTTAATAGAGAATGCAAGCCTTGTGAGATTGAGAAACTGCAAATGAGGCTTGTGAGTCCTTATTAAAAATTTTATGGGGCAGCAGTGGAGGTGGCCGGAAGCCCCACCAGCCCCCCACTTCTGCCTTATGAAGGAGCCCTGATGCCTCAAAGGGTGGGTTAAATATGGTTTGGGAGGACCTAGAGTTATTCACGGTTTTTCCACTTTCACGAGGGTCCTGTGCCCCTAACCCTAGCGAATGTGGAGGGATGACTGTATTTGCTATATAATACATACATTGAACGTAATATATACATTATACATCCAGCAGGAAGAACCTAATCAATAAAATGCAAGTGAAACTATAAAATCCAAAATACATAAAGGTGGTTACAATTCTAATAAAACTGACCCAGCTGCTAAGGCTAATCCTGAAACTGAAGCTAGCCAGACATCTAGCAGGTCCAATTCTCTTTCTAATTTTAAAAGATAGCAGTGCAAAAATGGCCTCCTGGTCACAGACATAAAGGAAATGCATCTGCTAGCAAGTGGTTAATGCATTCTGCTTCTGAGCCTGTGAAATTGTCAATAACCTGACCCAGCGTCCTTCCTCTTATTACTTCATAAAAGGGACAGTGTAGGACATAATTTTGAATATCCTCCACTTGTCCCTGGCCACAAGGGCAGAGACACTTTTTTCCCCCTAAGTGCTAGCATCAGTTTTTGAGACCCACAACTCAGATTTCATTTATGTCTTGAAAAAACGGGCTTCTCTTCTCCAATCTCCTATCTGCAGATGTTGCCATTTCTGATTCTTTCTTTGGATTTAAGGCAGATGGTTACCATAGGCAGGAACTTCTCTGATGTGGCACCCCAACTGAAGAACTCAAGACGCATTTGCTTGGCATCTACATGTGCCAAATGAAAATGTGCCTTTCAAAGTCAATCATATGGATCTGATTATCTTTTTTAATGGAGCTTTGTAGCTACCGTTCTAGGCTCTCGGCTCTCAAGTACTTATCACCCTCACAGAGGGTGAGAATATACAAAAGGGACTTTCCAGTGGCCGCCTCAAGCTTTGGAATTCCCTCTCCGGAGAGGCTAGATTGGCACCCTCCCTATTGTCTTTCCATCAACAGATAAAAAAAATTCAATTTTGACAAGCCTTTGAGGACTGATTGTTTAGGCAGAACGTACCTTGCACAACGGGCTGGATTTTCTATCTTTTATTTTGTTGTGTCGCTTTTTTAAATGATTCAGGTCTTTTACTGGTCTTAGTTTCAAACTTTTGTATTTTGTGGATTATTAACTATTTTTTGAATCTGTTGTAAGCCACCTCGAGTCCCAAACTGGGAGAAGGACGGGATGATGACAACAATGACAACAACAATGATGATGAATTGACTGATATTTTATGTTGTTCCTAAAGTGAGTTGTTAGTCACCTAGAAAGATCAGTGATGAAGAATCGTGGTCTAGAAATCTTGCCAAATAATCTTGCCTTCTGCATTTCTGTCTCAAGGCAGTTGGCCGTGGTTAAAGGAAGAAGAAATATCGTTTCAAAAATGCACGCCTAATTAAAATATTAGTTAGAGAAATAGATGGAAAATGGCGAGCAAGTGTCCGAGATCTGACGAATCATGACATTTGCATACGACTCTTGACAACCCGAGATGAATTTTATGACGGCTGGCATTGACTGGTGTATGTTCCTGCTTGTCGTACACCACACTATTGAATGCTAACAATCTCATTTTGTTGACTATCAACATCCACTGATATATCTCTGAGTTTTGGGACATTCATTCTGCGGTGTGACTGGAATGAACGGGGGGGGGGACATGGGCGTCTTTGTGTCTCTCTGGGTGCGCACACGCGATTGCAATTTATATTCCGTTTTGTATGCATTTGTTCTTCGATCACTTAGGTTGGCGAAATCCCTGGCTGTCGGGATGCGTTCTGCACGCTCTTCCCCACCCGCCGCTGCCCCCTCCCCATTTCCCTTCCCCCTTGCTTTTAGGTCCATTGTTCGGTGCATGCAGATGAGACTGAAGAGAACATCCAGCTCAGGGGGCTCTCTTAGTCCGCTTTATGTGGTGTAATAATTAACCGGAACATTAGGAGGGGGGTTGGGGATGGCATGGCGGGTGGGAACGGGGGGCTAGGAAATCTCAGAATAAAACATGAGTATGTTAATGCAGCCTGGAGCTGGTGCCGGAGTCGTCATTGCAATGCAGATAAAGCATTCCTCATAACTGCCATTGCCTAGTGAAGCCTCCGAAACATCTGGGCCTCTAATTGAAAAATAGCGTGGGGCACCGGAAAGGGAGAGGGGCTGGGGGGGGCAATGCCAGGAAGCGAAGGCAACAATTTAGAATCCCCAAAATGTAACGTGGGTCTTTATTTACATTGTCTTTAAATATTCATACTGTGTTATGCTTTTTGCATAACAGGAAATTACTGGGTTAAATTTTTATGAGTGGTGACAGTGCAAATGAGATAAATTAAGTGAGAGTGTTAATGGGATTTTACTGTCTCGGCGAAATAAACGGGAGATCAGCGGAAGCTTCTTTCTCCATTCTGTTTCGGAAGATCAAGAGTGTCATGATGTTGTCCTGTTGCCTTGAACATTGTGGTGGTTTGGCATGAAGGGTCCCAAACTCTGTGCCAAGGCATAGCAAGGGATGGTAATAGAACTGCCAGAGGTTGTGAGTTTTAAATAATATTGAAGGCTCTTCAAAGGCAAAGAGGCTCCTTTGTTATCTTCATATACGAATACCTGATCTAAATTAACGTTTTGCCAGTCACACTCTATGTTGTCATTGTGTGCCTTCAAGTTGTTTTCACCTTACGGCGACCCTAAGGCAACTCTATCATGGGGTTTTCTGGGGCTGAGAGTGCATGATGCACCCAAGATCACCCAGTGGGTTTCCATGGCTGAGTGGGGAATTGAACCTGGTCTCCAGGGGCATAATCCATTGCTCAAACCCCACTCCACTAGGCTGGCTCTCCATGGGGAAGGGTAAATGCCTGGGCTTGGATCTTTTTCAGGGCAGCAAGCGAGCTGGCCACAAAGGAGGCTGCTTTCATAGGACAACGCCAAAGAGTTGGAAGGCACCCCTTAGGCCATCAAATCCAATTTCCTGCTCAGTGCAGGATCTCCAGCAGGTAGCTGTCTGGATTTTTGGAAACATCCAGAGAAAGCAACCTCTTCCCTTCTCTAAGTAATTGGTTCCTTTGTCCAGCTGTTCTTACCATCAAGATGTTTCTTCTAAGTTGAACTCTACTCTTCTGCAACTGGTCCTACCCTCCGGGGTAGCAGAGAAATAACCTTCCCCCTTCTCTCTCTGACAGCCCTTGAGATATTTAAAGAGCAGGATCACATCACCCCCAGGCTGCTCTTCACCGGGCTGAGCACACCCAGCTCCCTCAATTTTTCTTCATATGTTTGTCACCTCTTTCCATGAGTCACGGCTCTGGGTTTTCTTGTCAGAAAGCATGTTCAGAACTGTAACTGAGACAGAAAGCCACAGATGCACCCCTCAAGGCACTTAATTCTTATTTTTACATAGTAAAAGTAAGTAGACCTTTAATTAACAGTGAGTTTTTAAGCAGAGGCTTGATGGCCATCTGTCCGGAGTGCTTTGAGGGTGTTTCTGCATGGCAGAGGGTTGGACTGGATGGCCCCTGGGGTCTCTTCCAACTCTACACTTCTATGATTCTATGATAAGATCCATAGGACAGACCCTTCTCCTTACTCACAGGTATGGTTGGTGGTTGGTGGGAACACCAGAAAGGGCCGAGGGCAGAGCTCTCCAAACGGTGTGCTGCGACACATTAGTGTGTCGCCTGTAGTGTGTAGGTGCATTGCATTTCCATCTTGGAAATGTACGTTATTATTTAGAAATCTCATATTTTTAAAAATATATGTAAGGTTCTCATGAGATATGTTGTGTTCCTGTACATTTCATCATTACAATTTCTGTAGGTGCCCACATCTCTTATAAGGGATTAGTTTAACCTCTGGTTTGCTAGTAAAACTGAATTACTGTGGCCATTTCCACACTACACTCTTATAGCGCAGTTATTCCACTTTCAACATCCTATGGAATCCTGGGGTTTGCAGTTTCGGGAGGGGCCGCTTGGCCCCTCCCGAAACTGCAAACCCCAGGATTCCATAGGATGTGGAAAGTGGAATAATCGCGCTATAAGAGTGTAGTGCGGAAATGGCCTGTGTCGTGGAATGATGCATGTCTAAAAAGTGTGTCGTCAACATGAAAAGTTTGGAAAGCTCTGGCCTAGGGGCTGGAACTCTCCCCTTCGGAAGGCTACAAGGCCGCCCACCCCAGCCATTGCTGTTCTTTCATTAGCAAATAAAAACTTTTTTCTTCCGTCTGGCTTTTAGACGTGAAGACTTTTAACAAAAGTACTGTAAGCGCTGTACTGTTTTAAACTGTCTTGTTTAAATTTTTAAAATCTTTTTAGAGCATGTGTTTTTAATGCAGTTAACAGTTTAATTTGTGTGGCTGTGGCTATAATCTTTATTAAGGTGTAAGCCACATTGAAAGGTGGGATATAAATAAAGATGACGATGATGATATCATCATCATCATCATCATTTTAATCAAGGTATTTGGGCAAGTAAATTTGCTTGTGCTTTTCATTCATTACGGTTTTCAAATATTGGAGAATGACTGATTTTTCATTAATAACACCAAAATGTTTGGCTTTTGACTGATATGTTCATGCCTCTATGTTGGGAGTTGCTTTAAACCAGGCCAGATTTATTGGTACCAGATACAATATCAAGGTAAGCAATGTTCACTTTGAATCATAGAAATGTAGAGTTGGAAGAGACCCCAGGGGTCATCCAGTCCAACCCCCTGCCATGCAGGAACACTCTCAAAGCACTCCCGACAGATGACCATCCAGCCTCTGCTTGAAAACCTCCAAGGAAGGAGACTCCACCACACTCCAAGGCAGCAGATTCCACTGCCGGACAGCCCTGACTGTCAGGAAGTCGTTCCTGAGCTTCAGGTGGAATCTCCTTTCCTGCAGCTGGAATCCATTGCTCCTTGTCCTGGTCTCTGGAGCAGCAGAAAACAAGCCCACTCCGTCCTCTACATGGCATCCCTTATGGTCCGGGCAGGCTCATAGGGAGAGATACGGCCCGCCAGATAGCCTGGACCTAAGCCCCATTGGGACCCCAGAGCCCGGCAAACCACTGCCTCTCCACAAATCAAATGCTATCATGCATTTGTTTCCCTAAAAGGTCCTACAAACTTCCCTTGTTGTTCTTGCAACAATGAAAATGACTGCCGTAGGGATTTGGCACGAGTTTCTTCTGCCAGGCTTTAATAATATTCACTCAAATTCTACTTTGTTTCAGGTTAGCATGCTATTGTTTTGTTTTGTTTTGTTTTGGTGCGTTTTGTTTTTTTCAAAAGCAGACAGAAAAAAAGCCAAAATGGGAAGCAAAACTTGAAAACAAGGACATGCTTTCTTTTATTTCCTTCATTTTGGCAACGTGTAAACTTTCCTAACTAGATTACAAAACAAAATATGGCCCTCCAGATGTTTTGGGATACAGTTTCCGAATCCCCTGCCACGAGCTGAGCTGGCTTAGTTTTCTGCGATTTGAAATCCCAAACATCTGTAGGGCCAAAATGTCCCCATCCCTTAGCTAATGTGCACAAGATTGCAGTATCTTGGTGGAAAACCAGTTTCTCCCCCATTCTCTCCTTAATCTTACACCACAAGGCGCCACTTATTTTGCCCTCTAAAAACGAGGGGAAGGGTGTACATGTGTGCTTTGCCTTTGTGAAAGGGGGAAGAATCACCCCAAAACTCCATTTGTTTCTATTTTGCCTAATGTTTTACATTGTTTGTTAGGAGGTGAGTCAATGACTTGAATTAATTCTAATTACTGGAGAGACGTATACTGATTGAGCAAATAAAGTAGTCTGCTCATTTGCACCAAGGCCATCTAATTAAATGCTAACTTTGGATAAGCTGGATGTGCGTGCAAGATTAATTTTTAAGAGGGTTTTATGACTCACTAAATAACGATTCAGTAAAATATTTTGCATTATATATCATTAGGCCATCTCATCTTAAAGCGATATAACATTTAGTCACTGAACTCTATTGTACAGGGAGATACGGTAAATTATTATCACTAACAAATTGATCATATTTTTCCCTCTCCAGGAAGTGTATGTGCCTCTGTGTTTGTGTGTTTGCTGCATGCGTTAGCATTAGAAGAACTCTCCAATATTGTTGAGTCGGAGTTGGGTTGCAGATGTGAGAATCATAGAATCATAGAAATCTAGAGTTGGAAGAGACCACACAGGCCATCCAGTCCAACCCCCTGCCATGCAGGAAAACCCTCAAAGCAATCCCGACAGATGGCCATCTAGCCTCTGCTTAAAAACCTCCAAGGAAGGAGATTCCATCACACTCCATGGAGGCAGCACATTCCACTACCGGACAGCCCTGACCGTCAGGAAGTTCTTCCTGAGGTTCAAGTGGAATCTCCTTTCCTGCAGCTTGAATCCATTGCTCCTTGTCCTGGTCTCTGGAGCAGCAGAAAACAAGTCCCCTCCTTCCTCTACATGGCATCCCTTCAAATATTTAGACATGGCTATCATGTCCCCTCTCAACCTTCTCTTCTGCAGACTAAACATCCCCAGCTCTCTAAGTCTATCCTCAAAGGGTTTAATGGCTTCCAGACCCCTCACCATTTTGGTCGCCCTCCTCTGGACACGCTCCGGCTTGTCAATATCCTTCTTGAATTGGGGTGCCCAGAACTGTACACAGTATTCAAGATGGGGTCTCACCAAAGCAGAGTAGAGTGGTACCAGTACCTCCCTCGATCTAGACACCAGACTCCTATTGATGCAGCCGAGAATTGCATTGGCTTTCTTGGCTGCCGCGTCACACTGCTGACTCATGTTCAGCTTGTGGTCTATGTAGACTCCTAGATCCCTTTCACACGTACTGCTATCCAGCCACGTGTCCCCCATCCTATATTTCTGTATTCCATTTTTTCTACCTAAGTGGAGGACCTTACACTTCTCTCTGTTGAATTTCATTTTGTTCGCCTCGGCCCAGCTCTCCAATCTATCCAGGTCATTTTGAATTTTGATCCTGTCCTCTGGCGTATTAGCAACCCCTCCCAATTTGGTGTCATCTGCAAATTTGATGAGCATGCCCTCTATTCCTTCATCCAAGTCATTGATAAAAATATTGAACAGCACTGGGCCCAGGACAGAACCCTGTGGCACCCCACTAGTCACTTCTCTCCAGGATGAAAAGCGGCCATTCGTGATCACCCTTTGGGTTCGGTCGGTCAACCAGTTACCAATCCAACTAACAGTAGCCCTGTCCAGCCCACATTTTACTAACTTCTTTGCAAGAGTAACATTTAGGATGAAATTTAGAGCAGGATCTCCTCTTAAGAGAGAATCAATGTAGTGTCGTGGTTTGACTGTTGAGCTAAGACTCCAGAAGACCAACGGAGAGATCTTGGATGAGTCACACTCTCTCAGCCTTAGAGGAAGGCAATGACAAATAAGGTTGGTACTTCAGGAGCATCTCAGGCCCTGAGGTTTCTCGGCCAAAACTTGAGACCTAAAAATGGCCCGTGGTGATGTCATTAGGGTTTATGCATTAATTAGTAACCATGGTTGCCCACAGACTGCCATCAAACACACACACACACACACACACACACACACACACCAAGCATGTTTACCTGTTTGGAACATACGAAAACCTTAGCTAAAGGAACTGTACCCACATCATGGAGAAATGAGGGGGATTATTCCTTACTGGGGGTTAATCTAGCATCCTTGCAAAGCAGAGTGGAGGGTGAGCCCTGGTGCCACAATGACTGAGAGAGAAGGAAGAAGCTAGCTAAATAAATCCATAGACCCCCCACCCCACCCCACCAAAAAAATCTTTGCAAATTGCACCCACAAATTAACTGAGCTTTGGAAATGGTAGCAGGGAAGTGCTTTACTAGCGGAGCCAGAGACTTGCTTAGAACTGAGCCCCCCAGAACTTGCACCTTTGAGATGACCCACCAAAACTGGAGATTCAGGGCCAGGCCCTGAGATCTGGGAGCCCTACTTCTGGCAAACCCATTCTGAACAAATCTTGCCAAGAAAACCCCTTGATCGCTTTGCCTTGTCGTCCTTATAAAGTCGGAAACAATTTAAAGGCACACGACAACTCCTCCTCCTCGTAAGATCTTGCCGGGGGGACTTGGGGGCTTGACACAGGAGGCAAGAGATTTGCTGCAGTCCAGTCTTAGGAATGTGAAATAATTTTAAATGGCTTTTCCTGCTGACGGGGCTAACAGGAAGGGAGGCAGCCTCGCCGGTCTCGGTAGACGGTTCCACCGTCTGCGTGCACCTATGGAGGAAGACCTCTCTTATATGTCCCCCTCTAAACATACTTCTTAGGATAACAGACCTGAACTAAATAAGTAAAACTTCCCCAACTAAAATGGACGTGATTTCTACTCCCTTTGTCTTTGTGAGATGCACCCGGTTGAGGTGTGTAACGGAAAGCAGAACGGAGAATGAATATATTCTCCAGTGGATTTTCATTAGGAGCCAGTATTAAATCTCCAAAGGGCTCCTTTTTATTGCATGGCTGAAGTCTTAAAAATAGTAACTCTTCTTTATAGGTCTTTTTTTAAAAAAAAAATAAGGTTTTATATTTAACACATATTGATTTTATCCTATAAAATGATTGAATAGCCATCCCTGAAACTGCTCTGTGGGATAGTGATGGACCAGATCCAGTGCCTAAATTGTTTCCTGGATGCTGTCAGTATTGTGGAATCCAGCGCTTTGTAATTCTGAAACTCTGCGAACGTTACATGAACTGCCTGGTGCTACTTGAAATGGAAATGGGAGAATCTGTTTCTTTTCTAAAGTCTTCACTCCTGGCCTTTGTGGATTTGGATAGTCGGGAGATTACCTTTACAGTTATTTAGATGGGTTGGTGGGTGGGGAGGATTGGGTATGTTTTTTAATGTTTTTAATGTAATTAATGTACTATTGTTGTTCGCCGCCTCGATCCATGGGGAGAGACGGGATAGAAATAAATATTATTATTATTATTATTATTATTATTATTATTATTATTATTATTATTATTAGGCTCAAAATAATCTCAGTGAACCTTGAGGATCTTTGTCTGTGCCTACCAGCAACTCACTAGAAATTGCGTGGTGTCTGTATATTGCTCACTCTGCCATCTACCCCTGCATCACTGAGAACCCAAAGCAAGCTGTTTTGATTTTCCAGTGGAAACCAGGAAGGATCACTAATTTGTTCTATTCTTCTTTTCCCCGTGTGTTAGTGCCTCTGGCCCTGGAAGTTCTCTATAGCCATCATGCCTAATGGAGGTTGAATTGATAGTACTGTGTCTCCTCCTCTTTCTTGATGCATTTGTTTAATCCCCTTTTTAAAACCCTCTGAGCCAGTAGTCATTAGTGGGTGAGTGGGAGAGTGGGTGAGTTAGTTGGGTGAGTGGTTGAGTGGGTGGGTGAGTGGGTGAGTTGGTGGGTGGGTGAGTGGGAGTGTGGGTTAGTGGGTGGGTGAGTGTGTGAGTGGGTGGGTGATTGGGTGGGTGGGTGGGTAGGTGGGTGCGTGAGTGGGAGTGTGGGTTAGCGGGTGGGTGAGTGGGTGGGTGAGTGCGTGAGTGGGTGGGTGATTAGGTGGTTGAGTGGGTGAGTTGGTGGGTGGGTGAGTGGAAGTGTGGGTTAGCGGGTGGGTGGGTGAGTGGGTGGGTGATTAGGTGGTTGAGTGGGTGGGTGAGTGGGTGTGTGAGTGGGTGGGTGGGTGATTAGGTGGGTGAGTGGGTGGGTGGGTGGGTGAGTGGGTGGGTGGGTGAGTGGGTGATTAGGTGGGTGGGTGGGTGTGTTAGTGGGTGGGAGAGTAGGAGAGTGGGTGAGTTAGTTGGGTGAGTGGGTGTGTGAGTAGGTGAGTGGGTAAGTGGGTGGGTGGGTGAGTGGGGAAGATCCCTCCTTTGTATTCAACCAGGGGGGGCAACGCATTATGGGGGGACAGGGGACAGGACCTTTTCTGTTATGGCACCCCAGTTGGAGAATAACCTCCCCTTAGGGGCCCAACCAGGATCACACTGCTGTCCTTTCAGCACCAAGTCGAAACATGGCACTTTTTTTTTTCTCAAAACCTTTGGGGCCTCATTGGTTTGACTGAATTTGTACCTGTGCAGCGGTCACCGTTATTTGAAACGCTTTTAATTGGTTTTGAATTACCCACTTTGAAGTGAGAAATAGTTTGATGTCTGTTTATCTTTTAGAAGTTATTAGTGTTGTTATTTCTCGTTCTCGGTTTTATTGTCTGCCGTCCTGGGAACCTTAGATACAGGACCAGGATTGTAACCTTTTTAATTAATAAATTACTTTGGGGCCTGTGAATTTTGTAACTTGTTCTCTGAGCTACGTGGAGGATGACAGCAGCTTTTTGTATGTCCTGAATATCTTTTTAATCAGTCTTGAGTCCTTCTCTCTCTCGCGCACACACAAATTTTACTGTTATGAGAGGTGCAGGAGAAACAAAGCCTTTCTTGTGATCCTGGAACATCATGTTTTCTTTCCCTTAATGTTGCCAGGAAATGCAAGACTACTCTTCTCTCTGGCTCCCTCCAAATATTGAGATCGGGGCTGGGGTGCTTGTACTCTTCTCTCTATGATATGTCAAGATGCCCATTTCCCTTCTGTTTTAGCCAGTCTGGCTAGCGGTGAAATGTGATGGGAAGAGGAGCTCAACGTTTGGAAAGCTGACGATTCTCTACCACTGATTTAAACTGTGGTCAAACCTCGTGTGCAACCTGCAGCCATCCGTGCCCAAGTCCCAGACTCTTTCTAGGCATACAACAGCAGGTGCAATGTCAGCCATTTGGGTAGTGGGGATGGCCCTTCCATTGGGCAAATGCAGGCAACACCAGTTGTTGCCCTCCCTCCTCCCCACAGTTGTATATAACATGGGAAAAGGACGTCATCGTCATCACCACCATCATAGAATCATAGAATCATAGAAATGTAGAGTTGGAAGAGACCCCAGGGGCCACCCAGTCCAAACCCCTGCCATGCAGGAACACCCTCAAAGCATTCCCAACAGATCGCCATCCAGCCTCTGCTTAAAAACCTCCAAAGAAGGAGACTCAACCACACTCCATGGAGGCAGCAGATTCCACTGCCGGACAGCCCTGACTGTCAGGAAGTTCTTCCTGAGGTTCAGGTGGAATCTCCTTTCCTGCAACTTGAATCCATTGCTCCTTGTCCTGGTCTCTGGAGCAGCGGAAAACAAGCCCACTCTTTCCTCTACATGGCATCCCTTCAGATATTTAAACATGGCTCTCATGTCCCCTCTTAACCTTCTCTTCTGCAGACTAAACATACCCAGCTCTGTAAGTCTATCCTCATAGGGCATGGCTTCCAGGCCCCTCAGCATTTTGGTTGCCCTCCTCTGGACTTGCTCCAGCTTGACCATATCCTTCTTGAAATAAGGTGCCCAGAACTGGACACAATATTCAAGATGAGGTCTAACCAATGCAGAATAGAGTGGTACCATTACCTCCCTTGATCCACTCCTATTGATGCAACCAAGAATCACATTGGCTTTCTTGGCTGCTGCGTCACGCTGCTGACTCATGTTCAGCTTGTGATCTACCAAGACTCCTAGATCCTTTTCACACGTACTGGTATCCAGTCACACGTCCCCCCCCACATCCTATATTTGTCTTATCATCTTATGCTTTGCATCAAGCAGCAGAATACCTTGGTCTGGACGTGGCCAGGCCAAACATAAATGCTAGGAACTTGGTATTGCCTGGTCTACATATCACGTTGCTTGCCAAGCACTGGGATTCAAGGATCACAGGACAGTTTTGTCCTCTGTAGTCTGAACACGGCTGACCGTGGCCCAACCTTTGTTCACACTAACTGGGGTCCACCGTGACTACCCTCCACCCCGTTCCCAGCAAGAAGTTTTTCAGAAGGGCAAATGTGAATCTTTAGCACTGCTGATCCTTTTGCTTTATGCGCATTAGCAATTCAGCAGCCTCCCCCCTCCCGCGGCCCCGTCCTCGTCATATTTCCAGAGAAAAGATTAACGATGATAAAGCAGCAAAGGCCCAATTTTCACTCGAGTCTCCTAGCATTAGAATGATATAAATAAGAATCGTAAATCCGTTGTTCCTGATTACACTATTCCCTTGGCATCCCGAACAGAGCAAGGGACGGGTTCCTGGGACTGGTGGGGAGGGGTGTGTGCCAGGGGGGTGGGCAAGAAGAGAGGAAGAGGGATTCACTGATGACATGAAGTTAATTCATACAACTTTGTACAGAGGGAGAGAAGCAAGGAGCTTTCTGCAATTGCTAACCTTCCTCTCCTACCTTTCCCAATGCTTCGCTGGCCTGAGTTGCTTTTCCAGATTGTCAGAACTCACACTGTAAGCTCCTGGAAGGCAGAGACCCTGCATTTTTGCCTGCATTAAATGTATATCAGGTGCCACATGGATGGGCAATCTAACATTGCTGGGGTGATTTTAAAATGCTAGCAACTTGCAGCCCAAATTTGACTAGTTGGTTCAGCTCAAAAAGATTCTCCAGAAGCGCATTGTTAATCGAGGTATCAGTCAGTGGGGGTATAAAAATGAAACCCTGTGGGTTTAGTGGTGGGACAAGGGAGCCACGGGAGTGTGCCGAGGAAGGTTAAAAATCTCTTTGCGATTTAAAAATTTTAATAGCTTAAAAATAACAGCCTATCGACTAGATTAAATGTTTCTCTCCAAACGCAAACTGGGTGCATTTTTATATTAGCTACACTCCTTACTGTTTAATTAAGCTTTAATCTCCCTAGTGCTGAATAGGCTTTTTAAAAAAATACTGCAATAAAACACAGTTGTATGCAGTTAAATCCTTCTTGGTTGGCTCCCAATAGTTACGTTTCCAAAAATTTGATACCCGGGTACAGAGCCCCCCCATCTACCCACCGCTTTCTCGGTTGAAATGGAGACAGATGACATGCCCAGCCTGGAAATGTCTGCTTCTGTTGCCTCCTTATGGACCGCTTTCTTATTTGCTCATTCTACGTGGGCTTCAGCATTAATAATGATGCTTTTGGGATGCATCTCTGCCTGGATATGGGAAGTGTTTGAGAGTAAGCTTGGAAAAGTTACATTTGCATAACATCTAATAGAATCTCCCAATGGCTCAGGGATTCTAGGGTGCGTAGTTCAAAAAATAAATTTTTCCAAGCTCTGGAAACATGGAAAGGAATATCAGCATGCCCTTATTCCAAGCGACAGGCTAGGCAACATGTAGGACCACACCTCCCATCAGCTTTAGCCAGCATAGTTAATATTAGGGGATGATGGGAGTTGCAGACGGGAAACATCGGAAGGGCCACTTGTTCACCATCCCTGTGTTCCACTGAGCAGATAAAGCCAGGGTTGAAACTACAGTTGGCCCTCCTCCTTTGTGAGTTTCACATTCACAAATTTGATTATTTGTGAGTTTCTCCAACTCGTGCTCCTCTTTCTCAAGTGTTCCTTTTCCAAGGGGACCTTTTTTCTTGGTGTCTCCAATCAGGCTACACAACCCTTTAAAAACCCACCATAATTTGAATTTGAGGCCCCTAACTCTAATGAACGTGGCGGCCAACTGTATTTCATATTGAAGGCATTTATTTATTTAAGTGTTTGTGGGACTTGGATTCAAAGTGCAAGTGGAGCCTCCCTTATCATAAACACTTGGTACCAAAAGTGTTCCAACTTTCAGATTTTGGGGGATTTTGGAATACAGTACTTTTTTGGAATAGCCTCACATCTCATTCATTCACTACTTGTGGTATTTACGAGAGGGGAGGCTGGAGAGAGACTGAGGTTCTGTGAAGCGCCTGGAATCCAAGCGTGATGCTCAGTGCAAATTCACACCTCCTGCCATTTCACAGATCCTCACTATCTCTCTCTTTTTTGCTTATGCCATCAAGATGGCAGCTGTGTTGGCACTTCTGCTTGCTTGTCTCTCAGATCCACAATCTTCCTTTTTCTGCCACCAGTGGCCTGCCTCCAAGGCAGCAGATCGGCAGTGCTCCTCCGATCTGAGAGACGAACAAGCAGGAGTGCCATAGCTGCTGTGCCTCCAAGGTGGAAGCTGGTGGCTGGCAGCAAAAAGTTTTAATTTTTGGAGGTCTTTGGATTTCCAGATAAGGGAGGCTCAACCTATATCTGAAAGACCATATACTCCCATACAAGCCTTACCGGGCATATTTTGTAATGACATGATAGAGGGCCTTCTCAGTGGCTACTCTCAGGCCATGGAATGCTTTCCAAGGAAGACAAAGTTGGCCTTCTCCTTATTGTTCGTCTGTCAGAGGCAAGAATCTTGCTGTTCACTTGGGTTTTCAAGGCAAATAATGGCACAAAACTGTATTTCTGAATTTTAGCTTTATGTTGGGACTTCATAGAATCATAGAAATGTAGAGTTGGAAGAGACCCCAGGGGCCATCCAGTCCAACCCCCTGCCATGCAGGAACACCCTCAAAGCACTCCCAACAGATGGCCATCCAGACTCTGCTTAAAAACCTCCAAAGAAGGAGACTCCACTACACTCCCAGGAAGCATATTCCACTGCCGGACAGCCCTGACCGTCCTTTCCTGCAGCTTGAATCCACTGCTCCTTGTCCTGGTCTCTGGAGCAGCAGAAAACAAGCCCACTCCCTCCTCTATGAGGCATCCCTTCATGTTTGTAAATGGCTGTGTGTGTGCACAAAATTGAATTGGGTAGTATCGCAACATCTGCGTTCAGCTGGAGGCTGCCATGACGTTACAACATACGGGAATTTGTTATGCAGTGCTAGCCACTGGAGTGACTGATGTGCTACAGCCCAGTGCATGAGGAGCACTGATGCGCATTGGGATGCTCCACCGTGCATGTCTGGACACAGACTAGGAGGTGCCAGAGCGCAACAGGACTTCCCAGCACACATCAGGCATGCCAGATAAAGCATCAGAAACATCCAGTGCGCATTGGAGCACTCTTGGCAGCTCCTGGATGCACATGTTCACAGTTCACTAACTGGGCTTCATAGTACGTATTCTGGAGTAGCCATGTTGGGCGTGTAGCAAAGTACAACAAAATTAAAAAATCCACCAAAAAAAAATCTACTGCCTTTATTGGCCACCCAAAATGCAAAAACTAAATCACGCAAACTTTTGATGCTTCATTGGTTTCTCCATCAGGCCAAGATATTTAAAAAGTCATACAAGAGAAGAAAGATGACAATGTTAGAGTCACAGGCCTACATTTTGTCTCCAGTGTTACTCCGGTGTCGGCGAAGAGGGACTGGAGAGCTCTTAGTGCAGACAAAGGCCTTTCCCCTTCTTGCCCATATTTCTGCAATGTAGCTACAGATTCATAAAGTTACAAAACGTAGCCTGTGATGTAGGAATCCTGGCAATTTATTTTTACTGGTGTTCTTTTAAACTGTTTTTAATCAGTTGTGTTTTTAATAACATCACTGGTTTAATTTGGTTTTAATGATATAACTTACTGTGTGTTGTGTTTGTACTTGCTTTTTATTGAGGTTGTGAGCTGCCTTGAGTCCTAGTTTTTGGGGGAAAGGCAGGATATTCAATAAATAAACAAACAAAGATTTTAAATATTTTCAGGTTGCATTTACTGGTCAAAAGTCCTCTTGAGGTGGCTTCTGGGATAAATACAAGAAAACATAGTATTGAAAAAAATAAAAATAAAGCCAGCAATTCTAATGAAATCAACCATCTAGTGAAGAAGGCTAGGAACCGGTGCAAAGCCGAAGAAAACACTGTGTTGCTGTGGAACACGTGTCCAGATAAATTGTCTTGACCTTATTCCACAGTGACTGTTTCTCTTTTGTTTTTATTTTAAAACGAGTCCTTTGTTTGTTCTTGTGTTTGCAAAATTACACTTGAAACATGTAGCCCGAGTTTGCAAAATTGCACTTGAAACGATGTTGGTCCTTGGACTGGTGCCAGTTCTTGAGCCATGAAAGGAAAAGAAAAGAAAGGAACAATTGTACTCAATGGGCACAGATATAGTGCTGGTCTCTAGCATGCTGGAAAAAAATAATTGTTGGTTCCCCACACCTGATAGCCTGAGAAGCACTGATGTGGCCTGTAAGTACCTGATGAAATTTTGATCTGGAGAGATACTGATTAATAATCTGAGTGGCTGGACATGGCTTGGGAAGCATGCTCTTCCCCTTTCCCACAACTGTTAGAAGCAGAATAAAAGAGGTAATAAAGGATGAAATTATGAAATAGCGCCTAATGTATACATGTTGCAGAATCCTTGTTTCAAGCAGAATTCAGGTTGCAAAATCTATGTGACAGAACTGTGTTCTCCCAACCTCCAGCAAGGTGCGGACAAAACCTTGCCCAAGGACATATAATTTGAGCATCCCCTCTGCCCCCAACTCAGATTGGAAGGCGGCGTTCTTTGGTCTTGTCGTTCTTTGCCGAAATGTGCAACAGGCAATATCGCATGAAACCTCTTCTTCCAACAGGGCCACATAGGGACGACGGCAACCAAAATAATTGATGTCTACCTCCCACTCCACGCCAACCAGGACAAGTTGCAGCCCATGACTGTGGTGACCATCGCCAACGCCAAGGTGCACGACTTGATCGGGCTCATCTGCTGGCAGTACACAAGCGAAGGGCGGGAACCCAAACTCAAGTAGGCTCTTAATTTCTTTCTTTACTTCCCTATCCATCTTTTCTCTTCTCTCCTTTTTCCACCCCCTCTTCTCTCTTTCCTCGGCAGCCATTTTTGCATAATGAAATGGATTTCTACATCAATATTTTTTTTAACAGATAAATCTTGCCGGAACACCTCCACATTTATCAATATTCCCTTCCGAGCTATGCATACATCTATATCTATTTCTCTTTCAATTAAATTACTGGGTTCGGCGTAATGACAAGCATATGAAGCCAGCCTCGTAGAAATGAATCATCATTTCAAGATGCTCTCCCCTTTTTGGGTGTCTTGTTTGTTTGTTTTTAAAAAAGATAAATCATGTCAGCTTCGGTGTCACCAACATGGCTAACATTTTTATGTCCAAACGGGGTTTTAAACTACTCGTTAATGGGCATGGGCCTAAGAAAGTACTGTTTCCCAACCATCTCTTGCAACTGGATATACTTGCTTCTGCCTGTCCACTCTAAATTAAATTATCCCCTATAACTTAGGAGAGGGTGCATGTGGCTTCGGCAATGTACTGTCCTCCCAGATGACCTTCTGGATCAAGCGTTAAAGCTTTATAGTGTCTGTTGGGTGCAGCTGGCTCTTTGAGGTCAGCTGATGGAATATTTGGACAGGTTGGTACTTCCATCTCTGTAACATTGTCCAACTGCAGAGCTCAGTTTGCTAGGCTTGCAGGGGGAAAGGGAGCTCTGTTAGTGCATGAAGCAAGACTCTGTTGTCTGGAAGCTCAAGCTGAACTTCACTGGTTAGTCCCAACAAGAGTAGACCCAGTGGTTGAATGGGAGTCAATATATAGAGAAAACCTATCAGTTCAGTGGGTCTACTCTGGAATTAGCGGTAGGATTCATGCCAGAGATGCACACATACAGCAACACCATTAGGTAGGATTAGTGTGTCGTAAAATAAAACAGATAAAAATCATTGCATGCAAATAACAAATGACTTCATTGATTTAAATGGGGTAGGGAGAGAAGTGCCACTCAGTGTGTTTTGCACCAAGACTTGCTGGCCAGAAAAGGTGAGGTTTTCCCCCTCAACCTGGCATTGGAAACTATTTGGCTCTCCAGATATCGCTGGACTGCATCTTCCATCAACCCCTAGCCAGCAAAACTAATTTTAAGAGGATTATGGGGGATATAGTCAAACAATATCTGGAGAAATACACATTCTGCCCCTCTGTTTTAACTGAGACTTAATATGTATTGTTTGTGTTTTAAAGTCATCTGTTGATTTATGGTTACCCCATGAAATTCATAGGGCTTTCTTGGGCAAGGAATGGGTCAGAGTTAGTTTTGCCAGGTCGTTCCTCTGAAATATAGCCCACAGCACCTGGTATTCACTGATGGTTTGTCATCCAAGTACTGATCAGGGCTGACCTTGTTTAGCTTCCAAAATCAGATGGGATCTTAAGCCTTTAGCGTGTTTTATATACCAGGATGCAGTAAAAGTATATATTTCCACAATATTTCCCATGTGCCCAGAACTCAGTTCTCTTTACAGTTCTGAAATTCTATAGCAAAAGTTGTCTTTGAGAATAATTCAAGGGTTCTGTGACTACTTAAACTTTATCAGCCCGGTACAGTTTTGTGTATTGCTTTTATTCTGCAAGTTGAGTTCTTGCATCCACACAATAAACAGTAAAAAGTCATAGCAAATTTCCAGCATCCTTTCAGAAAACCAGGGAATTTGCCGTGACGGACAGAATGGGATTCCTTCCTTTTTAACCATCCGTTTAGCAAGCCTGCAGATTACAGTAACTTTAATGTGTCACTGTTACCAGTTTGATATAATAAATACCTTAGCTGTGACAGTCTGTGGATGGATCACCTGGAGTAAGCACTCTTGGTGAGCTGAGTTGCAACCCGAGGTATGCGAATTAATTGAGGAAATTGCAAATCAGATAGTCGGCAAAATAATTCACTGTCGCATCCAATCAATAAACTTGGTAAATCAACTCATTTAATTCTCCCCCAAAAATGATCTATATAGATCAACCAACCAATTAAACAATTAGCATGTGCTTAGCTATTAATTAATTTAAACATCAGTCAGGCAATTAAAACTTCCAAATTTGGACTGCCAAGTTTAGAAATCGGCTGCTGCTCAGTGGTTGAGGCAGCTCTTCATGTCACGTTGGAAGGAAAAGGAATACCATTGAGGTGGGCATGAAGAATGGGTGGGAAGACCCGGAATAAGGTCTTTTTAAAATTTGGTTGTTGGTATTTGCCTTCAAGTCAACTCTGATTTATGGATATCCTCCCCAAGGATTTTCTTGGGAAGTTCAAAGGAGGTTTGCCATTACTTTCCTCTACAGCTGAGAGAGTGTGACTTGATCAGGGTCAGCCTGTGGGTTTCTGGGGCTGGCCAGGGATTGGAAACCTAGTTTGAGCATTGGGTTACCAGAATGGAGACCAGAGTTCAATTCCCCACTTGGCCATGGAAACCCATTGGGTATCACACTCTCTCAGCCCCCAGAAAACCCTGTGATGGGTTCACCTTGGGTCACCATAAGTCAGAAACAACCCGAAGGCAAACAACATCAGCAACTCTAAGAATTCCTATCTCTCAAACCGCTATACCACATTGGCTCTTTTAACTGTCTTCTAGTCATTTCTGACATATGGAGACCCTAAGGCAAACTTAACACAGGGTTTTCCTGGCAAGATTTGCTCAGAGGAGGTTTACCAGGATTTACCTGGAGCATATGTGATCATTCTTTGACTCACAATTTGCAACAGAACTTGGATTACAGTTCCCTAAATTTCTAACTAGTGTGACTAGTGGGAGTCCAAAAAAAAAGAGGAACTTCCAGGATAAGAATGTGTGCTTAGCTTGTACAGTTGTTCTAAGGTTTGCAACTAGTTTATTTGTGCAAATAAATCACTTTGAATGCTTCAGGGAATTTCCTTGCTCAAGTCAGCTACAACAAGCATGGTTTCTTCCAAGCTATACCAATTCCTTTTTTGGCTTTTATTGTAAAAAAAAAAAGTCTTTTCTAATGTTCAATTTTTCTCACATCCCCAACAAATGCCTGAAAGCAGGGTACCAATCTGAAGCATCATTCTTCTTTTTAAATGAAGAATTAGCTCCTCCGTTGTGTCTTGCCGATCTAATGTGCGCACTTTCTTTCCTTTTTTTCCCCCTGCATTGCAGCGACAACGTCAGTGCTTACTGTCTCCACATTGCTGAGGACGATGGCGAGGTTGACACAGATTTCCCGCCCTTGGATTGCAACGAGCCCATTCACAAATTTGGCTTCAGCACGCTGGCGCTAGTTGAGAAGTACTCCTCACCTGGCTTGGCAGCCAAGCAGTCACTCTTTGTCCGAATGTGAGTCCCATGCTGGATTTTTATATTTTGCTTTCAGCGTTACCCTTAGCTTGAAGGCACACAACAAAGGCCTGTCATCTCTCTATATTCTCTTCTCCAAGCTAAACACACCCAGGTCACTAAATTGTTCCTAATAAGGCACATATGTGCACACATGCGCAGACACACACACATTTGATGCCATATGGCTTTAGCTCAGCAGACAAGACCACTCTTTCCTACCTCACCATCCTGTGGATTCTGTTCTTACACCCTGGAAATTCTACAACAGCCAGTGGATGCTGTTTATCTCTCCCATTCAACCAGATTTTACCAAGGAAGGCAGAAATCAAAACATGGTGCTTTTTATAAGCACCGGGTTTTTTTATATAATTGTATTAAATCTGATTAAATCAACTTCAGTTTTACAGTATCCTTCCGAGATCCAAATTCCCCCAAAAACAGTGCTGTTAGTTGTTGTTTTTCCCAACCTTTATTAATACCGTAAAGAAGTTTGTATTCATATTGGATCCAGCTAGCTACTCTCCAGTAATCTGCAGTGGTGTGAGTTGCTTTTTTCGGCTATGATAGATAAGTAGGTAGGTAGGAAGCAACTCCTCTTTTGTTCAATGGAACTGCCTTCCACAGTGTATGCAAAGGCTAGCAGTCTTAATCTCAAATCCTGTTGCTTCGTCCCAGCTAGACTAGATTCAACTGTTGAATGGAGAATTGACCCAGAAGGGAATCCAGTTGATTCAATGGCTCTGCTCTGGTTGGAGCAAACAGTAGAATTTAGACTTCGGTCAGAAAAGCTTATTGTTCATATTCGACTGAATAATTCTAAAACAGAAGGCGGATCTGGTGTTTTCCTTTTAACTATTATATAAACTTAGCTACACATAAGAGGGAAGTAGTCAATACTAAATCCTCAAATCATTGGGTGGGGGCAGAGGGTATCCAAAAAGTACAAAATTAGGTTGATATGGAGTAACATATCTGGTGATACCATTTGTTTTTGACTTAGATATCTTCTACAAGTTAACACCTAACTGCTGCCGATTCCTGCTCTTGGTCTGATATTCGTGTTAATCTTCTCAGTATGCTTCTTATCCATGAGTGCTGAAAATAATGCTGTTTGATTTTCTCCCCTTCTTTCATTAATCTGCTTCTTATGTATAGTGTAGCCGTTGCATATTATGATGTGAATTTTTGCATACGTGTAAGCAGTGCAAGCAGGATATATCTCTTGGCAATTTTGCATGTGGGGATAACCAGATCAGCAACCTGGATGCCACAAGGGTCTCACAATGGGACGTTCTAGCAAGGCGTTGGACGGGAGAGCTGTGTGCCGTGCGGCTTACCCTGCAACCCCTTAGATAGCCTTCAGGTTGCGATGGAGGAAGTGTTCCATTCTCAGTGTTGGAAGGTAACAGCAACTTGCAGTCTAGGCCACTTTTCTACCCAGAGTAGGAAGGCCATTTTGTTCTTCTACACAGGCAATAAAGTAACTTGGTCCACCTGTGCTAAACAGAACTAGACTGTGGTGTCCAAAGCAAAAACAGTAGAACTGTTTGCTTGCCAGAGTGCAAGAAAACTCAGTAGCATGTGTTATACATAAATACATGACTTGAATGCGCACACATTTGTGTGTTGAGCCGTATTTTCCATTTTGTGCTTTTTCCTCAAATTTTTGCTCTCCTGACAGTTTCTGGCCCGAAAAATAAAACGGGCACCACCCACATACTCATCATTTTCAAATATGACTTAGCTTCTCTCTTGGAAGGGGCTGTATATCCAGGGCAATTGAGTCTTCCCATGTGTTTGTCTTGACATGGCAGGCGTAAGCCATTAAAAACTGGGTGGGCGGCACCAGTTATCTACTGATGGTGTCTACTGGTCAGAGTTTTTTAAGAATGTTCTGAGATCATGAAAGATTGAAAAAGTGACCCAGAGCAATTCTCAAGTGAGCTAAGAAATTTGCAGTACAGCAGAAATAGGAATGTGAAAAACTCACTGTCCTAATTAGGATGCTTTTCTCTGAACCTCACTTGGGGTGTTTTGTCCAAATCCGTTTTCAAGACTTTTTTTTTTAGTTCTTCCATGAAAATTTGTGTGCATTTCCATGCCAGATGTGAGGCATTCCTGGAGATACCTGATGACCCAAACCACATAGGCCTTTGCAGGCTAAAAACAGCGTCTTGAGTTTTTGGCACACGAAAAAGACCGAGTACTTACCAGCAAATACTAGAAAAACCATTGGATGGACTGCTCTTTCAGTACTATTTGAAACTTCTATATTATTAACTGGCTCACTAAATCTGGATGGCAGATCTAGTCTGAGGGCTGCCAGTTGCACATTTTTGCTGTATAGATGCATGCCTATGTTAGATGTCTGGAACTGGCATCCACAGATTGTGTTGAATCTCCTCTCAGACGTGACCCAGTTGGCCAAGCCAACAGTCTTGGAGGAGGGTTTGGGGGCCCAGTTTCAGCATGGCACGTTTTGATGGAAGCGCTTTGCAGAACTTCGCACTGTTCCAAGTCCTGCCGAGGCAAACTCCCCACCACCGCCCAAGTTTGTTTATCAGTACCCAGTGGCAGAGGTTGGAAGTAGCCCACAGAACATTTAATATTCCAAGCTGAGAGTTGAATGTCTTTGCAGTTATGGAGAGTAGTAAATAATTGAGTTTGATTAGGGAGAGGCACCTCATTATCCCCCCACCTGTGCCCAGCTGGTAGGGGAGGGTCGAAATGAAGCCATTAGCTGTCTCTCTTACTGGCATCTCAAAGCGCTCAAATACATCTGTGTCTTATTTTCTTTTCTGGCACGATCAGTCGAGCAAGCTAAGCAGGCATGACCGAATTTGGCAAGTTCCAAGGACTCTGGCAAAGTTACACAAGGAGAAGACGGAGGGCAGCCATCCTGGCTTTGAACATGGCCATTAGTCTAGCAAACTGATGGCTTTTGGAAAACCATCGGCAGGACAAAAAGGAGTTACTCTCGTCCAATGTCAAGCGCGCAAGTTCCCCCAGCAATCTGCTTTCATTGCCGAGCAGGATTTTCCAAGCTGACTCTCACTGAGCGTTTGCTGTCACATAAACGTAGCTAGTAAATGGAATCTGGGAGTCTCCGTTTAAAGGAGCTGCTGTATTTCTCTTCAGGGGTTATGTGAAATTGTTGATGTGTGGCACTGTGGGATCTGGATTTGGGCTATATCTCTGTTTGTTAACCAAGATCAGTGGGTAGCCTTCAGCCAGTCCTCAACTTAAGCTAGGGTACTTCACAGGAATGTTGTTAAGCCAGCAGGTTCAAAGCATCATATGTAAATTTTAAGAGTGTGCTTTGAAGGAGTGGCTTAAACCTGAGCATCGATATCTGCTAAGCATCAGGTCACACAATTGGTTCAGCAGTACAGACCTTATCCTCCATGTTCCTGGTTACATTAACTCCAAGGATGAGGAACATGGGGTCTACAAAATGACCTTGGATCCCTTACCTTTGACAGTTTCAGCGAACAGAATCTGGAGTGCTGCACCTTTGCTGTACCCTGCTTTATCTGGGGGTGCCAGAAGTTTGCCACTATCCTTTATGTTTCCTCTAGTGGTTGTGCCTCTTACTGTTAGAGGTTCTTGTGATAGGAACCCACATTATGTAAAGAAAAAACTACAGTCAGTCTCCACATTCGGGGGGAGTAGCAGGACTTCCACAAAAGTGGGAAAATCACTAATACCAAAATGTGAAGGGAAAGAGGGCTTGAGCACGGTGGGGAAAGGAGGCACCTGAGTCCAAACAGGGCCAGAGAAAGGAGAGGGAAAAGGGATGGGTTAACATATTGGCTCTTTTACTTCCTTTCTCTTGCTCATCTCCTTCCTTGGGTGCAAGACGGGGGTTAAAGCCCATGAAAGTTGAACCAATGAATGTGAAGGGCCAGCTGTATAGCCCAGGCCAAAACAGACATGAAAAATGATTTTATACTTAGAATAGACAGCAATGTAGTTAGGTCATGTTGAACTGTTTACCCCATCGTGGACCCCAGTAGATAAGAAGATGTGAGATCATAGAGAGAATTCAGTGAGTCAGCTTAGCTGTGAGAGGCAGTGGGGAGGGAGAGCATTCTGTAGCAGCTCTGCTTCTCTCTTCTCTGAATATAAAAGAGGGTTGGGTGCGGGACTTTCATGCAACTTCCTTGTCCCCCTTTCTAAGACACTCTATAAACCCCGGCTTTCAGCCACACCTTTCACCTCATCTCAGAATAGTTAAGGTATATACCAAGGATGGAGAAAATGACCCTATGGACTTGTGTCCTGAACCCTACCAGGTCCTTCAAGTTATCTGAACCTCAAGATTGAGAAAAATCAGGGAAATTTGGGGGCAAAAACCCTACAGGAAGCCCCTCAAATGTGTGAAAATGTGCAAAAGCAACTCACCCCACCTTACAGTACCCCACCACCACCTTGAAAGACTTGCATTTGGAGTTAACTGCCATCAAGTCCATTTTGACATGTGACAACCGTATGAGGGAGAGACCTCTAAGTCACCCTATCTTCACCTGCCGTGCTCAGGTCTTGCAGATTCAGGGATGTGTCTTCCTTGGTTGTCCATTTATAATGCATCTATTGAATCTATCCATCTGTAACATGGTCTTCCTCTTTTCCTACTGCCGTCTACCTTTCCAAGCATTATTGTCTTTTCTTCCGAGCCATGTGTACTTGTGACGTGGCCAAAGTATGACAGCCCCAGTTTAGTCATCTTGGCTTCTTGGCTTTTTGAGAGATGTGCTAGTTTCCGAGCACGTTCTTCCTTTGGTCTCCTGGGGATTTGGCCACAGCGGTATAAAAGTGGGCTTCCCTCGTTGTCAATTTCCTACCGCGTCCATGAAACACCAGTAACGCTTGGTGTTTTGCCCCAATGGCTTCATCTCATTGTGGCCATCCTCAAGTCAAGCCCGACATTAACACGATCCCCATTTATTTAGTATGTTTAGTACATTCATCAATTAAGTTCTCAAAACAGTTTTATGTATTAAAACACATCCGTGATTAAAATAAAGTCTCTTACAGAGCCATCATGGTGTACTGGTTTGAGCATTGGACTCTTGAGACCAGGGTTCAATTTCTTGCATGGCCATGGAAACCCACTGGGTTATCCTGGGCGCAGGACACACTCTCAGCCCCAGAAAACCTCATGATAGGGTCACCTCAGAGTCACCTTAAGTCAGAAATGACTTGAAGGCACATAGCTACAACAAGTGTCTTAAATCTGTCAGATTTCCACTATGTTTTAATCAGCATTCTTCCTTGAGTCATTGGGCAGTTGGTGTCAGAAACTCCTAGTTTTTGGATCTCTCCGCAGAGGAGATTATGAGTAACTCTGGTGTAAAGAGCCCACCCAGAACACCAATAGAAGAGTTCCTGCCCCCATACTGGGAGTGTGTCAGTGAGCACTGTACCCAAGAAGCACAAATTTTGATCACTTTGTGCCCCTGGGAAAAACACAGTTCTGTTTTGGGGATCCCACTGTAACATGTTGTGGCGTGTTTCTCAAATGTCATCACACTGCAGCCCTTCTGCCCTGTTAACCCACACCAAATTTGGAAGGAGAGTAGGGAAACATGCAGCATAGTGATGGTTTAATCACCTATTTCGTAGAGTACTTTCTGGATGAGACAGATAGTGACTCTGAGTAAACCAGCACATTTAATGATCAAAACATCTTTCGTTCAGGGGGAAACTGAATTAAACCATAATAAGACTCCCCCATCATCTTAATCAGAAGGGTTATCATTACAAGAGACCCTGATGACGGTTTCTTTCTATTGGACATGGTAGCCCAATAGATACATTTTGGGCACTGATCTAAACCATTTAGTTAAAAGGGGATGGTATTTTCACAAGACAACTTTTTCTTTACAAAAAATTCTTCACCTGAAAGGGGTTGACTTATTTATTGCAATGTAGTCTGTGCTCCTTTCTGTCATCCTCCTACGTAGGGCTGAACCAAGATTTTTTTCACTTTTTTTCTTAAAGCAGTACTTTTGTCCCAAAAATGCCCCCTCAAGGTGTTATCACGAGTCATGAGTGCTTCTGAAAATGTTTGTCTGTATGTCAACGTTGTCCCCTCTTGTATGCGTGGGCTCTCTCCGGTGCTCTTGCTATATAGTCAAATTGAATTGGCTATGTAATATAATGATGTGATCCCTGATTGGCTAGGATTGCAAATATGACTGTCCGGGAACTTGACAGCGGTAATAACCTGGAGAGAAATATTGTAGAAGTAACTTGGGTAAAGGTCTGGAAGGAAATGGAATGGCATGAAATGGGAATGAAAAAAGGGAAACAGTCGCATGAAATGTTTGTCTGGAAACTTGAAAGTTGTCGGTGGAGCTCTAGTGCAGATGAATTAGTTTCATGCTCATGGCCACTAACATGGATTATAATGTTCGTTCTTAATCATAAGCAGATATTTCAAGGAGGGTGAGGAGATACTGCTTTGATCATTCACTATACTTCCAATTTATGAGTATCAAACAATAGTTGGGATGTGTAACCTGCAACTGATGCACGGAGATGTCAGTATTTGTCATCCCAAACAGACAAAAGGCTCACCTACTCTAGCTGTAGCGGTGGCTTGTGAGAGAGATCTTTGGATGGAAAAAAAATCAGTGCTTATCCAGATTTCGTCTCCCGATGATAGCCTACTGGCTAGAGAAAAAGAACTTCAGGTTGCAATATTTCGCTTTCGCAGACCTCCGAATTACTTTTGTCAGTACATGTCCTGGAATCGTCCAACCAGTATAGCCACCCTTCAGTTTTAAGACGTCATTTTTTCCATGGTGTGCAGTTCAGGTCTTGAAATATCTCAGTCCTGTTCTTCCCTACCTTTTCCATGAGGTGCTTCATTCCCTATCCAAACTAATCAGGCACCCAAACATGTCACTTCCAACTTATGATGACCCTAAGGTGAACCTATGACAGCGTGGCCCTCAGATGAACTTATCCCAAAGTTTCTGCTGCTCCAGAGACCAGGACAAGGAGCAATGGATTCAAGCTGCAGGAAAGGAGATTCCGCCTGAACCTCAGGAAGAACTTCCTGACAGTCAGGGCTGTCCGGCAGTGGAAGATGCTGCCTGGGAGTGTGGTGGAGTCTCCTTCCTTGGAAGTTTTTAAACAGAGGCTGGATGGCCATCTGTCGGGAGTGCTTTGAGGGTGTTCCTGCATGGCAGGGGGTTGGACTGGACGGCCAGTGTGGTGTCTTCCAACTCTAGATTTCTATGATTCTATGATTCTTGGCGAGATTTGTTCAGAGGGGTTTGCCTTTGCTGTCCTCTGAGGCTGAGAAAGAGTGATTTGCTCAAGTTCACCCAGTGGGTTTCCATGATTGAGCAGGGGTTTGAACCCTGATTTCTCAGAGTCCTCATCCAACAGTCAAATCACTACATCACACTAGATGGCATACTAGTTATCAGAAGGCATTGTGGTATGGCGGAATATACAGCAGGACCTCTGCTAAGGATCTTAAATTTCAGCAGGCTGATATGGGAGGAAGCATCTTTCAGACATCATGACCCAAAGCTGTTTGGGGTTTGGTAGGTCAGAACAAGAACCACGAATTGAGCTCAGAAGCAAATTGCCAAGTTGGTGCAGCTCTTGCAAGAGCAACCATGTATGGTCTGTTAGTGCACACCTGACCACAGTTTGGCCATTGCATTTTGCACTAGCTTCCAAGGGCAGCCTCCCGTAAAGCATGTCACGTTTGCCTAAACAAGACTCATGAAATCTGCTCTGCCTAGGAAAAGGGCATAGTTTGCACACTAACCGAAGCTAGGAAAAGACACTGCTGGCTGCAACAGTTATCTGGGCTTCCAGGAGCATTGTTGGCACAGTGAGTAAGCCCAAGATATGAACTTCATGTTTCAGAGGGAATAGAATCATAGAAATGTAGAGTTGGAAGAGACCCCAGGGGCCATCCAGTCCAACCCCCTGCCATGCAGGAACACCCTCAAAGCACTCCCAACAGATGGCCATCCAGCCTCTGCTTAAAAACCTCCAAGGAAGGAGACTCCACTACACTCCGAGGCAGCCTATTCCACTGCTGGACAGCCCTGACTGTCAGGAAGTTCTTTGTCAGGTTCAGGTGGAATCTCCTTCCCTGCAGCTTGAATCCATTGCTCCTTGTCCTGGTCTCTGGAGCAGCAGAAGACAAGCCCTCTCCTTCCTCTACATGGCATCCCTTCAAAGCCCCATCCAGAAGTGGTTGCAATTTCAACCCCAGCAGCCCCGAGTTAGATCCAATTTTCTTCGTTAGCAAACTTGCCAGCCTGCGGAAACTTTTGCATGCTGCTTTAGAAACCGAAGATCAGCCTCTTCTCTCAGCCTGGCGTTCATTCTCTCTCTCTCCCCCTTTCCACACCCCCTTCTTTTCCCTCTGGACCTTAATGGATTTGCCCAAGTCTAGTCCAGGGGTGAAGCGATGCACATTTTTCCCCAAGGAACCGGAGTTCTCCCCGCCTCTCTCCCTTGTTTGGCTTTTCTTCTTCTTCTTCTTTTTCTCTTCCCTTCATTTTCCCTCTCCTGAACCTTGCCACCCTGGCTCTGGCGTCGAGGCTGTAAAGGAAGATGGAAAGCCAAGTTACCTCGGAATGATCACTATCATTAACATTCACGGGGGGTTCACTCATCATTCCTGACTGCACAGACATGGCAGCCGCTATGAAGCGTCCACAGGTGTAGCGCGATGATACATATTACATTGTGCCACAATGGATTTATGTATTCTGTAACAAAAGAAAAGTGTAATGAAAAAATACAGAAGGTAATCCTTTATTCCTCCGCCGCGCAATTTATCAGTAATGCCGGCGGATGATAAGTGCCAGGGATCTTCCCTTGCTTGATTTAACCTTGTCACCTAGGTATGTTTTCGTAAAATGATTGGGAAGGGAAGAGGGTTAGGGGGAAGCCAGCTGTAGGGAGGTTTCTTCTCCTGGTGCAATTAAATTTTTTTTAAGAGACTCTACTTTGGAAAGGGTGAGGCGATAATCCCCACTCCTCCAGTCATGTTTGCTGTGGAATGGAGAAATATTTTCCCTCTTACTTCCCATTACTCGTAACTCACCCTAAGCTGTTTAACATCAAGTTCAGGACTTACATAAGGAAATGAAGCTTCACGCTATTATATGTATTTATATACTCGCTTACTACATTTCGGTACTACCCAATAGCCAGAGCTAAACGGGGGGATATCCGCAGATTACAAGAACAGCAAAGCATGACTTAAAATAATTTTTTTTTAAAAAAAATAACAGCTAGGTAACAAAACCCGTGGTGGAAGCTAACAGTCCTTTTCAAAATCACTTGTATTTTTGTTAAAAGGTAAAACTGAAAGACCAAACGACCTTGTCGAAAACAAAGGTCTCCACCAGATGACCTAAAGGGTCACAGTGGAGAGCACCAGATGAGCTTCTCTTGGGCTTTGGTGCTACCTCTGAAAAGGCTCCCTTGCTCTGGGGAGCCACCCAAATCACTGCATTTGTGAGTGACAATCAGAGAGGACTTCAGAAGATGACCTTTCAAGTCTGGATGGTGTGTGCCTTGTGGAATTCCAGAGGCCTTTCCGCACTGCTCTCTTATAGTGCTATTATTCCACTTTCAATATCCTGTGGAATTCTGGAGTTTGTAGTTTCTTGAGACCAAAGAGCAATCTGGCTGAGAATTCTAAATGCCTCTCCCTAAACTCCAAAACCCAGGACTCCACAGGATGTTGAAAGTGGAATAATAGCACTATAACAGCCTAATTCGGAAAGGCCCCAGGTCACGGCATGCAGTGGTGACCTCTAGTTGAGACATTTTTAGAAAGAGGATCAGACAACTTTATGGAGGTCTCTGATGTATCAGACCAGAGATCGATCTAGTCCAGCGTTCTTTTTCCACTGTCACCATTGGGGTGCTCCTAGGCAAAGCCAACAAACAGGATATGTGTACAGTGGCACCTTTTCCACTCCTGTTCCATGGCAGCTAGTATTCAGAAGTGTATCAGCACTCCTACTGGAGGCAGCCAGATTTCTCCTCTGTGAATTTGTCTAATCCCCCTTTAAAGACTTTTTTTTGTAATTTTATTAAGGTTTAATCTCGAAAATTAAAAAAAAACACTTCCAGACTTAAATCTTCCAGTTGCAATTGCTTATTTCCATTACATACAAACATAATTTCCATTTTACGGAGAAAAGAACGATTACAGTATTTCTTCTTGGTTTCTTATGCATTTATATCCTCACCCAATCCAGTATTCCTTTCCATTCTGTTTCAAACTTCTGGATAGATTTATTCTTCAAAGAAAATGCTAATTTTTCCATCTCTATCATATCCAGAACTTTTAGCTTCCACTCCTCAATACTGATATATTTCTTTTCTTTCCAGTGTTGTGCATATGTTAGCCTTACCTCAGTTATTAAATACAATAATATCTTCTGATGACATCTTATTTCCTTTTGTTGCCCTAGCATATTTAACAGATAAAGTTCCGGTTTCATTTCAAAATTCAACTTACGAATTCTCTGAATTTCATCATGTACCCCCTTCCAAAAATTTTTTGCTATCTTACACGTCCACCACATATGAAAAAAAGATCCCGTCTTTTCATCGCATTTCCAACAATTTGAATTTCCATTTTTCGTTATCTTTTTTCTAATCTTTCTGGGTAAAGACAGTTAAAGTGGGATAATAGCAGCATAATGGAGCCCTGGTGGCGCAGTGGTTAAAATGCCAGTACTGCAGCCACAAGGTTGTGAGTTCGATCCTGCCGGGCTCCAGGTTGACTCAGCCTTCCATCCTTCCGCAGGTCGGTAAAATGAGTACCCAGCTTGTTGGGGGCAATTAGCTAAAAGCACATTGTAAACCACTTAGAGAGCACTTAGCTGATAAGCGGTATAGAAATACATGCTATTTGAAATGTATAATGTATTTCATGTTGTTCGCCGCCTCGATCCATGTGGAGAGGCAGGATACAAATAAATAAATAAATAAAAAATAGCTCTGTGGTGTGAATGAGCCCAAGGTCTTGTTCAGAGATTTTTTTAGAACAGTAGGAATATCAAAGAAGTTGGAAGATAAAGACTTCCAACTGTGGAGGAGGAGGAAAGAGAGAGGAGGTTATGAACAGATGGGGCACAACAAGTAAAGAGGAGACAGACAGACAGACAGACCGAGAGACAGAGAGATCCAACTGCTGAGATTGTGAAGGGAGGACAGGAAGGAGGTCGTCCCAGACTTTTATAGGAGCCTGAAACCATGCCTGACTGTACAGATTTTTTAAAAATGCAGACTGTGAATTTTTGCTTCTAAAGCCTCGGCACACCAGTGCAGACGCGGGAGGCACGGATGGAGCGTTCTTCTCCAAGCAGCCTTCCCACCTCCCCCAGGCTCAGACCCTGGTTGTCAACCCTCGGCTCTTCCAGGATTGACGCCATGGCCCCACCTGGCCCCGGGCCAGAACAAACATCCCGACGTTTACAGTTTCAGGCTGCACATTATATTCTGTAGCCGTTGCCAAGCCCTCACTTACTGAAATAGTTCCACTAAATATAGTCAAATGCAGGGCTTTCTCCCTTCTTCCCCCCCTTCCCCGCTTTCCCACCCCCGGTCCTTTCTCTGGCTCATGCCTCCCCCCCACACACACACACTTTTCTCTTTATTTTGCTTTGATCAGTAAAATAAACTTTTAAAGATTGGTTCTGGGACGGCCTCCAGGTTTTGAGGTAAAGAATGGCCGAGGTTCAGCCATGATTCAGAGACGGAGGGACTGGAGCAATTAACTTGACAGCTTTCAGGCTGAGGAGCTCGCAGACCCCAGGCCTGTCCAGATGAATAGAAATTTTAATTTTCACCCTTAGGTTTGTTTGGTTTTTTTTTTCTCTCTCAGGCAGGGCCCACGTATTAGTGCGGGTGGTGGGATTGGGGGCTATACATGCCTCTTCCCCACTGTGAGCACATCTCATTCTGTCTCCAAGAGCAGATTCCCAGGTCACCAAAGCAGCAGAGAGGCAGTGTATGCAGCTTGGACAGGAACCCAAAGTTTGCAGAATTACTGCTACCGCCCCGCTAAAATGTTAGAATCCTGCAGACACGCCAGTGAAGACAGAGCATATTTAGTGACCATAAAATGTTGAGTATCTTTTTTTGCTGGAGAAGGAATAATGGAATGGGATGCCGGGATGCCAGGGAAGTTGAAAGGGAGCATTCTGTAGTGCAGCATTTTATTGCAAGTCCAGTTGGAGAGTGGCAGAAGCAGAAGGCTCTGGTTGCTGCCTTCCCAAGGAGGCACAGTTTGGATGGGCCTCTTGTTCCAGTCCACCATGCATGTCTAATGAAGAACATATGATGTACTGGGTTTCAAGTAACTGTTGATCAAGATAACAAGGAATGATTCTTCTGTGTGCAAAGGTAGTCCACTTCTGGGTACTGGCAGAAGGAGAGGAGTTGTCGGGAGGGCTGTTGCTTTCTTGCTTCCTTTGTGATTTTTCCAGCCACATCCAGTGAACAACCATGGAAAACAGAATCCTGGGCTGTTCGGTTTGCTCCAGCACCGTTCTTCTCCTGTTCACAGTGTAAAAAGAGCCCTGCTGGATCTCTCCACAGGCCTCTGTAATCTACCCTTCTCTTCTCATAGTGGCAAACTAGATTCCCCAGTGGGAAGCCCACAAGCAGGTTGTGGTTGTTGTTGTATGCCTTCAAGTCCTTTCCAACTTATGGTGACACTAAGCCCAACCTATCGTGAGGGGGTTTTTTGGAAAGATTTGTTCAGAGGGGGCTTGCCTTTGTCTTCCTTTGAGGCTGAGAGTGTGTGACTTGCCAAAGCTGACCCAGTGGGTTTCCATGGCCAAGCAGGGAACTGAACCCTGGGTATCCACATTTGTAGTCCAGACCTTAAACCACTAAACAACACTGGCTCTCCCACAAGCAGGGCACAGCAGGACATGACAGAAAATTGCACCTTTCCATGCTTCTGTTTGCCAGCAATGATTATTCAGATGCATAATTATAGCAATATAGCAATAGCAGTACATTTCTATACTGTTTATCCGTGCAAAGCACTCCCTAAGCGGTTTACAATGTTTTTAACTAATTGCCTCCAACAAACTGGGTACTCATTTTACCAATCTATGGAAGGATGGAAGGCTGAGTCAACCTGGAGCCCAGCAGGATCGAACTCACAATGTTGTGTCTGCAGTACCGGCATTTAACCACTGCGCCACCAGGGCTCACCTGAGCCACCAGGTCACAAGTGGTAGAAATAGATTGTCCATCTTTGGCAGCAATCTGACTTACAGAGTCCTGGTTGGCCGCTGTGATTTTTCCATAAACTAACACAAAACCAACAATTAATCCAGCAACAACATGCAACCCTGAGTTAAAAGTCTTCCAGACCAGAAGAGGTCACCACCAATTTAATAATAATAATAATAATAATAATAATAATAATAATAATAATAATAATAATAATATAACAAAAGATCTATAAGCTGAGATCACCATCTGTTGAAATGAACAGTGCAGTACTCAAGACAACTTATCACTCTAGAGATTGCTATGAGAGGTAGGAGAATACCAGTTGTACTCAATTATTTGTTCACCAGGTGACCGGAAAGCCAAAAAGTTATCACTGTTTTCCTCGTTTTCTTTTAACATCAGCAGATTATATGTTCCTTCCTTGAGATCTACAATCCACCGTCAGTTTTTCCACTGGCTTAGAGTGAGAATATTACCTTTCCAGTTGTAAGCTACTTCCAACTTGGCAGCTAAAGAGCAGCAATTAATTAGCTCTTTATGGAAGAGTGATTTATTATTTTTTGCAAACATTGACGGGAAACCTGACTCCAGAGAAACGTTGATGGTTTGATTAGAGATTGTCTCCATATCTGGAAAAAATCAAATCACCAAAATGGATGAATTGGAGAGTAAGACCACCACATATGAGCATAAGTGCCAATTTTTCATGGAGATGTTTGAGCTGGAGGTCCTGCACTGAGCAGAGAGTTGGTCTTTATGGCCCATGAGATCTCTTCCAATTCTATGGTTCTGTGATTTTCTTAGCAGTTCCTTGATGTAGCTTACTTTAACTGGTGCAATATATCAACAGTTAATAAGCTTTAGACCCTCTTCTCTCGACTTAGCTGATATTGATCTCATAGAGACTGCCTGCCAAATTTGACTCCATCTTTTGTCATCTGTTTTAGTGTTCTGATCCGTTGCCCGTGCTGCTTTAAGACCCCTGCATGCTGATTATAGGTCGATGTAATAAATTTTAAAAGTTAAATCCCTTTCCCCCTTACATACAATCAGTAAAAATAGCTCTTCCAAAGGAACGAACAATCTGCTTGCTTGTTCTTTCATCTAGCAAGGAGTGTTGAGATGGCTTGAAGAATGTAGGACCAGTTGACTAGGGCACCTGCCAGATGGAAGCCAAGTTGGAATCCTTTTTTTGGTGCTGGTTTGGTATATAGATTTCATGACCACGATCATCTTTCCAGCTTTTAAACTGAGCCTTTTTGTCTGTGTCTCAAAATAATTGGTGTCTGAGGGCAGAAACAGGTAGGAATGGGTAGTAGCGGCTTCCAGGGGTGTGGAGCCAGAGTCATGGTGTCAGAGTCGAAATCAGTAGAAATGTACCGATTCTGGCTTCAAAATAAAAACTTACAATATTAAATGCCGAATTTGTTGCATTTTTACTTCCATAGGAATTGAGGAAACTTTTTTGTTCAGAAATTTTGATAAAGTTAAACAGGTTTGATGTTCTGTCAATCTTAATAGCCGGATGACTCATGCATGGTGACCAAATGCCTTGTGCTACCATTTTACTGCAGTAATTTTTTTTTATTACTAATTAATACAAATTTACATTTATGAGGGAGTTAAGAGTCAGTCGGAGTGGAAGGTTTGGTGTCCGGACTTCACAGCACCAGCTCCTTCTGCTACCTGTTCTAACAGGTTTTAAAGAAGTTTTTAAAATGTTTTTAATGTTATTTAAGAAAACATTTTTCAAGAAAAAAATTAAAAACCTCATAGTTGGTCTTACTCTCCTCTTTCCATCTCCCAAGGCAACTTATACATAGTTGTTTGGAATCCAAAATCTGTTAACAGTTTCCTAAGATTGAAAGAGATGTATTAGCGTGTAAGGTTTCAGTATTCCAAGCCCCCTCTTGCTTTTTATTTATGAACATTCATTAAGTTACTTACCTTAGAATCTCCTCCGGTATTTATGAAGGTCAAACCCCCTCTCCTTCCCCCCTCTACTTATTTTTGCCACTAAGCCAGAAGATTGTCAACCGGATTCAAAGGAATTTCTTGAAACAAACAGGCCAATTTGGATAACATGGACATTTTTAGCAGAGCTGTCTTACCAAACCGTGTTAATTTTGCTTTTTCCTGTTGTTTTAGTTTTGGTTTGATTCAGCACAAATTACTGAAATGGTTTTGTGTAATTTGGCTGAAGTATTTACATGAATATCTTGTTGTTAATTCCTTAAAATCGGCTTCCACCTATGACAACCCCGTGAACGAGAAATCTCCAAGAATCCCCGTTACCAACAGGACTTTAATCCCAGCAAGAGCATCTGTGTGTGTTTGTGTGTATTTTCAGACCAAGCATATTAAGACACAGTATTTTTTATCATTACATGGGAGCCAATGTGGTTTAGTGGTGTGATTGTTGGACAGTAACAGTGGAGATGATAGTTCGAATCCGCACCTAGCCACGAAGACACACTGGGTAGCCTTGGGCAAGACCCACTGTCTCAGCCTCAGAAGAAGACCGTGGCCAAACTCCTCTGAACAAATCTTGCCCAGAAAACCCTATGATAGGTTCAGTTTAGGGTCACCATAAGTCGGAAACAACTTGAAGGCACACAACAACAATAGTTTTTTATTTGTCCAGATTGATTGTCAGATTAGCTCACTCACATGAAGGTTGAGAAGGCATTTCTGCCCATTGGCAAAGGGGGCCCAATCACAGAAAGTTGGCCAAGGGGTTCCCTACGTGAATAAAAATACGGTCAGTCCTCCACGTTTGCAGATCGGATTACTCACAGATTATTTGCTGTCACCTCTGCTGATCCCTGTGCCATTTTTAGTAGGAACTGCAAGCCTTGCGAGACTGAGAAACTACGAACGAAGCTAGTGAGTCCCTCTTAAAAATGGCGTGGGGCAGCCGTGGAGGTGGCCGTCAGCCCCACCAGTCCCCCACGTCTGCCTTGGGAAGGAACCCTGGTGCCTTAAAGGAATCCACAGTGGGTTGAATAGGGTGATCATACTTTTTTGTGTGCTAAATATGGTTTGGGGGGGCCTAGAGTTATTCACGTTTTTTCCACTTTCACGGGGTCTGTGCCCCTAACCCTCGTAGATGTGGAGGGAAGACTGTACTAGCCAGGCCAGAAGATGGTCTTGTTTAGTAGCTCTTGATATAGAGATCGGTATGGAGTTCAGGCTGCTTGTTCTGATTAATACACTGCCTTACAATGTGTAAGCCACAGGACTAAGAGGAAAGAGCAAGTGTGGTCTTAGTGGTTTGAGTTTTGGACTAGAACTCTCTGGGCAACCAGAGTTGGAATCTCCATTTGGCCACAGAAACCCACTCGGTGACCCTGGGAAAATTACACTCAGCCTCAGAGGAAAACAAGGGCAAATCCCCCCACCAACAAAGTTCTTCAAGAAAACTTTATGAAAGTTGGAAACAACTTGAAGATACACAACAACAACAAGGGGCAATCTCTTTCTCCTGGAGGCACTGCTGCCAGACACTGAGCAAATTAAAGTAAATTTGCTTTGATTGCCTTCAAGGCTCTCCTTTTATCACCAGTCTTAAAATGCAGCGCACACGCTTGAAAAGAAAAAGGGTTTCACAAAATATTTTCTGCAAACTTAAAACTTTGGAGCCTTTTTCGACAGGGTGCTGGGTTTTCGTCTTATCCGTGTATAAGCTGCCCTCCAAATATCCTGGAATTAAACGTGCGAATGTGTAAAAAAACTTCAGGGGAAGGCATTTTCTCCCTGTCACCAGGGCTGCTGGTTTTTATTTTAACTTTGTCTGGGTCTCTTTTCAGATTGTCTTTCTTTCTGTAGTTCAACTCATTTCCTTAATGTTTACTTTGGAGTTTGGCCGAGCACCGTGATATGCGCCACAATGTGCTGAACAGCCTTGAGTTTTCAAACTTTGTCGTCGCGAGCTGTCTTAAATGTCAGAGAGAGGTTTAGGCTGTCCGGCATCCAAGCAAAGCCAAAAAGAATTGCAATCTATTAAGCTGGAGAGGAAAAGGGGGTGCTGAAGCCAAATCCCCCTCGCCATGTTATTTTTTGCCAGGGGTGGGAGTGGGGAAGAATATCCCAAAAGCACCCCAAGGCCATTTTGTAAAAACTCAAAGTGAAAAAGAGAGAGAGAGAGTTGCATTTAAACCTATTGTACGTTTAGATTTCAGTTAAATTTAAATTTCATTATTGAATATATTTAGAGGTGAAAATCTATGTATATTTTAGTTAAAAGTGCTCCTGTGGGATTTGCTCCGAAGTGGTTGTATAGGATTGCTTTTGAATATAAAAATATACAGTTTAGCTGCATTTTAAGTGTATATATTAAAAAGTCATTTTTCTCCAAAAATGTGTAAGCAGCAGAACTAGTCACAGTAGATTTATTTCCATTCAGACTACAATCAAAACCAATTGGCAAACTATTGTCCTTGTTAAACTGCTGTTGTTACTCTCTCTTGTTTATATTCCTAAAATTGTAACTTATTTACTTGGCCGTTCTATAGAAACATTTTATTATTATAACTTGACCTCCTCCAGTATCTTGTACAATGAAATGTTTTATGTTATTGTGTGTGTGGGCCTTCAAGCTGCCTGTTGACTTATGGCAACCCCATGAATTGTATACGGTTTTCTTGGGCAAGGTGGTTTTGCCAGGTCCTTCCTCTGAAATATTGCCCTGTATTTGCTAGCAGTCTCCCATCCAAGTACAAACTAGGGTTGACCCTGCTTAGCTTCCAAGAGCAGACAGGATCTGGTACCTTTAAGGGGTTTAGACACTTACTCTGTGCCAAATGTTGTTCTCCTATTAAAGATGGGAGTCCTTGTATTTTTCCATTATTATTGTTGTTGTTGTTGTTGTTGTTGTTCTGTATTCTGCCTTTCTCCTAAGATGGGATTCAAGGTGGCTATTTCACATTCAAGCTAAAGTTATCACATCCATTCATTCTCTTTATATCCTTCTTTTCTCCTAATATAAGAACTTAGTGCTTCGATCTTTAGTGGCTGCCATCCCATTTAGGTTGTTTGACAAGATAACCGGTGGATTCATAGGTAAATTTCAGCCACACACATAAACACACAATTAATGCAACTGCAACATTCTCAAACAATAGCCATTAAAACAGCTTTGCACTTAAGATTGGAAATCTCAAGCAGATTTCATTTTCATTCTCCGCTCATGTGTCTGGAACTGGCAGGATTGGAACCCAGGACCTCTACAGCTAGATTCACTGCTGTACCACCAAGACGATAGGTTGAAAGATCTCCATAAGTAGTGAAGGGCTACAGTCTTTTGGGTTGTTTCCACTTACCGAGGCTGGCCGCCAATTGTTCTTAACCAGGCAGATTATAAAACTTTTCCTGTTCCGGCCAGGCTGTTGGATGCTTTTTTCTGATCCTTGCTTGTTCTGACTCTTCAACACACAGATATTGGCTTCCACTTGACCACCATTTCTTGATCTAAGCCATTTCCGCACTGGACTGTTATTGTGCTATTATTCCACTTTCAACATCCGATGGAATCCTGGGGTTTCCAGTTTAGGGAGGGGCCTTTGAGGGTTCCAAAAGATGTTGAAACTAAGATAATAGCACTATTATAATTATTATTATTGTTGTTGTTGTTGTTGTTGTTGTTATTTATTTGTATCCCACCTCTCCACACAGATCGAGGCGGCAAACAACATGAAATACATTATACATTACAAATAGCATGTATGGTTTACAGTGTGTTTTTAGCTAATTGCCCCCAACAAGCTGGGTACTCATTTTACCGACCTGCGGAAGGATGGAAGGCTGAGTCAACCTGGAGCCCGGCAGGATCGAACTCACAACCTTGTGACTGCACTACTGGCATTTAACCACTGCGCCACCAGGGCTCCTTTAACAGTCTATAACAGTCTAGTGCAGAAATGGCCCTAGATTCTGGTTCCCACTGAGCCATAAAACTGCCCAGGTAATCTTGGGCCAATCACTTTTCTAGTCTGACCTAATTTTAAAGAGTTGAGAGGGTACAGGAAGAAGGAGGAACGTCGTGTATACCTCCTTGAGCTCACTGAAGGAAAGGTGAGGTATAAATGTAACTGAATAAAATCTTGCAAGAAAAACAAACCAAATAAAAAAACTAAAATAATATAAAATTGTCATCATTGCTATCCTCTCTTTAGCAGCCATCCTCATAAGCTCACAGGGAACCCAAGATTTTAGGGAAAGATTTTTTACCCATTGGACTGGACCAACAACTTCTTTCTTTCTTTCTTTTTTTTCATAATACCCAATAAAATACCTCTCTGTCAGACCTCTTGCAACCATAATTTTCTGCTGTTCCCTTGCGTCTTATTATGTAATTTTTATCTAATTATTAATCCAAAATTTCGCTAGATCATTTAAGTCACAATGGCTTTGACACATAAAGCGAACAAATAGTTTCCATGCAATCTCAAATTGGTCTTCTTTTATAGCTCCTTTTGTTAGTCTTAATTTGTAAATTAACTTCTCTGGTAGGGTTGTTGCCCATATCCTGTTTCACCAATTCTTAATCGACAAATTCTCTTACTTGTTTTTCCAAGTTTTTACTATATTTCTAGCCTCGCCACACATAAAATAAGTGATAGGAGGTCTTTATGTGATAGATCCTTATTCTCATTTTTCAAGCAGGGAAAGCATTAGCAAAACCCCTCTAAAATAGACTACATTTGTTTCTTCTTCACCATCCCCAAAGCTGAGATCTTAGATGCCGATGAAATGGTTTAGATCCTTTCCAGATGTTACAGAGGTGAAGTTGGTGGTGATGGATGATGATGGCTGGCATCCCATTGGTTGGTCCCAACTGGAGCAGACTCATTCAATCAATTGTTCGATCGACACATGGGTAAATCCCATTGTTTCAATGGGTCTGCTGCTCTAATCACAACTAACAAAAAGTTTTAGACTGATTTTTTTTTTTCGTGCATTCACCTCTGCTCTGGTCGTCTGTCAGTGTTTTTAGAATGGCTAAGAGCGTCAAGTGAAAAACAAAGCAGCAATTGTAACATGCAACACAAATAAGCAATTAACTAAAAGCAACAGTATAGAAACAAACGATGCAGATTGGCAGGGATGAACCTCTGGAAGTTGCTTCTAGGCTGATCTCGTCCATCTTGCCAGATAGGTCTCATTTTTCTCTGCTTGGAGCCTCTGGGCCCAAGGCTGCACCTGGATCCCCGAGCGACAGGTGCTGGGGACAAATTCCAGATGTGTAAACCTCATCTGTTGCAGCAAAGAAAACCCTCCAGCACATTTCTGTGGCACCTTAAAGATAAATAATTTCATTGCCACTTCAGGGCTTAGGAGTTCCTGCTTCATCATATCCAAAAACTGATCTAGTGGGGGCTGAAGATCATTGTAATAATAGAAATTACAGCTAGTCTGTCCCAAAGTTAGAGGGTGTACAGAATAGCCCTGTGCATAGTAGTAAGTGACTGATGTGTACAGTAAGTTCTCTGCTTTTGCTGAGGTTAGAAGCACAAGGCAAAAAGACTAAAATTAAAATTGCACATGCCTGTTTTATTTTGTTTTATTTTGTTAAGACCCTCTAGAAATCTCTAGGTCCTCCAGGGCGATGCTGTGGTCACCTTCCAGTGGAAGTGGGCCATAGACTCACTTTGGAGGACCTAGCAATGCCCAAAAAAGCATTCTCTGTAGGAATCTCTGGGTCCTCCAGGGCAACTCTTTGGTTCACTTCCAGCAGATGTGGACCCTAGAATTGCTCTGGAAGACCTAGAGATTCCTAGAAGGAACATCTTTTTTCCATGGCAGCAGCAAATAGAGCAAGATTTTTTTAAAATAAATAAAGTAGACCCCAAGTAATCTGATCCATGGATGCTGGACTTGCAAAAGTAGAGGGCTCACTGTTTATCTCCAAACTGGGCTTAGCAAAGTAGAGCTTTGTTTCAAAAAGGAACATAGCTCGGCATGTTCTGCGCCCTCTTGGAAACGCATAATGGCTCAGAGCGCACTCTTCCACCCGCCTCCCACCTCCCTGGCCTGGTGACAGCTGGCAGTGAGAAAACTCTGCTGGAGATGTCCCACCCTGGTGTCTGCTGGAACACTGCTGGGACAGCATCCTTGCAGATACAGTTTATCCCGGGGTCCCTAGTGCCAAGGACATCGTCCTAACCGTGTTCCAGCAGAGTCTTCCCCCAGCCATTCCCTGAGAGGTGAGTCAGGCAAGAAGGAGGAGATGTTCTTCAGCTGGGATTTAAACTGGAGAACTCAGACAGCTATAATGCTCGCTTTGCTTTAAAAACTGGTATAACAATATGCAGATCTTCGTGTTGCAAATCAAGAAGTGACATTGAATATTATGGTTACTGTTGTTATCATTCTCATTTTGTTTATTTCTGACCATCTTCTCCCTATGGATTGAGGCAGCGAACAACAACGGATTAAAATTCAGCAACTGAACGGACACACGCCACCAGTTAAAAAACACGTATCGGTTAAAAGAGCATATAAAACCAATACATATTAAAAATTCATACTTTAAAACTCATAATTTAAAAGTCATCTGAATAGATCTGCCGGAAGAGACCAAGCTTTGATGCTGTTTTGAACTCAGGCAAGTGACAGTGTAAGGAGGGATGTTCTTAATCCATCCCGAGGAAATCAGGATTCGCTCAGAATGTAGCCCAACCCAGCCAGGAAAAGGGCAGTGCACCTAACCTCTGTAATGAAGCACTCGGTCTCAATCCTAATGGACTCCAAGCACAATTGAATGGCTGCTTAAGAAGGGCTGTGTCTTTCACCTTACTTCACAGCCTTCCTTTTAGGGAACAGGCCTTTCCAATGGGATTTGTATCCTGAATCCCACCTCTTTGGGGCTGAAATCTGGAACTGGAAGAAGGTAAAGCTGCTGAACTATATTGCAGCACAGTAGCTTCCAGCAACTCCTGTGGAAAACTTCTATCCTGAAAAGAGTCTCATTGCATCCTATTTCTTTCCTGGACCAGCTGAAGCTGTTAAGTAGGGCTGCCCAAGATCTTTGGCTGCCAGAGGCAAAGATCAAGAACACTGGTTCTGTGCACAGAGGCAAACTAGAGAGCAGTTGAACTTGACTCTGCAAGAGGAGAAGGTCTACCACCACCCCTGAAGACAGCAAACTAATTCAGGGATGGAGGAGAGGCTATGTGGAGAAGACAGCTTTGTCCTCTAAGACAAGGGGATGGCCAGGGGGCTCAGAAGGAGCAGCTGGCGGGGAGGGGGCTGCCTCTGTCCCTCCCCTCCCCAGCATTTATCAATTGAGGCAGTTGCTTCATTCTGATTCCTAGTGGCAGGACCAGCGCTGGTGTTGGGTTGACTCTGTCATAGCCCGTGTGATTAGAGTCTGTCTTACCTTCCTCCTCCTTCCCTCCCTGGCCTTAAAAGCATCCAGCCCCCAGATAACCATTCCAAGGGCTTTTGTCTGCCACAAGCTGCCCTCTGGTGACCATTTTGCAAAAACGTGGGATGAACTCTTTTGTGTGTGTGTGAATGCGCGCGGCTGTCTTGTCTTTGTAGGTGTCTCTCTCCGTGTCTCATTGGCTCTCCTTCCCATGTCTTGCAGAAATGCTGCGCATGGATTCTCACTTATCCAGGTGGACAGCATGAAGGTCACTATGAAGGACATTTTGCAAAAGGCCTTGAAACGGAGAAAAGGATCCCAGCGAGGCTCAGGTGGGAGCTCTTATTGCACTCATTCGGGGGGGAGTGTTCTATTGCTGGAACCTTGATTCCTTCCCTTAGAAATCTATTTGCTCTTGTGGAAAAACACTGATTTGCTTTTTCTAACATGAAAATGGGGGTGAGAGGACTCCCCACTCTTCTCACTATACACAGCTTGGAATATCCTGTGCAAGCACATAATAGAGAAGGGGGTACTCATGAATGCACTAGGCCCAATATATACATTGCCAAACCCAGCTCCTGATTGCTGTGGCCCACTGTGCTGAATGGAAGCTGATGTCCGTGTGCGGCAAATGGGACAGCAAGCTTTTGCAATAAATCTCTTGCTGTGTCCCTGCACAAAAAGAGGAACGCTTAATAGCAGTGCACTCATGAGCTTTCAAAGATGCCGTTACCTTCCCAAGTAGCTCATGCAGCAAACCTCAGGATAACTGTCTGGAGGCAAGTCACATTAATGTCAATGGGCCAGTCCAGGTGAGCCCTTTGCCCTGCTCCTGGCTTTAAAAGAGGAGCAAGCAGTTCGTCTTTCAGAAGACTTGCATGCAGATTTGACTCAGGACTTCCAGAAATGCATTAACAGTGACCTACTAGAGTTACTTTCATGTCACTAGCATGACATGCTGCAGTCAGTAGCATCTCTCTTTCAGGCCCTTCAATATGTTGAAAGGCCCAAAGTTGTTTTGGCTGAAGGCTTCTATGATTTCTCAAATACTTCAGAAAAGTGGTATCAGAACTTAGCCATCATTTCAAAATCAGAGGCCAAGGGCCAGGCAGGTAGAGCATTTTCTCAAGGTGTGCATCTTAAACTCTCATAGTCGGTCAATCAAACAAAATACCATATTTGCTTTTTTTCACTTTTTTCCCCAAAAAATACTGTTTGAAAATGGGTTGTATCTTATATGCTGGCAAATACTGTAGCTGTTCCAGTCGAAGTGCGTCTTCAGCTTTACCAGCTGCTGCGCTGCCTTCTTATACATGGGTACCATCATTCAGAAGCAGTGTGCACCCTTCTTTCCACACTTACTTGGGAGTACTGAGTTTAGAGGGGCTAACCTCTCTACAACACGTGTAGGATAGGACCGGGTCTAATGGTTTGTAAGTTACAGGAGGGTAGATTCCAGGTGACCATTAGAAGGAACTTCTTGACAGTAAGAGCAGTTCAGAATACAACTTATTACCTAGGGAAGTGGTGAAGTCTCTTTCTCTGGACATCATCAGGAAGAATCTGGTGAGCTAATCTGCTGGGAGTTATTTAGCTGGAGATACCATGTTGAGCTGGGGGTTAGACTCAATGGTCCATGAAGCCCCTTCCTACTCTGTGGGCCTTTCTGCACTAGACTGTTATAGTGTTATGTCAGTAAAGATTGGACCAAACCTGTAGAAAATACTTTGTGATGTGGTTCACTAAGTGCACCTGTGAAAAGCCATGTGACTTTAGCTGAGTCATGCTGAGTCGTGCTGGTGAGCAATCAGGGGAGAAGGTTGCATCAGATATGGGCAGAATGCAAAGGCTGGCAGGATTGCATCAGCTAGTGTGAGTATAAATGTAGCTGAGAGCTAGCCAACAAGTGTATAAGGTGCTTGATGTGTCTGCCAGAGGCTCTGTCAGAAAGAGCAAGCAGAGGGATGCTGGAATGCCTTCTGAAGATTCTTGTAAATATGTACACATTGTAACTGAAGAATAAATTGCCTCCTTGATGGAAGAGAACAATTGGCATGGGTGAGTTTTTCCTGGCTACAGTGCATTGCTGCTAAGATATTCTCTGCTGCTGGGCATGCTTCCAAAGCTGTGGGAGCAATCTCTGCTATATTTTGGGCGTGACATGTTATCATTCTACTTTCAACATCCTGTGGAATTCTGGGGTTTGTAGTTTCTTGAGGCCAAAGAGCTCTCTGGCTGAGAATTGTAAAGGCCCCTCCGTAAACTGCAAACCCCAGGATTACACAGGATGTTGAAAGTGGAATAATAGCACTGTAACAGTCTAGTGTGGAAATGGCCTGTGTTTCTATGGTGGGGCTGGGAAAACAGGCGGTGTCTTTTTAAGGCTTTCCTGTTGCAAGGCTTTCCTTGTCTTTAGAGTTTTGAATCTCTTTCCTTGTGAAAATTGTTTTTAGAGATACCTAATGTTTAAGAAGTAAGGAAGCTTACCATTTCCCCTCTTTTAATTGTGGAACAGTCACTGGCTGATTGTAGCCCTGTGGGTTTTTTTTTTCCTGTTCATATTAGCAGGTATGTCCTTAAAGCCCCAAGGCTGAGAAAATCTTTCTCAACATCAAGAAATAATTATGGTGAGAAATGGTGCAGGGTCTTGTCACGCCACAAAGAACTTTAATATAAGCCTGTCTATAGACTAGGTAGAGATAAGCATCTTGTCTTGGTTAAATGAATGAAACACTTCTTATTCTCTCCCTCCCCACCCCGTCCCTTTTACTTTTAACGGCAATGAAAGAAGAACATAATTCCCCACCCAGGATTCTGTTTAGAAAAAAGTAGTTGAGCACCATTCACTCCCTCCCTACTTCTTCTTCAAACGATTCTATAATCTGTCACAGATTTAATTAGCTATCTTCAGATGAAAGCTGAAGTTTTAATAAAAGTTAGAAGAGATAACACAGCGAAGGACACGGATGAGCTGTCTCAAGGCCATATTCGAGGGGAACGATAAGAGCTGTAAAAAATGGCAGTGGAGAGCAATTGAATGAAGCAGTGAAAATCTGATTCTCGTAAAAGAGAGAGAGAGAGAGAGAGAACGAAGGCAGGGCTGGTAGGGGCGGTTGTAGATGAGAACCTGCTAGCGTCTGCAAGCAATTTGGCCTCTCGCCAGACGTCATCGTTCACCCTCGGCTGTTGGCGGCTCGGTCCAGATGTGCCAGCCGCACGTCCCGGCTTTTGCCAGCTGACTGCGCCGTTTGATAACCGGCTCTCCGGATGCCCATCGCTGGCCGCAGAGATAGAATTAGATGATGATGATCTTCCCACAAGTTGAGAGAGGAAACAATGCATATAAATCTTGATTTCATCTCAGCGTGAGAAGTCTTTATCCATCATCACTCATAATGAACAAGTCGTTAGCTGCGATGAATGGTGTTCTGCCTTTTTCTCCCCTTTTCCCTCCTTCCCCCTACTCCCCCCCTTTGGGCAGCCCTCTCCACACCCTCTCCCACCACCCCACACACACCCTTTTGTTCCCTTTCTTTTTTTTTTCCTGGGGTGACTTTTATCTGTTTCCTGGGGGTCAGACCTCCTTCCTCTCCCCCTCTCTTTACTCTTGTGCAGCTTGTGGGGACAGCTGAAGTGTTTGCTTAGCTGAACTGTTCCGTTGCCCTCGTGCCTAACAGATCAGAAGCCGCACAGTTTTGCTGCTGCTTGTCTTCTGTTCAAATGCTTGCTGCAGGAATGCTCTGGGCTTTTCCTTGTCTTTTTTTTAAAAAAAAACCTTCAGCAAGAGGTTCTCGGCTTGGTGTTTCAGAATGTCAAGTTGGATCCTCACCTGGAGCATCAAAGCCATAGTTTATTGACACTGAGGAGCAAGGATGTAATGTTTTATTAGTTAGTTGGCTGTCTAGCTAACTAGCCACAGTGTGATCAGGGTGGCATATGCGGCCAGGAAGGAGGCGATCCTTAAACTAATTAGCTTAAGTGAGATCAAGTTAGTGTATGTGGCCCTCTTCTTCCATGCTTATCTTCACATCCATCTGGAGAGGTAGTGAAAGGCCCAGAGTCATCCAATAAGGTTCACAGCCCAGTGTGGATTAGAACCTCAATAACCAAAATCATAGTTATGGGCACCTATCACAAGAGGTGATAAGCTGATAGTCAAGTCACAACAGACCTACCATCTATCTTCTGATGATAGTCAATTCACATTAGACCTAACATCTATCAACTGGTGGAATCTCCGAGAGCCTTGTGCATTTCAGTGCTGGGGACTTCAGGGATTTTTGTCTCTTGGATCAACCTTTAAAGAAAGGTTGGATGAGTGTCTTTTTGGAGTGCTATAGACTATGTATTCCTGCTTGGCAGGGTTTGGACTAGATGGCCACTGCGGCCCCTCCCAACTGTAAAAGTCTGTGATTTTATAGTCTTAGCACTCCTGATCATTGTATTAGATCAACTTTATGGTATTTTGACAGTGATCACAATGGGTTCTTTTCCCATTGTACAGTCCTGGCTGTGTGTGTGTTATGCCATCAGGTGAGATTACTGGGCCAAGGGCTATTCAACATCTTCATCAATGACTTGGATGAAGGAATAGAGAGCATGCAGACCAGATTTGCAGATGACACCAAATTGAGAGGGATTGCTAATACAGGATTGCTAAGGACAGGATCAGAATTCAAAATGACTTTGACAGATTGGAGAGCTGGGCCAAAGCTAACAAAATGAATTCAGCAGAGAGAAATGTAAGGGCCTGCACTTAGGCAGAAAAAATGGAATGTACAAACATAGGATGCGGGACACATGGCTGGATAGCAGCACATGTGAAAGGGATCTAGGAGTCTTGGTGGACCACAAGCTGAACATGAGCGGCAGCTAAGAAAGCCAACGTGATTCTTGGTTGCCCCAACAGAAGTATGGTGTCTAGATCAAGGGTGGTAATGGTACCACTATTCTGGTTAGACCTCATTTGGAATACTGTGTCCGTTCTGGGCACCTCAATTCAAGAAAGATATCAACATGCTGGAGCATGTCCAGAAGAGGGCCACCAAAATGGTGAAGGGTCTGGAAACCATGAAGCCCTATGAGAAATGAATGGCTTAGAGAGCTGGGGATGTTTAGTCTGCAGAAGAGAAGGTTAAGAGGGGACATGATAGCCATGTTTAAATGTTTGAAGGGATGCCATGTAGAGGAAGGAGAGGGCTTGTTTTCTGCTGCTCCAGAGACCAGGACAAGGAGCAATGGATTCAAGCTGCAGGAAAGGAGATTCTACCTGAACCTCAGGAGGAACTTCCTGACGGGTCAGGGCTGTCCAGCAGTGGAATATGCTGCCTCCATGGAGTGTGGTGGAGTCTCTTTCTTTGAAGGTTTTTACGCAGAGGCTGGGTGGCCATCTGTCGGGAGTGCTTTGATGTGTGTTTCTGTGTGGCAGGGGGTTGGCCTGGATGGCCCCTGGGGTCTCTTCCAACTCTAAGATTCTATGATTCTAGAATGTCTGCATCCTTTAGCTCTGACCTGTACAGCATCAACCTGTGTGCTAATATACCACAATACTGCCACCACTAACTGGCAGCAACTGTCCAGGGTTCTGGGCAGATCATCTTTCCAAACCCACCTGCAAATGTCAAAAATTGATCCAGAGACTTTTCATGTACCATGCATGTGCTCTAATACTGGACAACAGCCCTGACCCTCATCAGTCCTTCGTAAGAACATCCACAGCCTCAAACCCGAGGCCTGTGTAGTTTTGCATCCTGTTTCCTCCAATGATCAACCAGACACCTACGGGAAACACATGAACAAGCGAGTAATAATCTCTGCTGCCTTGGATCTCTGTAGCTAATATTTGGATGCATGCTGTTCTCTGAACCTAGAGATCAAATGGCTGCTGGGGCTAACCGTTCATAGCCTCATCCTTTGTGAATTTGTCTAATCCCCCATGAAAAGCTGTCCTGCTGCTGGGCATTTCCACTTATGGTAGTGAATTCTGCAAATTGATTTCATCTTGCGTGAGTCGTTCCTTTTCATCTATCCTGCATTTCCATTGGATGATGTTGATTTCTGATATTTGGAGGGAGAGAGGAACGCTTGTCTTGGTCCTCTTCTCCATATCTTGCATAATTTCATGAAACTTTCTCATTTCCTAGTCCTGGTTACTCATCTCCCCCACAACTAAAAAGCCCCAAACATTTTAATCTTTTCTTATATTGGTGTTCTGCACCCCCACTCCAGTCATTTTGGCTGTATTTTTCTAGATCAACAATATCTTTTTTTCCAGTGTGATGACTGAGACTGTGCCCTCCATTCCAAGTGTGCCTACAAATCGGAGTTAAGGAAGGGTATTACAATTTTAATTTAATTCCCTTATCTAACCCAGATAAAAGGAGCAATGTTGAAAGAGATCTTTGTCCTATGCCAGGGGTGAGGAAAATGCAGATCAGGGACCCCGTGTGGCCTCTTGGGGCCATTTTGTGGGGTGTGAGTGGCACAGATTTGGCTCAAGAGATCCCTGTTTTTATTAGGAAGTGACCCAGACGTTGACATTTGGATCACTTCCTGTAAGGGAGATCTCCCATAGGCCAAAAATGTCGTGAAATTGCCCTCTAGTGGTTATTGGGAGCATTTGGGAGCAAGAAGTCAATTTTTGTAGGGGAGTGTAGTCCTCCAGTGTTGGGCAGTGGGGAGCTGAGTGGTTCTCTAAGCCCCTGACAGTTGCCTACACATATCGTAGACCTTGTCTGCTGGTCAGTATAGAGGGTGTCAAGCTAGATAACAAAATGGTCTAACTCGACACGAAGACCGTATATCCCTAGTTGAGTTTTGATGAATAATCGGAAGAATCCACCTGGATTTTTCTGGCAGTGCAGGCTTAAATTTTAAAATACATAGATGGTCACTGTGAGTTCTAAGCGTTAATGTATTTTCTCACTCTCCCTGTCTCTCTCCCTCTCTCAGTCACCTTTGGGAATCACTGACCTTCCCAGCTTCTCCTTTTGTGACTTTTGTATAAAAATGCCATTACGGACCTTGTCGCCGCCAACCTTTACCAGCCTCCTCAAGCATGAGGTTAGCAGTGACAGATAGAGTCTGCGGTGACAAATGGAACCTTGGGATTCTGCTCCATGCCAGTTCCCTTTTCAGAAAAATGCAAGCAGGACCTGCAACAAAATGTTCTAGGGTATCCACTTTCTTAAAAGGACTGTTCCTCTCCAGGTTTCCGAAAAGACCTTCTTTGCAACTGGGGTATCCCACTGGTTGTCATCTTCGTCCCCCTCTTTCTGTTTCTTTCTTACCCAGTGCGCTGTGTACATTCCATGGCCACTGAGGAAATGCAGTCCACATTACTCTCATTTTTTGGATATCTCAATTGTCTCAATTTGAAAAGGACAATCCTGATTAATTATCCATCATCTCTCCTTTACAGATGCTTTTAGAGTATCCCAGTTTCTCTCCTCTCCTCCCACTTCCCCCCATTGTCCATCTTTACTTTGCTTGCTGCACACTGAATTCAAAGTGTAAAAAATAATTAGGGGGAAATGAGATAGGGGAGGAATCTTGTCCTTCTCCGTAGACTCAGGAAAAAGCAAACTGCTGCAGCCTCTCCTAGTTTGTATGTTCTTCTTTAGTAAGAACTTTTGCCATCTTGACCACATTCTGATCTTGCTTGGCCTCAAGCATCCTAGTTTTCATCTGTGAAGGGTATTGGGGAGGAGTGGAGTTCCTGCCTTAGGCTTTAGTTCTACAAAGTAGTGGCCCGTTCACACTACACTGTTTTAGCACTATTATTCCACTTTAACTGCCATGAGATTCTCTGCTATGGAATCCTAGGGTTTTGTAGTTTGAGGAGGAACCGGCGCTTTCTGGATGAGGGTTCTAAAAGCTCCCATCTAAACTTCCAGTTCCAGGATTCCGTAGGATGTGCAGTCTCCAAAGAGTCCCTGGGGTGAAAATTGGCCCCAAACCTACCAGAGGTGCCAACCTCATTATAACAGAAGCCACTCTGCAGTTTCTGATGTGATCTCCACATCCATGCTAAACTGTGGGTGGCTAGCCTGCAGGATTAGATCCAGCTCAAGCATTGCTCTGGAACAATGGTACTCAAAGCAGTGGTATCTGGACCTTTGCTGGTCCCTGGACCATCTGTTGTTGGTCTCTGCAGAGCTTCCAAAAGAGAAAGGAAGGCAGGAAGGGACTAGTCATACCCAAAGAGCTCAAATAAAGTGACAGTTCCTGGAATACTGGGGGAAAAGGTGGCAGTCCCCCATACCCAGTAGCTTAAAAAGCACTGCTCCGGAGTTCTATATAGCTCAGTCAGAAACCAATCAAAGTTCTAAGTCAAGGGAGGGTAAGTTCCAAATGATGATGGGCCATGTTTGCTTTCCCACCACCACCGACCTAACAAGGGCTGCAGTAAGACCACTGAGGTTTGTGAAATATCCTCTTGAATGGTAGAGCTTTAACAGTCTGTAGGGCACAGACTTTGCCACTCTTGCAAAGAACAGCAGGTGGGGAAGTTTGGGGGACAATTGGCGGATACGTTTTTGTCAACAGAGGGTGGCAGATTAACTCTAGGGGAGGACAGGTGGGTCATACATGGCCACTTTTTCCCTTAAGCTGAGAAGGAAGGCTCCAAGAAAAGTGCAAGTCCGTGGCAGGGGCAGTAGTTGGTAATGATAGGAGAGCATCTGCAGACAGGTGGACAAGCAGAATAGATTTAGGGACGAAAAGAAGAATCTGGCTGTTGCCTGGGCAAAGCCCCAGGAAAGGTTTTATTCCTACCATGGAAGAGCTAGTGAACTATGTGGGAAGGAAGGAAAACAGGGGTTGGGCCCAAACTAAGACCTTCATAATTCCCCAAGTCAAGAAGTTCCGCACCCGAAGATGAACTGATCCCAACCCACCAAGAATGGTGAAAGAATTGCATGCTCATTTTTTCCCTGGGTCTCTGAAAATGTCTGCCTCTTGGTCTCACCTTGGTGCAACCTGTCAGCCATAGAAAAGGGGGGGGGTAACCAAGCCTCCAACAGATTTATTGCAAGTTAGTTCGCTAAAAATGACTGCAGCTGAGTAAGTCTTTGCTTTGCAATTTATGAGATATATTATTGTGGGGGAGGGGGAGGGGGAAAAAACAAGGGAGTCAGTAAATGGGCGTACAAATGGATAATGACCCTTTTTTCATGGAAAATGCAATGAGCGTGATGGAAAATCATTTTAATTCTATTGGAATAGATCTTTCTAAAATTCACCATTCATCAAAGTACCACCACGGCCCAAATGTGTTTGAACGGGCAGAGAATTGAGACTAAGTGGAGGCCCTTTCCAGCTTCCTTTATAGAGACATGCCCGGAGTTCAGAAGGAGGGCATACACGGGTGGGTCCTGATGCCAACAGGGGCTTGTAAAAATGGCAAAGCACTGCCCAGGTTTCTGGAATCCTGGATGGCATCTCTGTATTGGGTAAAGCATTTCTGCTCAAAGTGACAGTCCATGGTGGTACACAAGCTACCGGCTGCTTGCCTGCAGCAAATTTTGGAAAAAGTTTTAGTTGTTGGGCACAGATAGGGTACTGGTTTTCACCTGTCTGTTCCCTTGTTTCTCTTCTGCATTTTTATTTGTGATTTTACTTCTGCAGTATTCAATTTATGCTGTAGTTTTAGTAGTGGATTGTTGTAGTTTTAAATGTTGCATTGTCATAAAGATGTAGCAGCGAAGGGCAGCATAGAAATCAGGTAAGTAGTCTCTGTGGATGTGGGTGTGCCTTCGAGTCACTGGTCGAGGGGACATGATAGCCATGTTTAAATATTTGAAGGGATGTCATGTTGAGGAGGGGGCAGGCTTGTTCTCTACCGCTCCAGAGACTAGGACAAGGAGGGATGGACTCAAACTGCAGGAAAGGAGATTCCACTTGAACCTCAGGAGGAACTTCCTGACGGTCAGAGCTGTCGGGAAATGGAATATACTGTCTCAATGGAGTGCGGTAGAGTCTCCTTCTTTGGAGGTTTTTAAGCAGAGGCTGGATGGCCATCTGTTGGGAATGCTTTGATGGGTGTTCCTGCATAGCAGGGGGTTGGACTGGATGGCTCCTGGGGTCTCTTCCAACTCTATGATTCTATGACTTATGACTTCTTATGACTTCTATGACGTGACTGGATAGCAGTACGTGTGAAAGGGATCTAGGAGTCTTCATAGATCACAAACTGAACATGAGTCAGCAGTGTGATGCGGCAGCCAAGAAAGCCAATGCAATTCTTGGCTGCATCAATAGAAGTATGGTGTCTAGATCGAGAGAGGTACTGGTACCACTCTACTCTGCTTTGGTGAGACCCCATCTTGAATACTGTGTCCAGTTCTGGGCACCCCAATTCAAGAAGGATATTGACAAGCTGGAGCAAGTCCAGAGGAGGGCAACCAAAATGGTGAGAGGCCTGGAAGCCATGAAGCCCTATGAGGATAGACTTAGAGAGCTGGGTATGTTTAGTCTGCAGAAGAGGAGGTTAAGAGGGGACATGATAGCCATGTTTAAATATTTGAAGGGATGCCACATAGAGGAGGGAGAGGGCTTGTTTTCTGCTGCTCCAGAGACCAGGACAAGGAGCAATGGATTCAAGCTACAGGAAAGGAGATTCCGCCTGAACCTCAGGAAGAACTTCCTGACAGTCAGGGCTGTCTGGCAGTGGAATCTGCTGCCTCGGATTGTGGTGGATTCTTCTTCCTTGGAGGTTTTTAAGCAGAGGCTTGATGCCCATCTGTCGGGAGTGCTTTGAGGGTGTTCCTGCATGGCAGGGGGTTGGACTGGATGGCCCCTGTGGTCTCTTCCAACTCTATATTTCTATGATTCTATGATTTATGGTGACCCCGTGAATTTCACAGGCTAGCAATACTCAGAGGGGACTTGCCATTGCTCTCCTTTGAAATACAGCCAGCCTATACAACCTTGTATTCCTTGATACTCCCCTGTCCAAATACTAACCAGGCTTGACCCGGTTTAGATTTAACATGTGATGCAATCTGGTTCCTTCAGGGTATTTAAGCTCAGTAATGATGGAGGATAATGATAAACTAATACATTGGAATAAATGAATTCAATAATGGAGCAAACCAGTTTAGAACAAAAAAAAAATAGGATGGGGATCTTCAGATGTTCAAACAGACTAAAAAGAATATGGCAAGCAAAAAAGAAAATCAGTGGATGATTGTAATTATTGTCATCCCTGTTGGAATGCTGTCCAAAGCAACAGAGTCCTCACCTGTAGAAACGGTAAAAGAAAGTGTTTGGTGAATCTAATGCAACGGCAAAATTATTTACTTATCCTGTTTGTTTAAAGAATCTTTACTGATCAGAAAAAGGCCACCAAAGTGGCTTACCAATGTCTGTAGTAATGTTTACAAGCCAAAAGACACAGCATCAAAGGAAAAAGGGTTGGAAGCATAGAAACAAAACAAACAAACCCAGACACTAATTCTTAGTGATAATGTTCTTGTAAGCTGGAGCAAAAGATGATTCAAGGAGAAAGAGAACCAAGAGTTGCTGATATTTCATTGCTGTTTACTCCTCGTGCTACATATCGCCAAGTCCCCTATGTGCATGCTGCTTGAAAGACAATCCTGTATTATCCCTTAGTGAATTTCAGCTTCATGAAGGCCTGTAGAACAGAGCTGGGCAGACTGTAGGATTATAGGATCTCCTTGGGTGTTGGAAAGCAAAACTCGGTCAAAAAACAAAATCCTGAATCCATCCTGTAGCAATATCTTGCTTGGGCCACCAAAAGGCACAAAACACATCACGCTAGCTTGCAAAATTCCATTAGCTGCTTCATCAGGTGAAAGAGGGGTGACAAAAAGCATGCAAGGAAAAGGGCGTAATGTTGATGTGGTCACATTACCTACATTTTAGAGCAGACCTTTCCAAACTTTTCATGTTGTTGGTGGCACACCTTTTACAGATGCATCATTTTGTGATGCATTAATTTCAGTTTTACTAGCAAACCGGAGGTTAAACTAACCCTTTATAAGAGATACAGACACATACGTAAATAATAGTAATAAAATATATGCGGACACAACATATCTCATGAAAACCTTTCATATGTTTTTAAAAATATATGGTTTATAAATAATAACATAGATTTCCATGATGGTAGGTGACACACCTACTCACTTCAGGCGACACATTAATGTGACATGGCACACCGTTTGGAAAGCCCTGTTTCAGAGGATAGTATAGGAAGCATGTGTAGACCTAAAGTGAGTCCCCTGTTCTGGCTGAGTGGGAACAAGGGCAGTAAAGTAGAATCAGTAAGCTGAATAAATTCAGTAAGCTTAACATGAGTCAGCAGTGTGATGCAACAGCCAAGAAAGCCAATGCAATTCTCGGCTGCATCAATAGGAGTATGGTGTCTAGATCGAGGGAGGTACTGGTACCACTCTACTCTGCTTTGGTTAGACCTCATCTTGAATACTGTGTCCAGTTCTGGGCACCCCAGTTCAAGAAGGACATGGTCAAGCTGGAGCAAGTCCAGAGGAGGGCGACCAAAATGGTGAGGGGCCTGGAAGCCATGAAGCCCTATGAGGATAGACTTAGAGAGCTGGGTATGTTTAGTCTGCAGAAGAGGAGGTTAAGAGGGGACATGATAGCCATGTTTAAATATTTGAAGGGATGCCATGTAGAGGAAGGAGAGGGCTTGTTTTCTGCTGCTCCAGAGACCAGGACAAGGAGCAATGGATTCAAGGTGCAGGAAAGGAGATTCCACCTGAACCTCAGGAAGAACTTCCTGACGGTCAGAGCTGTCCGGCAGTGGAATCTGCTGCCTCGGAGTGTAGTGGAATCTCCTTCCTTGAAGGTTTTTAAGCAGAGGCTGGATGGCCATCTGTCAGGCATTTGAGGGTGTTCCTGCATGGCAGGGGGTTTGACTGGATGGCCCCTGTGGTCTCTTCCAACTCTACATTTCTATGATTCTCGTCTCCCTTTGAATTACAAAGCATCTTCCCACAACTGATATTTGTCCAGGAGGAAACCATCCACTGGCTGCATCCAGCTGTAGAACAGCGACTGTAAAAGGCACTGTTCTGTAAAAGGCAGGTATAGGAAAGCCCCCCACCCTTTGACACCCCATTATCTGACATCTCACTGTTTGGCACTTTCAAAGTAAGGACAAGTTCCATTAATTCACCAGGGCTTCCATGCTTTCATCAGTTCTTACTTAAGGAGGCTTTGCACTGCTTGCAAAGTGAGCTGGGGGGGGCACTAAGCAGTGTCCACACGGTTGGTAACAAGTGAGCCTCTGTAAGTCCTTCTGCTTTTCAACCAATTCTGCTTTCTGACAGTACTCCAGTCCCTAATATGTCAAATAAGTGGGGGAAGCCTGTGCAAAGTTAATGTGACCGTTGTCCCTGAACACACACTCAGTCCAGGAACTTTTTTGCAGTGCTAGAACTGGGGCTCTCACACCTGTCCTTCCCCTTCAAATTGACTCTTGTCATCCCCATCCCAACACCAGGTATTTTTATTAGTAATCTGATTTAGAATTAGAAGAGGGAAGTATTTCTGTGTCTGCTGTTAAAACCTTGGCAACCAGAGGCCCTTGCTCTGTGCTTAGAGGTCTTATCAGAAGTGGTCATTTTTTTAAAAGGGAAAGTAACTTCAAAATGTGAGCCAGCCGGCTATTTCAATGATACGTGGGACTTCCATCCCGTAGCCGTCGGCGATAGCAATACAGGACCAGGAAGGGGGAGAACTTTAAAAAAATGGAAAAGTTTCCCTTGCACCAAAACCTGGAAACAGACCTTTCCCCAGTGCCTTTCTGAAGATAGAAGTGGCATGGGAAGTTTCAGTTGCGGAATGCAAACATTACATGCAGTTTGGCCAGAAGAGTCTAACCCAAAATGCACCACCTGCTCCCCTGGCCTGGCTCGTGTTGTTATCACACAGTCACACACGGGCCACTTTTAAGGCATTAAAAATGATCGCCAGCACGCCAAAGCCCTAAGGCACTGTGGCGGCTGCTGGTTGTTTTGCAAAGGACACCTTTAAACAAAAAAATGTAAAAACCTCCTTCGGTTTATAGGACGGATGACAACAGTTCCAGAAAGGACAACCGTAGGGGGTTAATGGCAATACTGTATCATTTTCCTGTCACGTACCCAAGGAAGAAACTGGAAGAAGTTCCCGCAAATGTTAGCGAGATTTTGGGGAGGGAGGGTGGCCGAGGGAGTCGGTAACAAACAGTCACTGTCATGGAATGGGGATGATAAATCTACTGCGGAAATTGTAGAGGCAGATGTTTAATTAGTTGAAGTCAAGCTGGATAAATCAGGAGATGCCGATGCAGATCTGTTAGGGTTTCTGGGTTTTTAAAACTCATCTAGCTGTTGTTGTTCTTCCCTTTCTCAGAATTTGTCTTGCCGTTGTCCTATCGAACCCGACCGCTGCCTATTTTTTTCCTTTTTCCTTTTGCATCTCCCGACACACACGTGCACGCTTCACTTTTTCTGCATACAGGAGAGCTGAATGCAATTGCTCTTGTCATAATGGATTCCCCCGATGTGCGTTCATGAAGTTAGGAGATGTAATGGATGTTTTCTTATGGTAATGAAAAATAACGAAGTAGCATACTTTATCTTCTGTATAGTTAACCTATTCTGTGCTCAGTGGCACATCTGGCAAACGAGAGCCTGGAAGAGAGGAGAAATACTTTGGAAGGGAGTAATGGGCATCCCAGTAAGATTTAGTTATAGGGGAGGTGGTCGTACTGGGCCTGGATTCCTGCCACTGGAGGAAGAGGACAGCCTAGAGCAAGTCTGTGCCTCTTACAAGACATCATACTGTTTGTAGCTCAGCCTGTACCTATGGTGGGCTGCAGTGTGTCTCCTTTTCCATCTGGAAACCACAGGAGGGCAATGGGCTACTCTGTGTGTGTGAGAAAGAGAGAGCGCAAGCGCACCAGCATAGCACAGTTTAAGGGTTGGGCGCCAACCCCAAGTGTTCAAATCCCCATTCAGCCACAGAAACCCACTAGGTGACCTTGGGCAAGCCACACTCCCTCAGCATGAGAGGAAAGCAACGGCAAGCCTCCTCTAAGAAATCTTGCCTAGAAAACCTCATGATAGGCTTATGTAGGGTTACCAGAAGTCAGAAATGGCTCGAAAGCCCCCCAAAAACAACATCGGTAGGCTGCCGTCTGCTTGGCATCTTTCAGCTTTTGTAGACCCAGAGCTTGGAAACTTTGCTTTGTTTAGATTTCGCTCCCAAAATCTCTCAAATCTTTCCCAAAGAAGCTTCAGTCTGGCTGTTGGCTAAGCAGTGACTCAGGCTGGGCCTAAGCCAGAAGCATTCATATCAAGGCTGGGTCATGGAGACCCAGTGGGATGGTGAAAGCTGCCTTATACTCAGTGTGCTCAGTCCAGAAAAGGCAGCGATGCTGTTGGTCAGCAGGAAAACTAAATTGCAATAGGGATCACCGCCTGTTCTGGATAGAGCTGCGCTTCCTCAGAGATCAGATCTGTAGCTTGGTGGTGCTGTTGACCCTTGGGCTGCTTCTGGAAGGCCAGATGTCTGTTGTGGCCAGGAATGCCTTTGCTTAGCTTTGGTTGGGGCACCAATTAACTCCTTTCCTAGGAAGGACAGATCTGACCATGGTCGCTCATGACTTCATTGCCTCCCAGTTAGACTCCTGTTAGCATGTTCTACATGGGGCTGCCCTGGAAAAGTGTTTAGAAGGTACAGCTGGTGCAAAATGCAACAGCCATGCTGTTATGAGATGTGCACATTAGAAACCACATAATCCCAGACTTACAAAAACTGCACTGGTTTCCAGTTTGCTTCTGACTCTAATTCCGGGTGGTGGTCTTGACCTATAAAGTCCTAAAGGGTTGGGGGCAGATGTCCAAGAGTCCACTTCCTCCGCAGGGACCCTGTAACGTTTCCCTACCACCCAGGGGTACACTTGACAGGTCTTTCTTGACAGCAGCATCCCTCTCTGTGGAACTCCGTCCCAAGGGAGGCCAGACCCACTCCAACCTTTCCGGGTTTCCAGCAGGCAGTGAAGATGGTGCTGTTTCGCTGGGGATGGGGAGAGTGGTAACTGAGGTTAGGTGTCATCAAACAAATACTTCACCCACTGTACACTATGTTTTCAGGTCCTAGTACAAGAGAAGTCTTACTTCTCTTCCAGACTTGCATGTTTCGCCTTCTTTACCCCCTTAAATAGGTCTCCCAGCACTGCCCCATCTGAGATCCTTTAAGTACAGATGCCAATGGATGAATGTAAGACCTTCTGCATCCCAAAGCTCTGCTGCAAAGCTTCTGTCCTTCCCCTATAACAGTGCCCCTTTGAGCAAGCTGAGTGAGGACAGCTACTTATCTCACTTCTGCCACCAAATGTGAGGACTCTGCAATATGACTCCATCATATTGAGGAGGGAGCAGGCTTGTTCTCTACCACTCCAGAGACTAGTACAAGGAGCAATGGATTCAAGCTGCAGGAAAGGAGATTCCACTTAAACCTCAGGAGGAACTTCCTGACGGTCAGAGCTGTCCGGCAGTGGAATCGGCTGCCTGGGAGCGTGGTGGAGGTTTTTAAGGAGAGGCTGGATGGCCGTCTGTTGGGAATGCTCTGATGGGTTTTCCTGCATAGCAGGGGGTTGGACTCAATGGCCCCTGGGGTCTCTTCCAACTCTGTGATTCTATGACTCCTACATATCGCAGCCACACCCTCCAACATTTTACAGATGAAAACTGGACATGTGTGACCTAGCAACATCAGAATGTGGCCAAAAGTTGTTCACAAGGAAGAAAATACAAGCTAGTAGGGACTCCAGCAGTTTGCTTTTGCCTGAGCCTTCTGCTAAGAGCAAGATTCTGCCCCGTCATCTCCTGTCCACCCTGCTCAGTTTAAACTACTTTTGTACTTTTGAGTTCAGTTTGCAGCATCTGAGGTAAGCTGAGGACAAAGGGAGAAAGTAGAAGGAGGAGAAAGAAACTGGGACATTTTGAAAGGAGCTGAAAAAGTGGGGTGACTGAGGATTAGTCATGACTGCCCCTGCCAGTTTGGGACATTTGGAGGATATGAAGTAGACCCATTCAATCAGGAGCTTCTGGATGGTTGAGTCCACACATAGATACATGTAATGGATTCATTGCATCTACTCTAGTCAAGACTAAAAGAGGATTTAGGCTTGCTCATCCTTGCCAGCCCTTCAGGGCTATAGATTGATAAAGTTCTTGAGTCAGCTTGAGTGCAGGAGGTGGGGAAGGGAGGTGGATGCTCCGTGGCATACACACCTTTTAAGATCCGACATTGTAGAAAGGGCATCAATTTAACTAAAAGAGGTGGCTGCTGTTCCAAGATGAAATGGAACATTCCCTCCCATAAAAATACCAGGCTGGCTGTAGAGGCGATGCCTGTCGAGATCTTCCAGCTTTCCATTAAACAAATAAGCCCCAATCAATCTTTTTTAAAGGGTTGGACCAAATCCTGTGCTTGTAAACCGCCCCCCATTTTACTTACTCCTAAAAATGTCTGACAGAGCAACTTGCATTGAGCCCCACTGTGAATATGTGAGCCAGTTACATTTTTTTTCCCTTTAAGACTCCATGTTGTTCCTTAGGTTGACCTATTTTTTCTGAAAAATTGTAGACCCCTATTATGGTTAATAATTTTTTTTTTCAGTTCCAGGCACACTCTTTCTGCAAATCTATATCGATGCGTTGTTTATCTCCTATGTTTATTTTCCCTTTGAATCCTGTTTGGCAATATCAGGAAAAGATTTATCTAAAAACAGAGAGAGCTTGGTGCAGTTACTGTTTGGAGTACAACTCCCAGAATCCCTAGCCAGAGACAGCGCTGGGAGATTCTTTATTTTGTAGTTCAGAGAAGGAACCAGAACACCGTGGGTAGGGGGGTAGAATCTTGCTAGTCATGAATAGAAACTAGAAAAATTGATAGAGTTATTTTTTTTTTTCATGCTACATGATTGGATGCTACTTATATCTTGGTGCAGTGCTATTAGCCGGATGATGGGGAGATCTGGAGTTAGAATAGGCTCTCCAGATCTCAGGACCAGGACCTTCTTCTCTGGTCCTTGGGGCAAAGGGGAAAATCTCAGACAAGAGCATCTTTCCCATGAAAACTCTCTCACGCACACATCCCATGCACGCACACATATTGCTCAAAATAGAGGTTGGCAAACTCTCTTTGTATGCAAAGCTCCCATAGGTTCCTACAAGCAGTACTTGGAGTATATTCAAAATAGAGCTGGTGAATCATAGAATCATAGAGGGGACATGATAGCCATGTTTAAATATTTGGAGGGATGTCATGTTGAGGAGGGAGCAGGCTTGTTCTCTACCGCTCCAGAGACTAGGACAAGGAGCAATGGATTCAAACTGCAGGAAAGGAGCTTCCACTTGAACCTCGGGAAGAGCTTCCTGACAGTCAGAGCTGTCCGGCAGTGGAATCTACTGCCTCGGATTGTGGTGGAGTCTCTTTCTTTGGAGGTTTTTGAGCAGAGGCTGAATGACCATCTTTTGGGAATGCTTTGATGGGTGTTCCTGCATAGAAGGGGTTGAACTTGATGGCCCCTGGGGTCTCTTCCAACTAGAGTTAGACTCTATGATTAGAGTCTTAAGGGTGGAATATGCCACCTCCATGGAGTGTGGTGGAGTCTCCTTCTTCAGAGGTTTTTAAGCAGAGGCTGGGTGGCCATCAGTTGGAAGCGCTTTGATGTGGGTTCCTGCATGGCAGAATGGGGTTGGACTGGATGGCCCCTGGGGTCTCTTCCAACTCTAAGAATCTGTGATTCTAAGAGTTAGGAGTTACCACAAGGCCCATCTAGTCCAAGCCTCTGCCATGTGGGAATACACAGCAAAAACACTCCTGAAAGTTGCGCACCCAACCTCTGAGGCAGTCTATTCCACTGTCAAACAGCTCTTACAGGGTTTTTTTTTAAGTTCTTACATTGAGGTGGAATCTCTTTTCTTGTAGTTTGAATCCATTGGTTCATGTTCTAGTCCCAGGAGCAGCAGAAAACAAGCTCACTCCATCTTCCGCATGACATCCCTTCAGATATTTCAAGATAGCCATCTTGTCAACTCTCAGTCTTCTCTTCTCCAGACTAGACTTTTCAGTTGTGCTACCTGGATAGAAACCAAAATCCTCCACAAGATAATCATGCTTACTCGCCATTACCAGACAGCTGTTTTCAGCTGCAAGACACCTTCCCCCAGAGCAGAAATCTCACTCAGTCCTTTTAAGACCAAAATGTTCCTCATCTCCCATTGTTATAAACACTCTCTCCTAGCCAACATTTCGTAGACATGACCCACATTTTCCATAGGTTAAGGCACAAGGTTGTGTCCAGTGGTGCAGTTTGGAGGAGCCCTTCCTATGTGCAATAGAAATGGAAGCAGCTGGTTTGAACTAACACAGCCTTTCCCCCTTGCAGCTGTCAGGGATGTCTTTGTATATTTGGAAAATGGATCAAAGTATTTTATCCCTGTGGAAGGTGCTTGCTCTCCAAGGGAGCGATTTATGTTGTACGTGATGGCGGTGGTGACAGCTTTGTGGTTTGACTGATCCATTCTAGCAGTCATTCCCCAAGGGGTGCTGTGTATGTATCACTCCCTCTTTTTCTCTTGTGATCTACCAAGTATAGCCCCATAGTCTAGATCAGCTCAGTGGTTCTCAACTTTTAGCTCTTCAGGTGTTTGAACTCACAGAAGCTCCGGTTACTGGTCAATGGCTAGGAATTCTTGGAACTGAAGTCCAAAACATCTGGAGGGCCAAGGGTTGAGAACCACTGGTCAGGCTTTTTCTCACATGATGTTGCGCAGATAAGTTGGATTACAAGAAGTCCAAAACATCTGGAGGGCCAAGGGTTGAGAACCACTGGTCAGGCTTTTTCTCACATAATGTTGCGCAGATAAGTTGGACTACAACTATATTCCCCCCACAGCTATATGGTACTACTGTCTTTACATGCAATTCCCATATAGCCATAATTGCCAAGAGCTAGTGACAAGATCTTTTTCACCTACAGTTGCCATCATCTCCCACTATCCCCTCATTCAAGTGAGTTCCACAAACCAATTTGCACAGCGTAAAGAAGTAGTTTACCATGAGCCAGCGTGGATTTCACAAAAAAATAGTCATGCCATGTTAATCTCTTCCTTTGAATTACAAGCTTAATAGATTAAGGGAATGCTATGGTGCTAGTATATCTTGATTTTTAATAAAGCTTTCCACAAGGATCCCATGTGATACTTTTACAGACAAGCTATTAAAACATGGACTAGATAAGTGCTGCTCAGAGTGGTGGTCTGTTCACCCATGCCAGTCCACAAGCAATCAGCTGCCAATCCCTGATGAGTTTCCTAGAAAGAAGAAAACCCTGGAAGAAAATGCGCACAAAAAATGTTATTGATCCCTGATTCACTGGGGGAAAATCTAAGTACTCTTCTGCAGTTACCAGCAGGTACACAAGAGCTAATGGAATCCATGGCTCTCTAAGTAATGTTCTCCAACTTCCCACACAGCCAATGGGCAGAGCTAGTGGTCTTTGGATAATGGGAGCTTGAGTACCAGTTACACAGGATGGGCATGGGAGCAGGTGGGGGGGTCCTATGAAGAAGAAACCCACCAAACAATCCTCAAACGTGAAGCCACCCTTAGCCTGTCCCCCCACCCACACAAATGCAAACTTGCCATCCCTGCTAGGAGGGAAGTCAGTAAAAAAACACAACAGGAGTTCAGAGTTCTCCGTACTGTGCAATTTATTCCCAGCAGCAAAGGAATTTCAGGCCATCTTTCCTCCCGAACATACGTTTGTATCCCGAGTGTATATTTAACATGTTGATTTTGCAAACATTCTGTTTGCACTCTTCAGTGCAAAGCTTCTTAAACACGTTCTTGAAACCGTAATGTGTTTAAATCCTTTGGGCAGGCGCCTTTTTTCCCCCACTTACCCCTCCAACGCAGCCTTCTTATTTTAAAAATAAATTGAGTCCATAAACAAGGAAGTTTGCAATTTTCTCAGTGTCCGTGCTGGACTTGTGCTTGCCAGTGGCATGGGTTGGCTTGATTCCCTTGGAAAGGAGAGTAAAGGAAGAACCTTCTTATTTATTTTAAGGTGTATTTTGACTAAATTCTTTAATTTCGCCAGCTGTCAAGGTGGTGTTAAGTAAAATGGGTTTGAACCGCTGTAGTTTTTGTGTCCCAGACTAGATGTCAAGGCCTTTTTGCCATCGCTGGAAATTCTGTCAGTCTGGATTTACTATCGGTTTCCCCAGCTGAATTCTTAAGCAGTGTGATTTAACACCTTGGCTTTCCGTCAACTGGTTCTGGCATTTATTTGAATGCATTACGCCACTGGTTTCCATAAACTCTCCCCCTACCCTTTTCTTTCTCTCCCTCCCTGCCCTTTTTTTTTTTTAACAATTGTTTCAAATAAATGACTGTTTATTTCCACGGAAACCATCTGTATTTCTGTAGAGAGCAAGGGATAAACTGTATGTAAAACCTAGTAATGTCACCATCACACCGTTCAAGAAAAAACAGATTGGATGGCACAAAGAGCCGTGGCAGAGAGGAAATGTCTAGGTCTTTAAAAAGAAAAAAAAAGCATTCAGGCACCTTTGCATAGCATTGAAACGGCTGGGTTTGCACACACAAAATGTTAGATTTGTAATAATGAAGCCCGCAGTGTCTGGTTTGTCTGTTTATTTACCATTTTAATAAGCCCGTGAACCAAGCCCTCTGGCTGGTTTACAAAAGGCATAAATAAAAAAAAACTCAAAATAACTTGGAAATAAATTTAAAATGGTTATCGGTGCAACCGGCATAAAACGTACAGCCTACAATCAATAGATGAAAAAGTTATACGTCCTGGTTTTTGTTGCATTTGTGTCCCGCTTTGTCCTCAGTGAGCTCAGAGTGGCAACATCTCTTCCTCCCTCCTCCTCTTCTTATTAATATCTTCATCATCTTCATCATCGTCGTAGTCGTCTTTATCGTCATCCTGCTTTTTGCCCAAAGTTGGACCTCACAGGGGCTGCCACATTAAAACAATATAATTTAAAATGTATAAACAGTACATATTAAAACAGAATTAAACTACAAAATAATTAAAGCAGCTAAAAAGAGATTAAAAGATAACAATTAAAACTGAAACAGTGTGGCCTGTTTTTAAGAAACCTTCTGTTTTAAACGACTGCCTGAATAAAAGAGAATTTAGACTTCTACCAAAAGGACAACATGGAGGGGACCATTCTGGGTCTAGGGGCAGCCACTGAGAAGGCCCTCTCCTCGTTCCCCGTCGCCCGTGCATGCGAGGCTGGTGAAACCGAGAGAAGGGTCTCTCCTGAAGATCTCAGAGATTGGACTGGTTTGTACAGGGAGACACAGTCTCTCTGCTTCCTCTCTGTGTTTTCACAGCAACCCGTGAAATAAGCTGAGAGGGAGATTGTGGGTTTCGTGGCTCACTATGGACTAGAGCCCTGATCTCTCCGGTCCTATCAGGCCACACTCTGACCTATTAAAATGACAGAAGGCCAGCACAGTCTTAGAGTCATTGTGGCATAGTGGTTTGAACATAGGACTAAGACCAGAGATCCAAGTTTCCACTCAGGACTATATGACCAGAGTTCAAATTCCCACTCAGCCAGGCAAATCCATTGGATAACCTTTGGCAAGTCACACTCTCTCAGCCTCAGAGGATGGCGAAGGCGGCCCTCTTCTGAACAAATCTTGCCAAGATATCCCCTTGATAGATTGGCCTCAGGGTCTCCATAAATTAGAAATAGCATGAAGGCGCTCAACAGCACAATCTTAATTAAAGTACAGTGGTTCCCATTGACAGCATTGGGAGTAAGCTATGGGCAGCTGTCATGGAGCTGGGAACCCAGAGATGTGCCAGAGAGGCAGAGCCAAAGGGGAAAGCAAGGAGGCAAAGCCAAAGAACACACAGAAACCGCCAAGCATTGATGCTGAAACAAAGTCTCAGTCCAATCAGGAAGTCTTGTATAGTCTTTCCTATCCGTAAGAGCCCAGTGGATAGCTTGGGTGGGAGAGGCGCTTGAGAACACATCACTGCTTGAGAAGGAGCTCTGAATTACACCTCTGGTGGCTAGGCACATGGGCCGACCACACACAGAACCAGGAGTTAGCATTTGTCAGCCCAGCAGTATTCGAGTTAAAAGAGCAGCCAGTAAAAGCACATGTGGGCAACTGCCTGCTGAGAACTTGCACAGTGAAGGTTCCCAGAGTTGATGAGAGATGCAGCCACAAAGCCTATGGCGTGGACCAGTAATTGGCCCACGTGGTGATCTCTTACAGCAGTCAGCAGCATAGATTGGCCATGTGGGGTTCCCCGAATCCATAGCACCAGGAAGGTTCCAGCCCACAGCTAGTCCTGCAGCTCAGAACTGCCTGAAGCCCATTCCTCCAGTAGTACAGTGAATACAAACCCATGACCCAGCTTCTGGGGTTTCTGGTTCAGTTCATACCACTGGGTACAAGCCACCTCTGGGAAGAAGAAAGCTTTGAAGGAAGACCTAGCAGCATGACAGCAGCAACAAGCGCCAGTGTGGCATCAACCTATAAGTTCTTGTTGCATGATTGGACTTCCTTGGCAGGAAGCTTATCTGGCTCGGGCAGCTCTCCTTATAAAACATCTCCCGAAATTCAATATTGTGAACGACCGTCCTGCCTAGAAGTGCCTTTGAGCATATCATCTGAAGCATTTCCAACTGCCTTCAACAATTAAGAGAGAACGGTTTCCTCTTTGATCGGCTGTACATATCCAGTGGACAGAATGAGCTAACAAGGAGAACCCTGCGAAGGTAGAACGGACTATACTATTTCCAGCCTCAAGTAGGGGCACCCTTTTGAATAATCCCCACTGGAAAAAAAATCAATTCTTTACCAGTGTTTTTTTTTTTTTAAGAGCTCATACCCTATTCTGATTTTCCATTTTTTTCCCACATACATGCCTATCTGCAGCCAGACATAATACATCTGAAAATCCAAGGGCTTTACCACCACATTCTGAAGTATGTATAGATCAGACTTCCATTTTGTCCTGTAGCAGTTTATCTATTAGCATTTGTTTATCAGATTTTCACTCTGGCGTTGGGTTGATGAGGGCCAGAAGACGATGGACCAAGGAGATGGTGGGTTTAGGAAAACAGTGTTTCCATCCTCTCACCAGTGGCAGAGGGAGTCTGGATCTTACCTGCAGGGCAAGTAAGCATATGCTGCTCCTCTTATATGTCACCATAGATGTCTCAGCTAGTTGGGACCCAGGAAAGAAAGCCAGACCATACAGCCAGTGTCCTATGGAGGTCCTCTGGGGTCACTATGCCAGAGGACAGGATCAAAATTCAAAATGAGCTTGGCAGATTGGAGAGCTGAGCCAAAGCTAACAAGATGAATTTCAGCAGAGAAAAATGTAAGGGCCTGCACTTCGGCAGAAAAAAATGGAGTGCACAAATATAGGATGGGGAACATCTGGCTGGATAACAGTATGTGTGAAAAGGATCTAGAGTCTTGGTGGACCACAAGTCAGCAGTGTGATGCGGCAGCCAAAAAAGCCAATGGGATTCTTGGTTGCATCAATAGGAGTATGGTGTCTAGATCAAGGGAGGTAATGGTACCACTCTGTTCTGCATTGGTTAGGCCTCATCTTGAATACTGTGTCCAGTTCTGGGCACCTCAATTCAAGAAGGATAGTGACAAGCTGGAACGTGTCCAGAGGAGGGCAACCAAAATGGTGAATGGTCTGGAAACCATGCCCTATAAGGAGTGGCTGAGAGAGCTGGGTATGTTTAGTCTGCAGAAAAGAAGGTTAAGAGGGGACATGATAGCCTCAAAGGCCCCTCCCTAAACTTCAAACCCCAGGATTCCATAGGATGTTCAAAGTGGAATAGTAGCACTATAACAGTCCAGTGCAGAAATGGCCTCAGTTGCCACAGCATCCTGCAGTGTGCAGAAACCAAAATGTATACCCTGTACCCTGAAATCCTAGGGTATATACCAGTAGTGATCAAAAAATCTGAGTATAGGAGTGGCGGGGTAGACTCAGAGATGTGTCTGTGAAGCCCACGTGGGACAGTTCAAACCAACCCAGTTGGCTCTCCACTTCAAAGCCATATTGTAATATTTTAAAATTGCACCCGTCTTTAAAACGTTCAGCATCTTTCATGTGCGTTTAGTTTAGCGTGCAGGCTGGGTATGGTGAAATTCATGCGCAGCATCTGTTTGCACATGGGATTCTCTAAATCCTCCGGCCAGGATGATTTATTCCATATCTTTGTTTGCATACTTGAAAAAGAAACTGTAGCCTCCCCCTAAAAAACAGAAAGACAAGAATGTATCCCATTTTAATTGGAACTTGGTTTATCCCCAGACTATCTTCCAGCTGTGTCTCTCTCCCAGGCATTTAAGCCATTTTCACTTAACGGCATTTGCTTCTCTGTTTTTTTCTTTTTTGCTTTTAAGGAGGAAGAGAAAAAGCAGGTTTGGGTTTGTTTATCCTGGAGCTTCGTCTCCCGTGACCTATGCATTCTTCATTGCTTTTGAAAGTTAATGGGGGCAGAATTGCATTCCCAAACATTGGGGCCCAGAAGTAGCCGAGGCCCGAACTTAGTTGATCTCTGGTGATCGGTTCAATTTAGTGACCATTTTTAGCCATTAGGGCCGGGCAGAGCAATGGTGATTTGGCGGAGGCCAGGTGTCTGTGGGAAAATTGGCTCTTTGATAAGAGCTCTGTTATCAGAGGGGGATACTTTCTCATTTACATTTAGATGAGTATTGATTATTTATTTACTCTGAGAAGTGGGATTCGTTCCCAATCTTATCTCTCTCGTCTCTGCTTGTCAGCAGAAAGAGAGATAGAGCTCCAGACATCAGCCCGAGATAACAGCACTTTGTAGCAGAGATAAAAGTTGGAATTGGGCCTTTTTCTCGCCTTGACTGAAAGGCTAAGTTTTAAAAATTAGAACTGATGGGTCAGGCTTTCAAAAGCCTTTCTGAAGCCTTTGCAATTTAGCCCGGCTGGCGGGATGGCTTCTGATAATAGGGTCCAGCTTTTCTCTCTTTTGTTGGGGGAATTGTTTAATTTGGTTATACTTCACGTCATCAAAGCAAAAGACCCTTTTTTTCCCCTTCCTTTTTGGCGGGGTACATAAGGAAGCATTGTTAACCTTCACAGGTCATGTTCGGTTCTTGTTTCTTAATTTTAAAATGATCCTTCCCAGCTGTTAGAAGGGATTTTTTTTTTCTTTTTTGGTGAGCTTTGAGAAACAAAACAACAAATGTCCAAGGAACCAACAGATTGGCGGGGAGGGGGTAATGACTAAGTAAGGAGAATTAAAGATTATATTAAGACACACATATTCATTCCAGACCACATGTTGGTTGTGGGAAAGCGTCGGCCATTTCATTTTTCTTTTGTTTCCCATGCATATGATTCTATCAGTGTTAATCAGGGAAATTGGAAGTCTCTCTCCACACCTCACATGGATTCTCAATTATAGATGGAAGGACCAGCTTGCCGCGGTGCTGCTTCAGAAGTTGCAATACCAGTTCTGATATCATCCGAAAGACTTTCAAATGCTCCATCGTGAATGCAGGGTGAGCCTTGGAGTGCAGCAACCATTTCCAGAAATGCAGCCCCCCTGGTCGTTCTCTCTGTTATATGACAGAAGCCATTTCCACACTACACTGTTATAGTGCTATTATTCCACTTTCTGTATCCCGTGGAATTCCTGGGTTTGGAGTTTCTTGAGACTAAAAAGTTCTCTGGCTGAGAATTCTCAATGCCCCTCCCTAAACTGCAAACCCCAAGATTCCATAGGAGGTTGAAAGTGGAATAATAGCACTATAACAGTGTCGTGTGGAAATGATCAGAGTTCGGTATGTCGCAGGGCCTCTCCTGCTACCCTAACCTCACCTGCTACCCTCAGGGGTGGGTGGAAGGTTCTATCTGCACCCACTATTCAGCTGCCAGACTCGTAAGCTTTGGCACGTAGAACGGGTGAGCGGCCACCATCTTGTCCTACTTCTCAGGCAGCAGCATGTCTTGGGCCATTCCAGTCTTAGGTCTTGCAAGATCAGTGGTTGACAGACTTCAGACTTGTGGTACAGCAGTGCCTCCAAGTCATTTCTGACTTATGGCAAGCCTGAGATGAACCTATCATAGGGTTTTCTTGGCAAGATTTGCTTGGGGGGGATGCCTCTGCCTTCCCCTGAGGCTGAGAGAGTATGACTTGCCCAAAGTCACCCAGTGGGTTTTCAGTGCCAAGCAGGGATTTGAACCCTGGTCTGCACAGTTGTAGTCCAGTGCTCAAACCACTACACGTTCTGACTCTCTGGCATCTGCTGCTTGATTCTTTCAGCTAGAGATGCCAGAGGATTAAACCGGTGATGTTCACACTCAGTCAGGCTCCATTTAGCCTTGTGTTGTTTCCTCCAACAAGCAGCAACTCTCCAGGTTGTCAGGCGATAGTTTTTCCTGCCTGGAAATGCCAGGAATCGAGCCTGAGCTCTTCTGCATGGAGAGCCGGTACAGGGGTTCTATCCCCAAGTTGTGGCCCCTCTTAAATGATGTGCCTCAAACAAGACGGATGCTCTGAGCACATAAAAGGTCTATGTTAACATGTGTCTGTTTTAAAATTTTGGTATCTCAATAAGCAAATACAGTGCCTTACACCCTTTGACTTCAGCTCTGCTAGGCCATTTCCACACTAGACAGTTATAGTGCTGTCATTCCACTTTCAACACCCTATGGAATCCTGGGGTTTGCAGTTGCCCTAAACTGCAAAGCCCAGGATTCTATAGAATGTTGTAAGTAGAATGATAAGTCTAGTGCAGAAATGGCCCTAGTCTCTTCCACATCTAGATATTGGAAATATTTTATATCCCCCTTATATCTGATTTCAGTATTACACAGAAATAACAGCAGCCAATAATACAGTATGGGACCTATGCATGGCCACACTGAAGTATTGTATTTATTTAGTTATTTAATTTATATCCTGCTTTTCTCCCAGCACAGAATTCAAGGCAGCTCCCATCCATTTAAAAAGTAAGTCTTATTAGTATAATGGGACTTATTCTCAAGGCTGTGCATAGTTGTAGGCTACTTTATTCTGCTTTGGTTAGACTTCATTTGGAATCCTGTGTCCAGTTCTGGGCACTACAGTTCAGGAAGGATATTGACAAGCTGGAACGTGTCCAGAGGAGGGCACACAAAATGGTGAAGGTCTAGAAACCATGCCCTATGAGAAGAGGCTTAGGGAGCTAGGTATGCTTAGCCTGACAAAAAGAAGGTTAAGAGGAGACTTGATGGCTGTGTTTAAATATTTGAAGGGATGTCATGTTGAAGATGGAGCAAGCTTGTTTTCTGCTATTCCAGAAACTAGGACAAGGAGCAATGGATTCGAACTACAGGAAAATATATTCCACATGAACCTCGGGAAGAACTTCCTGATGGCCAGAAGTGTTTGGCAGTGGAATATACTAACAGCCTAGGAGTGTGGTGGAGTCTCCTTTGGAGGATTTTAAGCAGAGGCTGAATGGCCATTTGCTAGGGGTGCTTTGAGTGTTTGTTCCTGCATGGCAGGAGGTTGGACTCAATGGCCATTGTGGTCTCTTCCAACTTTATGTTTCTATGATTCTAAGAGGTGTACATGAACTTGCTTTCTTCTCTTTTCCATAAAATTATTTGAAGCCGTGCAAGGAATAGCAAAGCCCAGAACACATTGGATCTTGCAAATTTGAGACAGGTCCCTTTTGTTTAATGTTCAAGGGATGCCGGTGTGTATGTGTGAGAGAGACAATGAGAGAGAGCAAGGGAGAGTGCTAATTGCAGGGGCAGGGGTAAAGCTGCACAAATCATTTTATAAGGGTTGCAAGCTTTAATTAGTTAATTCATTCAGTGCAAGGAGCAGGTTTAATTAGGTGGGTCGAGAGTCGTCCTCTTTTGTGTAAAACAAACCATAACCAGCTTTGCACAGGTTAGAAACTCCCTTAATTCCCAGCCCACGTGATTGCACTGTCCTTGCCACGCAACTGAGTGGTTCTTCTCATCTTCACAGCCACCAACCAAAGCCATTTCCACACTACACTGTTTTAGTGGTATTATTCCACTTTCAACATCCTGTGGAAATCTGGGGTTTGTAGTTGACTGAGGCCCAAGAGCTCTCTGGCTGAGAATTCTAAATTCCCCTCCCTAAACTGCAAACCCCGGGATTCCATAGGATATTGAAAGTGGAATAATAGCACTATAACGGTATAGTGCAGAAATGGCCTCAGTCTCTCTATGGCCATTGTGGTCTCTTCCAACTCTCTGTTTCTATGATTCTAAGAGGTGTCCGTAAACTTGCTTTCTTCTCTTTTCCATGAAATTATTTGGAGCCGTGCAAGGAATAGCAAAGCCCAAAACACATTGGATCTTGCAAATTTAAGACAGGTCCCTTTTGTTTAATGTTCAAGGGATGCCGGTGTGTATGTGTGAGAGAGAGCCAATGAGAGAGAGCATAGCCCAAATAACCTGAATGAATGAATGAATGAATGAATGAATGAATGAATAAAACAAAGAAATTTAAATGAATTGAAATTAATCAGTCTGATTTGAAAAACAAAATAACCCCAGTTGCTCATTCCTACAGTCTCCTAGAAGAGCCTTGGAGTTGTGACAGACACACATGTACACTCTGGCCTTTATCAGTATTTTTATTTTTTTATTTATTTATCCATCCATCCATCCATCCATCCATTCAGGTTATTTGGGCTTTGGTGCATTCCTGTAATTGAAAAAGGATGGGGGGAATGAAAGCCATCCTCTTTTTTCTGAACATGTGTGCTAACTTTCCTTGGTTGTACTTTTAAGTTGCCCAAGTACCTTTTCCATTGTTTTCAAAAGAAACCAAACACCCTTATGAAAGCTTTGCAGGAAGGCAGATTGATTTTCATTGTATTCCATTAATTGATTAAGGAATAAGCAATTCAAATTGATTTAACCCATGGTATCTGTTATTTATTTTATTTCATTTATTTATACTAAAAGTTTTTTAAGCTGTGCTGTATTCCAACATCTCAGGGCAGCTTGCAAGTAAAATCAGCTGAAGCAGTTTGAAATAATGTTAAATTGATAAAAATGATTTCAGGAGACTAAAAGCAATATTAACCAAACTGTGCTGGCAGCAAACATTTAAGTAACCGAAGACAACTAAGACATTGCCAGCTATGGACAGTGGAGCAAAGCTTGTTCTCAGTTTTAAGGGAATCATTTTCCGCCCGGCAATTCCATTCTTGAGCCATGTCTGGTGCTAGATGTAGGTAGTTTCTTTTCCAGCCATCCCAGTTTGGCACCAACGTCAATATTTTATTAGATAAAAAAACAATAAAGTATACAGTAACACTAAGTACAAAAGAGTACATAAAAACAATTAAATTACACAGCAATTCAAAGAGGAAACCAAATCACAAATATTAAACAAAGCTAAAAAAACAACTACAAAACTGCAAATAACTAAAACTTGGTTCCTGCCCTTATTGCAAAGAGCACCGAGTAAATACTTATGCTTAACTATTAATCTGTGTTTGGTTTGGTTTGAATATTGGGTAACATTTTGCAGGCTCTTTTCACCCCTGTGGACAAAAGTTGCTTCTTCTTTCCTGCCTGGCTCTTGAGAGGGCTGAGTCTTTGGCAAAAATACATGCAATTTAAAAAATACGTTAAATAAAGAGAGAGAATTGCTTGCCCTTTTGCCATTGCCTTTGTTTTTGTATTTGAGTCTGTCTGCCTGTGTGTGCTGCTTTGCTTTGTTCTTTCCCCTTCATCCTTGCTTTTCTCTTGTGGCTGCTTGTGTGTATGTGTGAGTGTAGTGTGTGTGTGTGTGTGTTCATTTGTTTCCCGGATTGCAATTGGTTTTCAAAATGCCTGGCACCAGCTACGCGTGCCATCACGGATTGTACCATCCACAGAGGGACTTCACCCTCTTTCCTTCCCTGCAGCCTGCAAAGAGGTTGCTTTTTGTGCCACGGTTCGGAAGGACACCCAGAGCGGAGGCGTCTCCATTTTCCCCGGAGAAACTGGCGCTGCCTCAAGAGCAAAATACATTGGCATGGCAAAGACGCTTCATGCAACTTCAGGGCGGGTGGGAAGGAAAGGGTGGGAAGCAAGAGCAGGAGCCATAATTGAAACCCAGCTGCAGTAAATTTTGAAATTAATTGGCTAACACGCTCCGTCTCATGGGCGTATAGTGTTTGAGGCTTTGGCTTTTGTTTTTTTTTTTTTATTTTGATTTTTCTCTTGTTTTAAATACTTGTAAATATTGGGGGGCTTTGAGTTATGGGAAGGTTGTGACAAAACCCATAGCTGCGGATGGACCGCAGTTGCCTACTCCCCCCCACACACATACATCACCTGTATTAGGACCCCATGGCAGGCACTCACTAAGTGCCGAGAAAGAAAAACACTTCCGAGACTCAAAAGGTAAAGGTTGAGACTTGTGATTATGTTCCTTTCCCCAATTTCTGTTGTTAGTTTGGGGGCAACTTGCTGAATTAAAAATGAAGGGGGTCACATTCTAGAGGTTGCCTCCCACTTGCAGGGACCCCAGAACTTGTTGGACTACCTACCCCATCGTTCCTGGCCATCAGGGCTACTCACTTCAAGTGATGGGAGTTGTAATCCAGCAGCATCTGGGAAATCCCATTAGAGAACTGCTGCTCATAAACCTCATCTTCCTTTCCTCCACATTAAGACTGCGACCCACACAGGCATTAGGGCTTTGATGCCAAGCCAGTTTTTCTGCTCTCCCATTCTTGGTTCCTCTCCCTTTTGCTTAGCTTTCACCCTGATGAACAGTTCTGGAGAACTCGGGAGTTTGCTCCATTGTGTAACGCATGGGTGGGTCTTAATAAAGATGTCACCTTACTGTAAATTTTGAAATCTTCCTAAAGGAAGGGTGGCTTTTACAGAGAGGCAGAGGCCATTCCCCCTACAGCATCCTCCCAACATTTGACACCATTTTATGTCACCAGAAGTGACATAACATCAAGTTTCGGCCACCATTTTGGCCAATTTTGGCTGATTTTTCTTCTTTTTTCTCTAGGTTTTTGGGGGGGGGAGCCCTGGGGGTTTGTGGAAGCAAACCACAGAATTTTTCGAGGGTTCCAGGGGCTTTGGGAGGCTTCAGGGGTTGTACTTGGGAACCTAAGGGCCACCTGTGGTCTAGAAAGTGACATCGGGCAGATACCCCGTGCATCTCCTTTGAGGAGAGACCTCCTTGTAGGCATTCCTGTGTGAGTCTGCTCATTTGTGCATAGCCTCCCGATTGGAAGGAAGCCACCACAGACCAGTGATTCATACCAGGATGCAACTGACAAGCTCATCAGAAACTGGGCAATTCATGCTGCTCTCCTCTGTCGGGGTGACGAATAATCCAGTCTTACCTGTTGCAGAGATGGGCACAATTTTTTTGCAACTTACAAAGAACAATTGTAGAAAACATGGACCCCCAGCAATAGGTCATAGAATCATAGAATCATAGAAATGTGGAGTTGGAAGAGACCCCAGGGGCCATCCAGTCCAACCCCCTGCCATGCAGGAACACCCTCAAAGCACTCCCGACAGATGGCCATCTAGTCTCTGCTTAAAAACCTCCAAGGAAGGAGACTCCACTACACTCCATGGAGGCAGCATCTTCCACTGCCGGACAGCCCTGACCATCAGGAAGTTCTTCCTGAGGTTCAAGTGGAATCTTCTTTCCTGCAGCTTGAATCCATTGCTCCTTGTCCTAGTCTCTGGAGCAGCAGAAAACAAGCCCACTCCCTCCTCTACATGGCATCCCTTCAAATATTTAAACATGGCTATCATGTCTCCTCTTAACCTTCTCTTCTGCAGACTAAACATACCCAGCTCTCTAAGTCTATCCTCATAGGGCTTCATGGCTTCCAGGCCCCTCACCATTTTGGTTGCCCTCCTCTGGACTTGCTCCAGCTTGACCATGTCCTTCTTGAATTGGGGTGCCCAGAACTGGACACAGTATTCAAGATGAGGTCTAACCAAAGCAGAGTAGAGTGGGACCAGTATCTCCCTCAATCTAGACACCAGACTCCTATTGAGACAGCCGAGAATTGCATTGGCTTTCTTGGCTGCCGCATCACACTGCTGACTCATGTTCAGCTTGTGGTCTATGAAGACTCCTAGGTCCCTTTCACACGTACTGCTATCCAGCCACGTGTCCCCCATCCTATATTTCTGTATTCCATTTTTTCTACCTAAGTGTAGGACCTTATGCAGAGAAACAGTAGGAAAACTCTTAGAGGAAGAGTCATGCAGAGAAACAGTAGGAAAACTCTTGGAGGAAAGGACAAATTCTCTTCTGAGGCTGGATGATCCATCTCATCCGACAAAGCCACGAAGTAGAATAAGTTGAACCTCTTCCACTCACCTTTGAGCAGCTTCCACAGGGCAGTGTTTCTGGGTTCCTCGTCGACTTCATTTCCCGTCACACAGTGTCTGCTCCCACGCACCCTTTGGGAATTACATTTCTGCAGGTCCAGCATGGTGGAGTGCTTAGGGTGTTGGATACAGGAGACCAGAGTTCAAATCCCATCTTCGCCATGCAGACACACCAGGTGACCTTGGGCAAGCCACAGTCTCTCAACCTCAGAGGAAGGCAATGCCAAAGCTCTTCTCTGAAGAAGTCTTGCCAAAAAACAGAAACAAAAATAAACGATAGGGTCACCAAAGCTGGAAATGACTTGAGGGCATACGACCAACAACAGCAATTAGTGCATTCTCAAACACTAATTTTTTTTATTTATTTATTTTTGGCCCCAAATCAAGAATAACTCTGGCCTACCTGAAAAGGCTGCTTTTTATTGTTTTTGTGAAGGATGTTAAGAAGTTCAAATAAGTGTGGACTGTACTACTTTGTGTCTAGATTGCACATAAACTGGCATGTGCCTTTAAGTCACCTATCAACTTGTGGCAACCCTATACTTTTCATAGCATTTTCTTAGGCAAGGAATACTCAGAAGTGGTTTTGCCAGTCCCGTCCTCTGAAATATATAGCCTAGAGCACCTGGTAGTCATGGGGAGTCTCCCATCCAAGTACCAACCAGGGCTGACCCTGCTTAGCTCTCAAGATCAGATGGAATCTGGTGCCTTTAGGGTTGCTGGCATCCTTGAATGTTGTTACTCTCCATTCTCTCTCCTCCCACACCCCAGTTCCCCTTCCTAAAGCTGAAAGAAGTCCTGTAAATTTATTGTCTGTTTACAGGCCCTCAGTACCGGCTGGAGAAGCAGAACGAGCCAAACGTCCCTGTTGACTTAGACTGTACCTTGGAAAGCCAAAGCACTTTGGAATTCTGCCTCGTCCGAGAGAATAGTACGTTGGCCCTCCCCCTCCCTTTCTCGTTGCGCTCTCGTAATCTGCTTAAGCTCACGTAAGTTATGTCCACCGGATCCCCAGGCTGGGCAAGCAACACTGGAGGATGAATTGGGTCTGGTTCTCCCCCCTGCTTTTTTTTTTTTCCTTTTCTTTTTTCCTCCGTTCTCCCTTCTCACCCTCCCAACCCTCAAAGGCAGCTTTCATCTCTGCCAAAAAAAAGACTTCTGTTTCCAAAACTCCAGTGATTGATTTCATACCTTTTCGGTTAAATAGTCTGCACCCTATCATTTCGTGATTAATCTGTTTTCGCCTAACCTCTGTTCTTGTAAAGTTGCAAGCCTCCCTCCGTCCCAGCTGCTGATCAGTCCTCTGATTTGAAAACAGCCACGCAAGTCTGGTCCAGCTTATTACCAGCCAAGAGGTCAAGATTTCGGCTTTGTCCTTTTTGAGCTGCAAACTCTGTTTGTCCAAAGTGATTGCTCCAAACCACTCTCTACTGAGTGTCCATTAACAGTAGTTGTCACAGTAATAACCTAGCCCCCGACTCTTCCAATTGGGCAGAGATAATCCCAATTTAATTCCCTCTCATCCCACTTTTTCAGTTGCTTGTAAAGTGCCCCGGTTTCCCTCTCCTCCCACTTTCCCCCTTTGTTTTCTGCATACTTCAGCTGCTGCAAATTGAGTTCAAAGTGCAAAAGTTGTTTGCACTCAATGAACTCTGCTTGGAGGAGGGAAGGGGACAAAATCCTGCCCGTCCCAGTAGACTCAGGCAAAAGCAAAGTGTTGCAGCCTTTTGTACTGTTTGTTCCACATTAATCATTTTTGCCATCTTGACCACACTCTGATGTTGCTTGGCCACACATATCCTGGTGTGTAATGTTGGAGGGTATGTAATAATAGAATAATTACAGTGACACACACAAAAAAAACATTTTTCCACATCAGCTTTCCCCAATCTGGTGGTGTTTTAAACATTTCAGACAGTTCCTAGCATGCTTGACCACTGACCACGCTAACTTGGGGTGAGGGGGGTTTGGAATCCCAGCATATCTGGAGAGAATCAGGTCAGAGGAGGTACCACCCATAAGATGGAAGGAAATGTGCCCTAATTTCAATGCCATGTACTTACGTACAGCAGAACTAGGAAAGTGCGCTGGGGGCTTTATGGGAAAAGTGGACTTTGAGAAAGTTTGAGGAAGGATTTGAAAGGAGAACATGATGTGGATTTAGGAAGCCGTCCTGAGAGCAGTTCCAGGCATGCAGGATGGTAAGGCTAAAAATCACTGATGCATTTTAGGGAGCCAGAAGCCTTCAGGTGGCTGCATGTGGTAGATCTGGAATAGCCACATTAACAGGCAGGGAAAGATTAGAGAAGAGAGTGGTGCTTCTGTAAATACAGCTTCTTCACATTTGACTATGTCACCTCAATGCTCCACTCAATAACTGCACAGTTTTGTGGGTCCAGTTATAAGAAATTGAAGCAGACGTTTACTAAGGACGAGAGAGAAATGTGCAGAGTGAGGGAAGATGTGTCAATGAATGATACCCATCAAGATGAAATGGAAACACATTTTCTGGCAGCTTTAGGTCGGTGGCCCAGACATTTACAGAAGCTGCTTGATGTCGCCTTGGAGTGCATGCATTCATGTGGCATTTGTGCATCGGATCTGTCATGCCATTGGTGGGCATGGGCATAGTGTCTTGGAAACAAATTTGCACATTTTTAGCTCTTTCAGGGAATAAATTTGCTTCCAGGAGACCACAGCTCCATCTTGTGTAGGGACCTTGAGAAAGGCATCCTGAGGACAAATCATGTAGTCCAGTATTACTCAAAAGTGCTCATCTATAATATACAGATGCTGGTCCACAGCAAAATTCCAGGAAAGAAAGAAACAACTGTGTCCGGTGGGTGCAAACATAGTACCAAGACCTGGCATACTGGGTGGAAGAATTCTGCCTTATATCAAAATTAAGAAGCATTGGTGTAGGAAAAGTCTAAGCTATCCAAAGGAGCCTTGATGCCCCTCTGCTACTCCAGAATATTTGTTACAGGGGAACCTTTTTTAACTTACTGCAACATATACGTGGCCTTGGCCTTGATCCGGTGGCATTTGTCCACAGCCTCCAGGAAGCTGTAGATTAGCAATCCACTGCCCAGTTTGAAAAAGTGAAATCTTCCAGGGCCATGGCGTCCTGCTGCTTGAGGCAGAACCTCAAAGAGTACTGCCAAATCCCCCAAGTAGGAGATGCAAAGCTGGCCAAGTTATTTTAGCCCATGAGTCAGAAAATCCCATAGCCATCCCTAGTAGTAAAAAAGCAGTAGCAAAATAAATACCTAAACATTTGTTTGTCTCTTTTGTGACATCCAAAATTTGCTGCCTCCCTCCATTTAACACAGGGGTGGGCAAAGTGCAAGCCCTGGGCAATGTGCATCCCCAGCCAGTGGTGCTGCCCAAAGTTTTTTAAAAAATGATGTTGTAATTTGCTGCCAAATTTCAACAGGAAACCGCTAAATGTTCTGTAGTCCATGGGGAAGGGAATGGTATTGACCGTTGACTGTAGTCACTTGGATGGTCAATACCATATTCAGTGATCTGTATCATAGTAAGCTTATTAAAGTCTATTTAAGATATACTACTATATATAAAAACTTAAATATAAAATTAATAATAATCAAGAATGAATGGGAAATTATTTGTTTGCATCCAGAGACCAGAAATAAAGAGGCAAGATAACAGATACATGATTTAAGCCAACTTTTCTCAACCTTTTTACACTAGAGGAACCCCGACGTCATTTTCACATCTCAGAGAACTCCTGCATTATAATGATTTAAAAGTAATTTTTTAAGATGGTGTTTTTAAAATGTCTTTCTTTAAAACCATAATCTCTTGCTGAATCTCAGAGTTCTAGGGAACACTAGTTGAGAAATTGTGGTTTAAACTATGGGTCATATTAATTGAATATCAAATTTTAGAAGATAATTGCAGAGGGGGAAAAACAGTCTTTCAGATAGCCTGGACCTAAACCGTTTAGGACTTTATAGGTCATAAACAGTACCCTGAATTGTGCCCAGAAACAAATAGGTGGAGCTGTTTTAACAAGGGAGTTATGTGCTCCCTGTAACTGGCCTCGGTCAGCATTCTCACTGCCGCATTTTGAACCCGCTGAAGTTTCCAAACAGTTTCCAAAGGCAGCCCCACGTAGAGTGTATTACAGTAGTCCAACCGAGATGTAATCAAGGCGTGTGTCACTGAAGCCAGATCTGACATCTCGAGGAACGGGCGCAGCTGGCGCACAAGTTTTAACTGAGCAAAATGCACTCCTGACCACTACTGACACGTGGGCATCCAAGCCCAGAGTTGAACCCAGGAGAACACCCAAGTGCGAGCCTGAGATTTCAGGGGAAGTGTAACCCCACCCAGCACAGGCAAAATCCCTATTCCCTGATCTGCCTTTCGACTGACGGGCAGCACCTCTGTCTTTTCTGGATTAAGCTTCAGTTTGTTTGCCTTCATCCAGTCCATTACTGACAGCAGACGTTGGTTCAGGATCGAAACAGCTTCCTTGGAATCAGATGGAAAGTAGAGAGATAGAGCTGGGTGTCATCAGCATACTGATGACACCGAACCCCAAAACTCCACATGATCTCTTCCAGCGGTTTCATGTAGATGTTAAACAGCATGGGGGACAAAACAGAAGCCTGAAGGACTCCACAGGCCGACAGCCAGGGAGTCAAACCGGAGTCCCCCAGCACCCCCTTCTGAGTTCATCCCCCTATGCACAACTGGAACCACTAAGTTCCATCCCAGAGAGTCGGTCCAGAAGGATACCCTGGTTGATGGTACCAAAAGCCGCTGAGATGTCCAGCAGAGCCAACAGGGACACACTCCCCCTGTCTAGTTCCCGGCATAGGTCATCCCCCAAGGTGACTAAATCTGTTTCCGTCCCATAACCAGGCCCAAAGCCAGATTGGAATGGATCTAGGCAATCCATTTCATCCAGAAACCCTTGGAGCTGGGAGGCCACCATACACTCCGGAATCTTGCCTAAGAAAGGGAGATTGGAGATCGGCCGATAATTAATCAGGACAGTGGGATCCAAGGACGGCTTTTTTTAATAGTGGCCTCACAGACTCTTTTAAACATGCTGGGAACTTTCCTTGTTGCAATGAGGCATTCGCCACCCCTTATCCAATGGACCAGTCCCCCTCTGGCTGCTTCCAGAAGCCAGTATACACGTGGTGGCTCTCCAAGCTAAACACACCCAGCTCCCCAAGTCATTCCTCATAAGGCTTGGTTAGGTTGGCTTGGACAGTTGCCTCTGCGATTGTTCCAGCTAGGTTTCCCAAGCACCTCGGCTCCGAGAAACATGAACACATATCTAGAAGCCAGGCATTGCAGAAATTGATTGCTTAGAGCCTGAGGCTTCCTTCTTCCGACAATGAGAACTTTGGGGATGTAAGTCCTCAACTATTTCATCCTTGCATGCAAAAATGAATTTTTTTTTTTAGTTTTCTCCCTGCTAGGGGAGAAGACAAATATTTCTGAGCAAGACCCTCGTATTCCAACATCCCAAAGTGTTACAGAGGATTATCCTGTGTGTAAATATGCATGTGCAAAAGATGTGCAGGAAAAAATGTCTTTTTCTGACATAATAATCCCCTGAAATATTTTAGGATGTTTGAATCCAAGAGAATACTACACAAAGGTCTCACTCCTCTGTTATTTTTCCCAGCAGAGCTTCATCAGTGTCTGAAAACCCTTAAAAAAAAAAAAAACAAAACAAGGAAAGAATAATGGAGATTATTTTTTCCAGTGGGTTTGCCTTTCTTCCATTGCGTCCTCTATGACCGCAGCCTTCTTGCTGCCACTGGTGCCTGCACACATCAACACTCACTGACTGCAGTAAGGCTCCGAAACACCAGTATCACCTTACAGCAGACACGCTTGGCATCTATGACATCCTATCTCACTCCCACAACTGTATAAATCTGCTTTCGGCCTTAATACACTCTGTTCTGTATCTGAAAAGGTGGATTTATACCCATGAAAGCTCATTCTAAATAGTCTTAAAGGTCCTGCCACATTTCTTTTTTTTCCCCTCCCATTCCCTTCCTCCTTTTTATGCTGTGTCAGCATAGTTACACTGGCATAGGTACCCAACACAATCTCAGCCCGAGACATTAATTTCCTTGCCATTCTGAGGTCCCTGTAAGTCAGCAGTTCTCAACCTGTGGGTCGCAACCCCTTTGGGGGCCGAACAACCCTTTCACAGGGGTCGCCTAAGACCATCGGAAAATACGTATTTCCGATGGTCTTAGGCTCCATTCTTTCCTCGGTGGTGGTGCACAAGCGCGAGCCACGCGCTCACGTCCTCCTTCCCCTGTTCAGAAGGGGCTGAAATCACTCCCCTTTTCCGCTACCGGGAGAACCTCCCGTCTGACAGGCAAGCTTGGGGGGACGGCGGTAGCACGGGAAGCAGGCCGCCTCCTTGCCACGGCCCCTGCCCCACTCGCCACGGAGGGGGACCCTGCGGAAGGGCTGGGGGGCCCGCAAGGCAGAGCTTTTCCGGGGGGGCAAGCTGCGCCCGGCGCAAAAGACAAAGGCGCTGGGATTCCTCCCCCCTCCCGGCCAGGGTCGACACTCTGGAAACTTTTCCCACACTGCCCCCCCCCAGAGGAAATGCGGGCGAAGCAGAAGCAGAGCCTGGGGGGGTTCTCAGAGTTTTTTCCCGAGGGAAATGCGCAGCTCTCTTTCCCTCCCTGCCTGCCCCCCGCTCCCCGTTCCTGGCCGGCAAGGCGGCCTTTGCCGGGGGGGAAGGCATTGTAAATAATAAATAATTTTATGGTTGGGGGTCACCACAACATGAAGAACTGTATTAAAGGGTCGCAGCTTTAGGAAGGTTGAGAACCACTGCTGTAAGTTGACAGATGACTTAAAGACACCTGGACACACACACACACACGTGTACTTAGAATTTCCACCTGTTTGGCTTAGCTCAATGTTCAGGAAGAATCAAAGGAGAAAAGTGTGACAGACAGATGTGACTGCAGTTTTTCTTTGCATGCTTTGGAGACGGCTGCAGTTGCATGATACTTTTCCATCTAATTTTAGCTGGGGTAATTAAAGTTAGTCATTTATTCAGATAAAGAATTTCCAGAGTGAACGTTGTTTATTTTTCAGACGAACACACACATGCGCACACACATTTTCCCTTTCCCTTCACAGAGCAGAACAGATGCTAGCAAAAGACGTGCCAACGTTCTCTTCTGAGCCAGGATATCATTTATATTCCAAGGGATTAAGCTGAAAAAGAAGGCTTTGCGTTAACACAAACGCAGAGCGAGATGTCTCCTTTCTCACCCAGTGCTTAGTGCTGTCATGAAGATTAACAAAAACACTTTCCATATTTGGGACGTTAAAAATGTACAGGGAAGATTGGCGATGGAAACGCAGTTGCTTGCTTTTCTGCCTTTTGATTTCCCTGCCTGCTCCTTCTTCGTCTTGTTTTTAAACGCAAAGTCCCCCAACTGTTCACGGTTAATTTCCTTTTATACTTTCCACCCAGCTCCTGGAAAGTTCCTAGTTCTCATTTCATCATTAGATAGTAATTAGTATTCAAGGGAAATTGGTCTTAATATATTAAAATTGGTTAAGTGCCTTTAGACCTATACCAAAGCCAAAGTCTTATTGGAAAATGTAATTGGGGACGCTGTGTATGTAATTAATTGAATTACAATTAGGAACTTTCATTAAGCAATATACTAGTACATTAAAGTAATAAGGGAATGGTTTTTTGGGGGAGGGGGATGTGTAGCACGGTTAACCTTGCATTGTTTTCTTGGGGAAATGGAGATCTGTGCATTCCCTGATGCTTGAAGGAGTGAGGCTGAGGATAGTACTCATGTGTCATTGGCATCAGCGTCTGCCATTTTCACATGCCAGGATAGACAGTGATAACCTGGCCAAAAAGCGATTAAAGGGGTTTGGAGTCGTGGCGCCATAGGGTTGCTGCTCAAGTGGTATTTTACAGGCCCCGTAGTTTGGAGGTAATCCATTGCATATAACTAGTTACTTGTAACTGTTTACTTTACTAATAGCTAAGGCATCCTATATTACAGTAGGACTGCATTTTAATTTTTTAGCTAGTGACGTAGCTACAGAACTTCCTGATGATCAGAGCTGTCCGGCAATGGAATCTACTGTCTTGGAGTGCGGTAGAGTCTCCTTCTTTGGAGGTTTTTAAGCAGAGGCTGGATGGCCCTCCGTCGAGAGTGCTCTGCTGTAGAATCATAGAATTGGAAGAGACCCCAGGGGCCATCAAGTCCAACCCCCCGCTATGTAGGTTCCTGCATAGCGGGAGGTTGGACTCGATGGCCCCTGAGGTCTCTTCCAATGCTATGATTCTACAGGGTTGGGGCCTCCCTAAATAGTGGACAGCCTGGGACACAGCTTGTGCTAGATGGGGTTACACTCTCCCCATTTGATGTGCTCTTGGACTCAGCCTTGCAACCTGGAGGCCCAGGTTTCTGCAAAGATCAGGAGTGCTTTTGCACTTAGAGATGACCACGGTGACACTTGCCCTGGTTAGTTACTGTTTGGGTTCATAAAAAGTGCTCTGGATGGGACTACATTTGAAGATCATTCAGAAACGTCGCTGGCTGTGACCTACACAGCTCTGTGTGGCCCAGGTCCGGGCTATTGGACGGACCATATTTCCCCATAGGAGGCTTGAGATCTATAGGACAGGCGCTTCTCTCAGTCCCACCATCCGCATAGGTGCAGTTGGTGGGAACATAAGAGAGGACCTTCCCAATGGCTACCCCTGTACTTTGGAACTCTCTCCATAGTGGAGCTAGAATGGCCCCCTTCCATCAGCCGATGGAGACGTTTTTATTCAGGCATGCTTTTAGAATGGAAGGCTCTTTGAAAACAGCTGTATTGCTTCAAATTGTATTATTTCACAGAATCCTAGAGTTGGAAGAGACCGAAGGGCCATCGAGTCCAGCCCCATTCAGCCATGCAGGAACACCCATCAAAGCATTTCCAACAGATTGCCATCCAGCCTCTGTTTAAAAACTTCCAAAGACGGAGACTCCACCACACTATTCTGGATATGCCCGCTACTGCTGCCAATACCACAAGTCCATTACCGTTTGCTGCTTCACACATTCTCTTAACAATTCAGCTTCCTGCAGTCTTTGTTCTTCTCCATTGCAGATGTTTTTCCCTGAGTTTTCCCTGGGTTCAAGCCTTTAGATCAGCTGCCTGAACATCCTTTTACACAGCTTCATCATGGTTTGGGTTTTGAGCAGGGTTTCTCAACCAGGGCTTCCCAGAACCCTAGCATTCTGCAAAAGGTTGCTAGAAGTTGCATGAGAGATTCTGGCCATTTCTGCACTAGCCTGTTATAGCGCGACGATTCCACTTTCAACGTCCTCTGGAATCTGGGGTTTGCAGTTTCCCCTCCCGAAACTGCAAACCCCAGGATTCCAGAGGATGTTGAAAGTGGAATCGTCACGCTATAACAGGCTAGTGCGGAAATGGCCTCTGGTTGGGTTTTTACAAAGGCCATTTAAAAAAAAAAGGCTGTAGATATTATTATTTTTTTGCAACTTTATGAAACTTGAAAATTATTTCAAGGCTTCTTTCGGGGAAGAAAGTTGAGAAAGCCTGAACTAGTGGATTCAAATTGCAAACGAAGAGATTCCACCTAAACATTAGGAAGAACTTGGTGACTCTAAAGAGCTGTTTGGCAATGGAATAGATTGGCTCAGAAGATAGTAAACTTTCCTTCTTTGGAGGTCTTTAAACAGAGGTTGGGTGGGCATCTTTCAAGAGTGCTGTAGTTGTATATTTCTGCATGGCAGGGGGTTGGACTCGATACTTCAAATCTAAGATCCTCTGATTTTAACTTACATGTGGATATGTCTTCTTTTGGGCAGTACAAGGAGTTATTAGCTGGAATTTGGCTGGGTTGGGTTCAACGGCCCTTGCAAATCCTTCCAACTCTATGGCCATTTCTGCACTACACTGTTATAGTGCTATTATTCCACTTTCAACATCCTGTGGAATTTTGGGATTTGCAGTTAAGGGAGAGGCATTGAGAATTCTCAGCCAGAGAGCTCTTTGGCCTCCATAAACTACAAACCCCAGAATTCCACAGCATGTTGAAAGTGGAATAATCACACTATAACAGTGTAGGGCGGAAATGGCTTAGATTCTATTATTCGCTACAGGCTGTGTGGGCTGCACATGCTTTTGCTGTACTGTGTGGATGATGTTTTGAATCATCCCTCCTGAATCGGATTGCATTCCTGCAATGGGAAGCCCCTCTCACACTGCACAGTTGTCAGCACTTTGATTCCACGTTAACTTCCATGGCGGGACCCTGCAAAATGCTGGGATTTGTAGTTTGGCAAGACAGTAGAGCTCATAGGTGGTGCTCCTTTTGTAGTGGTTACACTTTTAACAGCTTTTAATTTTATTGATTTTAATGAAGTTTTTAACTTTTATGTTGTGTAATTTAATTAATAATAATAACAATAATGATGATGATGACGACGACGATGTTCTCTAGCAGAGAAGTCTAAGTCTCTCACAAAACTACAAATCCTTGGCTTCCATAGGTTACATCCGTGGCACTTAAAGTGGTATCAAATCCCCAAAATTGTATAGTGTGTAAGAGGCCTGGATCTTTTAGTGTAGAGGAGGGGGATATCTTTTCTTACATATTTTCTTCCAAGGAGTTAGTGTTAGTATTTGTGCAGTAATTACAACAACACTGACAGAGGTGGCTGACAGAAGCAGAATATAAAAATCTAAAAAAAAATTAACAATATAACATTCAACTTAATTGCAAGATCTGTGCCTCAACTCAGTATCAGCAAGTCCAAATATATTAATTGTATGTCTGTTTTCTAGTTATAATGGGTTATTCCAAAAGTTCAGATGTTGTCCCAGAAGTTCACATGTTGTGGCTTCAGATCTTGTATATATGATAAATGGGTTCCAGATTGAAGTAAATTTGTCTCCATCAAGTCGTCCCTTTGCTGCTTTTATCTGATATGTTAGTTTTTCCACAAGACCAATGGAGCATGTTCTCTTTATCCAGGAAAAAATAAAAAGAGATCTAGCTGCGGAGGGATTTGAACCCACATCTGCCTCAGTCAAAGTCAAGGGTGGGAATTGTGTACCCTTCCAGAGCCGCAACTACAATTCCTCACCATCGGCTGTGTCGGCCAAGGCTGATGGAAGTTGCTGTCAATTACACACATCCTGGTCTAAGGTCTCTTTCACACTACACAATTATATTAAAAGTGACACCAAACTTGCACGGATCCAGCCTGTGGGATCATAGGATTTGGCATCGGGTGAGCTATTAGATCCCTCTGGCAGAGAATTCTAAGTACCCCTCCCTGAACTACAGATCCCAGGATTTTATAGGATGGGTATATGGCAGTTAAAGTGGTGTCAAAGTGCTATAATTGTATAATGTGAAAAAGACCTAAGTCTGCCCTGTAACCACGATGCCACACTGTCTAACCTGGTGATTTTACAGTCCCCAGCAGTCTGGATTGCTGAGATGCCATTCATTGGCTTCGGAAAGGAGCAAATTTACGCAAATTCACTGTATGTAAGCCCTCAAATAAGAGAGGGCTACTTATAGGCCTCCAGATGTTGTACTACAACTCCCATCAGCCCTAGGCAGCAGAGTCAGTGGTAAAGGAATCTGCAAGTTGCATTTTTCCAACATTATCTGGGGTGGCACTTGATTCTCACCCCTGCCTTAGCAGCTTTCTTTTCTTCATTGTGTCCTATGGTTGCAAAATTCAGGTTACAGTCCATCTTAATCTCTCTTAACCTGGGAAAAAAGTCTAATTTAAAGTGGGAGTTACTTCCAAGTTAACATACAGGGTTGTGCCAAAGTTTGCTTAATCAGTTTTTAAATGGTACTGATAAAAAGTTTCCCCTGACATACCAGCAGATCTGGATAATCTATTCCTAATCGTAAAATATAAGAATGTTATAATTAATCTTCCAAAATGCTGATTCATAATTAGCATTTGCCTCGGCAGGTTTATTCAGCATTCTATTTCAAAAATTATGGATTGATCGGCAGGCTTTAGTGTCGTTGTTGTTTCAAAATGCAGTTTTAATGACAGCACTTGCAGAAACTGGAGATGGCGAGTCCCAACGGCAAAAGGTCATTCCATGCCACACGAGAAGGAATGGGGATTGTCTTTCCCATGATGCCTGCAGTGTAGATTTCTCTCTTTTGAATTATTTTGATCTCTCACAAATCTCAGACAACATCGTCATCCCGCCACAGCAACAGGTTGCTCCCGGTCCAGGAACCGTGCAACCACACGGCATCATCGCTAGCAAACTGCTGTTGCATTCCCAAGCGTTGCAAAACAGCCCCATTTAATTTCCAGGAAAAAGTCCGTTAAGAGCCTCCCTTAGCGCTTCAATCCCATCGGCTGGATCAGTGCTGTTCTCCAATAGCACTTGTCATCGCGGATCCAGGAATGGGTCCAGCTTGCCTTTCCCTCACTGACTCCCGTGGCATGGCAAGTTTAGATTCTATCACCTCTCTGTGTTTATTTGCGTGTTTCATGTTTACGTCTGTGTGCTATCATGTTTACATCTCTGTCAACATGATAGCCATGTTTAAATATTTGAAGGGATGTCATGTTGAGGAAGGAGCAGGCTTGTTTTCTGCTGCTCCAGAGACTAGGACAAGGAGCAATGGATTCAAGGTGCAGGAAAGGAGATTCCACTTGAACCTCAGGAAGAACTGCCTGATGGTCAGAGCTGTCCGACAGTGGAAGATGCTGCCTCAATGGAGGTTGGTTAAGTCTCCCTCTTTGGAGGTTTTTAAACAGAAGCTGGATGGCCATCTATTGGGAATGCTTTGATGAGTGTTCCTGCATAGCAGGGGGTTGGACTGGATGGCCCCTGGGGTCTCTTCCAACTCTGTGATTCTATGATTTTAAATGTCTTCTTTGAGTTAACTTTTTAATTTTTTTAAATACATTTTTTAGCATGATAGCGCAAAAATGCAATAGTGCCAGCAGGTCATGACATGAAACCCCAGCCCCTCATGTTACACAGTGTGGAAATGCAGAAAGCCTATCCCAGATGGAGTCAAGTCACTTCCTGTTCATTTCCTGCTTTGAAAAAGACTTCTCCAGGGCCAGAGGAGCCCCAAAACATGAAGAAAATGCTCCCAATTCCCCTAAAGATAATTTTGAGGTTAAAATTTTTTTTTAAAAAAATTGCAGTTCCCTCCCCAGATGTGGTGGAATGCACTCTGCATACATTTTTGATCCCTTGGGGGGGGGAATAAAAATGGCCTTTTGCACTGCACGCAACCCATGGGCTGCATTTTGCTCAGCCCTACGGTAAGCTGTGGCTTTGAAAGAAAGATTCCTGCTGACAAATTCTGTTTGCATGCAGTGAGCTTTAGAGCTAAGTCAGGGTTTGAACCTGGACTTTCACAACCCCAGCCCAGCATTTTGGGTTAGTCTGCTGGCTCTTACCCCATGTCAGCTTTCATCTTCCAGAGCATAGGGATGAATGAGACTGCGGACACATTCCCGCGGAGTGTGAGTTAAAACGTGAAAGCGCAAGTATGTGAAAAGATTTTTTAAAATTAAAAAGACTGCTTTAAGAGATTGAAACTGTTTAAAACCATTTATATTAATATTTGAGAGAAATCACTGAAGCCCAGAGGCATTGATGAATAGATACGTTTTTACCTGGCACTTGAATGAAATCAGTGTTGGTGCCAGGCGGGCCTCCAAAGGGAGAACATTCCACAGTTGGGGTGCCACGGCTGAAAAGGCTCTCTCCATGTCCCTCACTGGCGGAACGCCCCCCTAGGGAGCATGGCAGACGATTTCACTACATTTTTGGCCTTCCTTGGGCCATTTTAGGTTCAACAGAGGCCTTTTTCAAACAGGAAGGGATGGGAAAGACAACTTTGAGGACATTTACCTCTCCTGACAGCCTGGGGTACCCAAAACGTGGTGGAATTCTCTCCACAAACCCTCGTGCAGGAGTGAGCATGGTACAGCACATGAGCCATCTTCACGCACACTCCAGAGGTATATTATCATGATGATGATGTGGCATGCATTACCATCATGTCAAAACAAATGTTTGCAAACTGCCCCTAATTTTTTTATTATTTTATTTATGGGGCTGAAGTGCCCTTTATGGACCCAAGAAGCCCAGAACCATGGTGGGAATGCCACTATGTCCTTTAGGGGAGTTGAGGAGGTATTTTATTTTATTTTATTTGGTAGTAGGGGTTACGGGGGGGTACGGCTCTCCAAGTTCTCCTTGGGGGCTAACGTGGCACCGTAGCCTTCCATAGTTGCCCACTCCTGCCCCAGTGGGTGGTTGAGAGGCATTTGGAGGGCAAAAAATGGGAGGAAAAATGGGGATGGTCAGAGCTATGTCCCAAAACAGCCTTGGGGCCACATTGTCCCCCCTGTGCTGTAGCATGGCAAGATCAACAGAGGAGCCTCTGGCAAAAAACAGCGGGAAAGAATCCTTGCCATTCATCTGATCCTGAGTGGCGGAGAGTGGCACACAGTTGCGATTTTGCCGCATTGCCCTGTTCATTCTGAAGCACGAAGGAAGTCAAATAAGCCTGATTTACTTGACCAATTTAGAAGTCTTGTTGGATTTTGCACAGTACAGCACTAGGGTGTGAAATTGCGATGATGGGTCCATCTGCCTCCATCCACGACTGAAGTCCCTCGCCCACCCCGCTTTATTTAGAGCAATTCGCTGTTGTTGTTTCGGAGCACGGTGGGTTTCTTTCCTCCAACTCAGCTCTCCAAATACTAGATGGAGTTTGCCTTGATGAAGACAGGAAAAGTAGTTTGAGGATGTCACTGTAAAAAATATAAAAGTTACAGCAAAGGAACAGATGAAGGGCACTGTTTCCTCAAAGACAAATTCTGCCCCTCCCACATGAAATTTTCCTCCAGTCCTCAAATTTCTAGCATCGTGGTTACTTAAACTTCAGTTGAGTATTTAAGAAAGGGGCCGGCAAAGATACCAAAGGAATGCAGACTCAACAAAAGTAAGAGTTCTTGGTGTGAACAATTTTCAGTGTTGCACTCTCTGCCGTGCTGGAAATTTGAGGAGTGGATTTATGGAGTGGGCAGAATTTTTATAGGGGGCATTGCCATCGTCTCTCCCTCCCTGTAGCTACACCCCTGCTTAGCTCCAGTATGATACTTCCCATTTAAAAGTAATGTGGCTAAAAAGAGCGTGGGTGAAACACAGTACAAATAAAGGTTTCAGTATTTTGTGGGAATGTTCCTACTTAGCTGGGTCAGTCCTACCGTTAAGGAGCATCGAGTGGCCATCCCAGGTGGTCGATGATAGGAAATGGCAGTGAGGTGTTGGATTTTAGGAAGGCAAAGCTGTGCATCCCAGTCCCTTAAGTGAGCTGGCCAATTGGGTGGAAGGATGCTGTCCCATTGCAAGTGACAGTTCCCCTGTCACTTCGACCATCACCACACTTCACTCTTAGGCCCTTTTCACACGGGGTTAAAAAAACGGTGTAGAGCGACCTCTGACTGAGGTTGTCTACACTGTAATGTGGATTAAGGCGGACTACTTTTATGTAGTTCCACACCCCAATCCGCGCAGGGGCGACCGGAAGTGGCGGCACCGCGTGCTTTTTGAAAACCACTTTTCAAGTAGTATGTAAAAAGCACGGGCGTGCAGCCCCATTGCAGCGCCCGGTGTGGATTTGCAGGCGCAAGCAAGTGCACGCCTGCAGACCGGCCAGGGGGCGGGCTTCCGACTGGTGACCTTCTCCGGTTGGCAGAGAGCCTCCGCCAGCCGGAAGCCGCCATTTTGGACGCCGCGGGATGCCGCCGCGTGTGGAGCAGCAAACTCGCGCTGCTCCACGTTGCGACGGCTCCAGGTAAGCTCCGTTTTGGCATGTTTTCGGGCGTGGCTTCCTCCGCGTGTGAAAAGGGCCTTATAGTGCTATGATTCCACTTGCAACATCCTATGGAACCCTGGAGTGTGCAGTTTGCCTGGAGTCACCAATTTGATGTCATCTGCAAATTTGATCAGCATACCCTCTATTCCTTCATCCAAGTCATTGATGATGATTTTGAAGCCTGAAAGCACCCTCAAACCTAGAGCCACTCTGGATACTGACTGCGGTCTAATCCCAACTTGCTTCTTGCCAGTGACTTTTCTGGATCACAACTGCCAAAACCCATCAGTCAGCTATGGGGAAACAAGAGACCACAATAAGCCATGTAGGTAAAAAGCAAAGCTTGGGAAAATATTTTTCTGGATCACAACTGGCAGAATCCACCAGCCAGCCATGGGGAAGCAAGACAGCACAATGAGCTTTGTAGATCAAGAGCTTGGAAAAGTGACTTTTCTGGACCACAGTTCCCAGAGTCCTTCAGCCAACCGTGACTATTCCAACAGATGTGGTCCAGAAGAGTCACTTTTTTTCAAACTCAGCTTTTGACCTGCCAGGCTCTGTGTTTTCTTACTTCTCCTTGCCGGAAGAGACAGATTTCCCCTTATTTCCCGCCCCAGCCCCTTGCGTTCGGCATTGTGGAAATGCGGAAAACCTGTCCCAAATGGAGTCAATGAGTCATGAAATGCTACCGAGCAACTAGACTGGTTCCCTCCCATCTTCGGGGCAGGCTTGGCAATTCAGGATATCAGTTTACACCCCCAGGGATTGAAGTTTAGAGCTTAGAAGCATTACCACGCCGAGGCGGTTCCAATCACGTAAAAGTCTTGCGCAGAATTAATGCATAGAAATTGACAGCCCACATTCCAGTTTTTAACGGCCACTTTTGCCTGGCCTCTCTGCTAAAATCCCATCTTCTCATTTATTTAAAAAAAAGAATCCGTAAAAAAATAAATAAATCTCAAAGTTTTCATTAATCTCTCATGACAAAATTTAGAGCCGCGAAACTGGCAGTTGTTTCAGCTTTTAGGACTACATTAGCTAGCATATTAAACAAAATGTGTCACTCTCCCAGTATCTTCTGCGAGAAGCTAAATCAATTTTCTCAGCCGTATCCACGCACCACTTTATCTAAAAGCATCTGAATTATCATTTACAGCTAAGATGCTTTATTAGCAGCTGGCGTAGAAATTGCTCTGTGGGAAAAAAAAAATGTGTGTCACGTTATAGTAATTTTTAAATTGGTGTTAATCCAACATCGTAAAATGTGGGTTTTTTTTTAAAAAAAAAACCCTTTTTTTCATAATTGGCATTTTGGCTTAATGAGATGTTATCTCTCTTCCCCCCCCCCACAGAAGCCTGCTCTGGAATGGCACAGAAAAGTAAATAATATAATATTATTCAAGGGTTCCAATATATAATTGTGAATGTATTTACAGAGCTAGATATATGTCCTACTTTAATGAAAGATTTAAAATGGGTAACGTTTCTTGAGTTAAAGCCAAAATTGGGGGGTACTTTTAATCGGTTCCTCTTTGAGGAAGGAGTTCAAAAAGGACAAATGCCTACATATTTTGGAAAGATTCAAACAACTATATGCCTACTAGGCTTGTGTTGTGTTGTGTCCCACTGCAGAGAAGCTACTAGTTGTTGTGTGCCTTGAAGTCATTTCCAACTTACAGCAACACTAAGGCAAATCTATCACAGAGTTTTCTCGGCAAGATTTGTTAGGAGGGGGTTTGCCATTGCCTTCCCCTGCCCAAAGTTACGCACTGGGTTTCCATGGCTGGGGAGGGATTTAAATCTTGGCCCTTGTCTAACACACAAAATGCCTACACTATGCTGATCTCTCTAGTACAACCCGTGTGTGTTTGTGTGTGTGTAAGAGAGAGATTTCAAGTCTTCTGTCTACTTCTGCAACCCCCTGAATAGTGTTTTCATAGGCAAGGAATATGCAGAGGTGGTTTTACCAGTTCCTCTGAAATACAGCCTACAGCACCTGGTATTTGTTGGTGGTCTCCCATCCAAGAAGTAATCAGGGTTGTCCCTGCTTAGCCTCCAAGACCAGACAAGATCTGGTGCCTTTCGTATATCTAGGCTCAGTAATAATCATACTCTCGGCCGTGGAAACCCCCATGTGTCCTTGGCCACATCACACACTCTCAGCCCCCCAGAAAACCCCAGTGATAGGTTCTGATATAAATCAGAAACCACTTAAAGGTGCACAATGACAATAATCACAACCCACAATTCACAGGAGTAAACTCTGTAACATAAGCAAATACATCTCAGCTTGACTGATTAAGCTGTTGGGTTGGATCCAAACTCAGCCAGACTTAAATTTCGTTGAAATCAGTCAACAACTGGTGCCACCTTGTTTTCAGTGATGCTTCAATCTTACTGTTGGAGTTTGGATTCAACAGAGCGTACCGAACTTTTGGTGTTCCCTCTGCATTTTATTCAGCATCTGTTTGGGACCCGAAGCACATCCCCTCATCCACTTTCTGCCCCTTTGGTTTGTAACTATGTCAAGACCAGGTGTATATATGTATATATATATGTGTGTGTGTGTTTTGGTCTTTCCTTTTTTTGATGTAGGTTCAAGAGGAGAGGAGATTGCCGAGGAGGACCCCCATATCGACATCGCTACTGTTCAGGACATGCTAAGCAGCCACCATTACAAGTCCTTCAAAGTCAGCATGATCCACAGACTACGCTTCACCACGGACGTTCAGTTAGGTAAATCGGTCGGCATACTCAACACTAAGCGGGGGGGGGAAGCGTCCACCCTTTCCTGCTACCTTCTGTCTTGCTTTGGCTGTCTTGGAAATTAAGCCACACCTATGAGATGCTTGCTCACAGGCAAGACAACCCGGTTCCATCCAGTTGGTTAGGACTGCAGGTCCCAACAGCCCCAACCAGCAAGGAGTTGTAGACCAGAGCAAGCAGACTGTCCTATCATCGGTAACATTATACATATCCAGGACAGAAAACACAAGCAGCACTAAATTGGTAGACCTTGGGCTTGTTGAAATGGAAAGCATCCACTGCTCTTTTATACTTTGGCTTCAGGCAGTGGAATGAAAACGTTCGAGTAGAAGGAATTGTGTATTGTCTTTGTGTCTTCAGGTTGCCTGTTGACTTACAGCAGCCTCATAGGTTTTGCTAGGAAAGGAATACTCAAGGTGGCTTGGCCAGCTCCTTCCTCTGAGATATAGCCTATATGGAGCAGAATTTTCGATGGTCCTAGTTTCGTGACGAAATTTCATTTCAAGAGGGCTAATTTGAATACACCACAAAAAACTGGAAGGGTTCAGATTGGCATTCAGTCTGGATTACATGCAACATTTAATTTGGTTGCCTAAGTACCAGCACCATCCCTGAGCCCAGCAGAGTTTTATTGTTTTTAAGTACAGAGCATGCAAGCAGTCTTTGGAAAGCTCTTACTCAAGCTTAAACATCACTCGGAAGAGCAAGGCAAGATGTTTAGAGGGTTGCTTGCTTGCTTGCTTGCTTGCTTGCTTTCTCTCTTCCCGTGTCCCCTTTTTGTTTTTGTGTTTGCTTTTTTATTGCACTGTCTTGTTAAGGGAGGATTTATAAGCTGGTGCTGACGGAGGGCAGCAGCGTTCGTGTTTGCTGCTCTTGAGCAAACTATCTGGGGGTGATAGTTTCCTTCCAGGGAAGTTTGACTCACTTGTATCTGGAAGCTGTCAGAAATAAGAGCTTGAAAAGGTTGTGACAGATCACAAAAGATAAATGGGGAAAGCGGGACGCCTGTTCCAAGGAAACAAATGGCTTTGGCTTTTCTCGGAGCAAAGGGACAAACCTTGCCTGGCTGGCCATGGAGGGGCCATCCCCCATTTTAGCTCTCTCCACCACGGTCCTCCCAGAATCTTTCAGCTTTCCTGAATATTAGCTTTGAAATCCTTGCTTAAGGTGATATTGTCAAATAAAGTCTACTGTGGATCTATTATGACTTGTGCACACGCACACAAATAGGTATACCAGCTTGTTGATATCCTGGATTGTGTCCAGAAGAGAGCAACCAAAATAATGAAAGGAAAGGAACCCAAGCTCTTTGAGGAATGGTCGAGGGAGCTAGGTATCTTTGAAGGTGAGGATGAGAGGTGATGTGATAGCCATCCTCAAATATCTGAAGGGTCATCGCATGGCAGACAGAGAAAACCTGGTTTCTGCTCCTTCAGAGGATAGAACCTGTACCAGTGGATTCAAATAACAAGAGAGGACATTTTGATTAACCCTCGGGGAGAACGTCTTCTTGGAAAGAGTGGAATAGGCTGCCCCAGGAGGTGGTGGATTCTTTTTTGCTGGAAGTTTTTAACAATAGGTTGGATGGGCATCTGTCAGACTGCTTTAGCTATGGATTCCCAGTGGGTTGGGCTAGATAGCCCTTGGGATCCCCCTTCTGCTCGACAGTTCTGTGATTAATATTATTTATGAAGCTGGGTGCATGCACTTTGCCGTCCACGTAGTAGAAGGAGCAGTAATAACAGTAGAGGTCCCTGCCCCATGGTGCACGCGGACCCATTTTAGACAGTAGGGGAGATAGGGCAGGAATGAGAGAAGTGGACAGTAACGTGGAATGGAAACAAATCCAGTTAAGCATTCCTGGGACTTATGGACTTGAAGGGGATTAGGGAAGTGCTGAGAAAGGTAGATTTTCTAGAGGGTTGGAGGTGGAGAGGGAAGCAAGATGACATCATGTTCTCGGAGGGGAAAATACAAACCGCAAGAAAAGGAGATGGGAATGAGCTCAGACCTTTAAGGGACTAGGAGATATTGAGGCTGAAGCCCTCTACACGGTTGCCAAAGGCGTTTCACTGCCCAAGGTGGAGAAACAAATGGCACCTTTGCCTATCCAAAGCAAGGTAAACGGTACCTAAGGCTAGAGAACTTGAGAACTCACCCTCGAAGCAGAGAAATCCCACAGTTGGCTCTCTCCCTTCTTGGGAGTAAAAGTACAATAAGAATAAAATAAAACAAAATTAAATTGAATCACTAACAACTTAGTGCCTTTTTCATTTTCGTTCTGTCCCAAATCTACTGCCCGAGGCCCCTGCGCTCTGCTTACCGGTAGAACTAGTCCTCTCTCCTTGCTACCCTGTGTGTTCGGATATTCCTGAGAATCCCAAACTTTGGAAGCAAAAGTCTGGGCTCAGGAAAGACAGAGCAACGTGCGGTCAGCTGGAGACCCAGGAAGAGGTAAACGTATGCTTTGTATGTGCATGGATACCCACGTGCCACTTTTTTGATGGAGCTGAAATAAGGAGGAGGAAGAGAAGAAGTAGTCTAAGCCAGGACTATCTATCCAGTCTGTTCCTTGACATCTTTCTCCATCTATGAGACCCTCGGCCCCTAAGGCCGCCAAAGAACAAGTGCAACAGGACTATGCCCATTTCACGGATTGCCTCCAGGACAAGTGAGGGCAGCAGGCTTAGGCCTATGTAGTCACACTGCCTCAGTGCCCCTGGGACAAGCCAGTCAGCTGAGTAGGATCTTCTTCAGGTCTCACCAGAGCAGCTCTGAGGGGTACAGTTTCTGTGTCTCTCCTGTCCTTTGCCAAGGATCAAGCGCCATCTTTTGCTCTTGGCTCAGGGAAGCATTCAAATCCTATGATCCTAGGCCTAAAGCACATCGAAGCTGGGCTTACTGTGGCTTCTTCCCTGTCACCAACCTAACACCAAATGCCCATCTTAGAGGGCATGCTCATCAAATTTGCAGATGATACCAAATTGGGAGGGGCTCCTAATACACCAGAGGACAGAATCAAAATTCAAAATGACCTGGATAGATTGGAGAGCTGGGCCAAGGCGAACAAAATGAAATTCAACAGAGAGAAGTGTAAGGTCCTACACTTAGGTAGAAAAAATGGAATACAGAAATACAGGATGGGGGACTCGTGGCTGGATAGCAGTACGTGTGAAAGGGATCTAGGAGTCTTCATAGACCACAAGCTGAACATGAGTCAGCAGTGTGATGCGGCAGCCAAGAAAGCCAATGCAATTCTCGGTTGCATCAATAGGAGTATGGTGTCTAGATCGAGGGAGGTACTGGTACCACTCTACTCTCCTTTGGTTAGACCTCATCTTGAATACTGTGTCCAGTTCTGGGCACCCCAATTCAAGAAGGACATGGTCAAGCTGGAGCAAGTCCAGAGGAGGGCAACCAAAATGGTGAGAGGCCTGGAAGCCATGAAGCCCTATGAGGATAGACTTAGGGAGGTGGGGATGTTTAGTCTGCAGAAGAGAAGGTTGAGAGGGGACACGATAGCCATGTTTAAGTATTTGAAGGGATGCAATGTAGAGGAGGGAGTGGGCTTGTTTTCTGCTGCTCCAGAGACCAGGACAAGGAGCAATGGATTCAAGGTGCAGGAAAGGAGATTCCACCTGAACCTCAGGAAGAACTTCCTGACGGTCAGGGCTGTCCGGCAGTGGAACATGCTGCCTCCATGGAGTGTGGTGGAGTCTCCTTCCTTGGAGGTTTTTAAGCAGAGGCTGGATGGCCATCTGTCGGGAGTGCTTTGAGGGTGTTCCTGCATGGCAGGGGGTTGGACTGGATGGCCCCTGGGGTCTCTTCCAACTCTACATTTCTATGATTCTATGATTCTATGGTCTTCCACAAGAGGGACACAGCCCTTGCAATCTTTCTCTATATGCAAACAGACCAAACCCTCCCACCACTTTAGAAGGAGGCAGTGGCTATAGCTGCCTGGGCAGGTCCTTATTCTCCACTCCAACACTCCTCTCTCTTTAGGAATGCAGATACCAGCTACCATAGCTGGCTCTAGATTGTTGGCATAGAAGCGGCTCTTTTGGACAGCGGGAGCCCTCCTGAGGTGAGATGGGGAGCCGCAAATTCCCCCTTCTCTACTGCTCTGCCACTTGAGGTGAGTGTTTCATCCGGAGTTGCCCATGGACAAGCCCCACTGAACTCCCTGAGGCTGACTATCAGCGTTTCTACAAGTAGGATCTGCAACGAAACGTTGCTGTGCGCTCAAGGTTAAGGGCTGTCCATGGGAGGGATGCACCTACCTAGGAGGCCAGCCGGCAACTTGTGTAGGCTAATATACTCTGCTCCCCTGAGCAGTTTTCTTTCTTTTTCGGTTACCATTTAATATCATATGGCTCTTGGAGGTCGGCGAGCTTGCCAAATCCGCAACAGGCTGTTTTTAGGAGGGAGAAGACGTCGACTGTGGTTTGGTGCCCAGCACACCTTAGCATTCACACAGACATACTGCTATTTCCCTTTCTCAAAGGTTTAATGCTGTGCCGGCTGAATTTATTGTCAGAGGGGGTGGACTGCAGATTTTTCTACGCAAAGGTGGCCCTGCATGAAGGCAGCCCCTTGCACTCCTTCAGATGGCTGTGCTCTGTGTTTTGATTTCTTCTCCGCTTGAAATGGCCTCCCAAAATCCCTCTCCTCCTTCCTTCAAATCCCTCCTCAAAGCCCAACTTTTTCTGTTTAGCCCCCGAGCCTCTCCCAAGTTGGGTCATGCCAGATACGTAGAACTACAACTCCCATCATCCCCAATCGTTCGCCCACTGGTGTTTCTCGTGTGAGTCTTGAGCCCCCGCATGTGAAGCAACCCAGGTTCATAGAAGGGTCTCCACATTTTATTGAGGCATGATGTCCATCAGGCCCAGCTAGCATTACCTGTGGTCAGGAACGATGGGGGTTGTAATACAATGACATTTGGAGAGTTTACCATAAATCAAACCTATGTCTGTCCAGGTGAAACAGCTGCCCATAGCTTCCCAGTTCCTCTCCTGCCTCTCCTCCCATTCCTCTGTCATTTCTCCCATCTTGAACTTGGGATGGTAACCTCCTTGGGGCAGAGAATGCTTTTCAGGGTCCCCTGCAAGTGGTACAAGCGTTGATGGTGGCAGCGACGACGTCCGGCGTAGGTGCTGAAAAACACCCCAAGTTGCTAAAATAACCCAAGTTCTAACACCATACAACCCATGCCGCAAATTCCAAAAAAAGAAAGTGGCAGGGGTATGAACGAGCAAGGACCGCATTGACAAAGGATGTGGCCCTGAAGATAGGCGCATGAGCGAGCAGGTGCGAGCGATGCAGCGATAGGCTTATAATAAATGGCAGTCTACAGCAACCATTTGCAGATAAAAATAATAGGAAGTTTAAAGTGCACTTTACATGATAAAAGAAAGATGAAATGGGCTGGGAGAGGGAACCTGCTACAGCCGCCGTGGTTCCCCTGGCTCTGCCTTTGTGTGTGTGTGTGTGTGTGAAGTAGCCTCTGTAGGAAAAGATTGATGCAACGAGAAGTGACCTTGGCTTGGAGCAGGAGTTGGTGATGTATGTATGAGCATCTCTCGGCTAAATGGACCCAGATTTGTAGTGCTAATATACATGGAAGCCCAGAACCAGACTCAGGATGGCAATAAATCAACAGCCACTTTGGGTGTCATTTCTGGTTTATATTCCACTATTGTTCTATCACTTTAATTCATGTCACTATCATCTGTTCATCTGGAACAGTTTTATATAATTTTCCAGTGGAGTTACCTGACAAATCCTATCAAATTAACACGGGTGCATTAACAATATTGACTCCGCTGTGTGAATTCTTGGGAGGAGCACCTGAAATGAAATGTATTTTTGTTTCCTGCTTTTTTTCGAGAAACGAAAAGGCCCCGGGGACGATATCTATTTGTTTTTAATCTATTGAAGATGCAGTGTGTGTGTGTGTGTGTTGGGGATGAGAGGATAACCTGTTTCATTTCCATTGTAAAGGATTTCTGCATTTTCCTCATGCACCATCACCTACCCTGGGTTGCTCTCGAGCCAAAATAATAACAACAAAAAAAAGAAAGAACGCAAGAAGAAGTTTTTAATGTCAAGACGACAGCTGCTGGTAATATTTTCACAGGGGAGATATGTAGATTTTGGACAAGTAATGATCAGGCTGCCTAGAGTGAAATGTTCTAATAAAGCAGCTCTCTCTTTCTTTCTTTCTTTCTTTCTTTCTTTCTTTCTTTCTTTCTTTCTTTCTTTCTTTCTCTCTCTCTCTCTCTCTCTCCTGATGGAGAATCCAGCTCGCTGGTATTATTTTCACTCTCCTAGCATCCTTTTTTTGGGCCCTTGACACTTGCGCGTAATTGAAATATGGTATCTCCGATGGGAGGGGTCGGGCGCAGGGGCTGACAAATTGCGCGGCGTGATTAATTGAAACGTGCAGCTTTTGCTAGCGAGGCTGCTCCAGGCTCCCTTGCAGTGGTCAGGCTCCAAATGAGGGTTATGCTACATTGGGCGCCGGCAGGAGCCGGGGTTAGTACAACACACTCGCCAGTCACCTCTTTGTCCTGTCTTTGGTTTCCTCAAAGAGCTGCCTGTCGAGAAGCACCTTGGCTCTTCGTTGTATGGCGTCTGGGACTTGCACAAGTGAATCTCTGTGCAGGAGCAAACTGCAGTGGGGGGAGGCATGGAGGATCCCTCAAAGACTCACGCTGAACAGGTGTCCAACCTGTTCGTCTAGACTGTGTGTCTCACATCCATGAGGTTTCTGCCTGTACAGAGACCAATTTCTGTGGGGGGAAAGAATCGTAGAATCATAGAGTTGGAAGAGACCCCAGGGGCTATCGGGTCCAACTCCCTGCTATGCAGGAACACCCATCAGAGCATTCCCAACAGATGGCCATACAGTCTCTCCTTAAAAACCTTCAAAGAAGGAGACTCCACCATGCTATTCCACTGCCGGACAGCTCGGACCATCAGGAAGTTCTTCCTGAGGTTCAGGTGGAATCTCCTTTCATGCAGCTTGACTCCATTGCTCCTTGTCCTAGTCTCTGGAGCGGTAGAGAACAAGCCTGCTCTCTCCTCAACATGACGTCCCTTCAAATATTTAAACATGACTGTCATGTCCCCTCTCAACCTTCTCCTCTGCAGACTAAACATACCCAGCTCCCTAAGACACTCTTCATAGGGCTTCATGGCTTCCAGACCCTTCACCATTTTGGTTGCCCTCCTCTGGACATGTTCCAGCTTGTCGATATCCTTCTTGAATTGAGGTGCCCAGAACTGGACACAGTATTCCAAATGAGGCCTAACCAATGCAGAATAGAGCAGTACCATTACCTCCCTTGATCTAGACACCATACTTCTATTGATGCAACCAAGAATTGCATTGGCTTTCTTGGCTGCCGCATCACACTGCTGACTCAGTTTCAACTTGCGATCTACCAAGACTCCTAGATCCTTTTCATACGCACTGCTATCCAGCCACACATCCCCTACCCTATACTTGTGCCTTTCATTTCTCTCTGTTGAAATTCATATTGTTAGCTTTGGCCCAGCTCTCCAATCTGTCAAGAAGACCCCTCCAGGAACCACAATTAGAGGTGAGCAGCTCATTCTTCAAGAGCATGAGTGGTCAAAGGCTGGGGTAGCCAACTCACAGTAGTGACTCCCTCCTCTTCCCCATGCTTGTGGTCTGTGGGCTTCCAAACTGATTTGTAGTGACCTCTTTGAAGTGGCAGTATTTGCTAGATAAATGAGGAATGCCTGTGCTCTACAGGGAAAAAGAAAAACAAGAGGATGCTCAAAACAAGAGGATGCTCTGGATCTTTGAGACAGAAGCATGTGGAGTCTTCCAGTGCTCCGGATCCAGTACTTCAGCATCATTCTAGCATTGGTAGCATTCAAAGACATAGCTGCGTTTGAGCCTGAAAACATATAAAGAAAGCACCTTTGAAACCAGCGGATACAAAGAAGTTTCTAGCCTAAGTTTTCATGCACTCCAGCTCATGCCAGCCTGGCTTATATTACATCAATTTGCCAATCCGGTTTTTCCTCCCAAATTGAGACTCCCCGTTTCATAGACTTTGAAGGGATCCTAAGGGCTTTCCAGTTCATCCCTCACAGTGCAGCAATCCACAGCTAGAATATTCCTGTTCAAACACGAGTAGCATTCCAAATTACCTTTAAAAATGTCCAGCATTAGATCTATAATGTTTTAGAACCAGAATGGTTCAATGGTCAGAAAGCTGAACTTGGACCAAAGTGTTAAGAAGCCTTAATAAGGCCTCCTTCCTTCTGTCCATCCTCCCTTCCTCCCTCCCTCCTTTTCTTTCTTCGAAAGTATTTTAAATATGCTGGAGGCACCAAATTTAATCTGATCTTGGAAACTAAGCAGGATTCCAGCCTGGTTAATACTTGGAAAGGCGATCACCAGGGAACAGCAGGTAGTGTAGGCATTATTTCAGAGGAAAGCCATGGCAAACCACCTCTGGGTATTCTTAGCCTAAGAAAACCCTATAAAATTCATGGGGTCGTCATAACCCAACAAATGACATGACGGCATATACACGCACTTTATATTGCTTTTCTTGTGAAAGAAAAAAAACACAGACTAAAGCAATTTGGAATGTTTAAAACCAATTAAATAAGAATAAATCAGTGTTTAAAACTGTAAAGCAAGCTCACCAGGAGTAACTGGGGCCATTTCCACACTAGACTGTTATAGCACTATTATTCCACTTGCAACCTCCTATGGAATCCTGGGGTGGGACTTCCCCTTCCAAGCAAAATAAAACATAAGCAGAAATGAGCAACCATAAAAAACAACAATAATAAGAGATTTAGATGAAGAGCATAGACGTTATTATATCCAGGGGCTTCTAGAAGTGGGGAATATTCAACTGAACAGTGAACGCATCGTGAAAAGAATGAAATGAAAAGAGTCTTTTCCTTTTTAGCATGTTTCTCTAACTCGGATTATTTAGTTTCATCACAAAGCCCGTGTCACAAAGCCCTGTACCCTCACCAGCAACGGTGGAAGGCCATTCTTTGCTTGCACTTTTGCAGCCATCAGTAAATTAATACTTGCTTCCATATCCTCCATGGCAACTATTTTCCGTAATAGAAATTTCAGCAGCTACAGAGGAAGCTCCAGATCTAAAAGTTTCTCATTCTCAATCGTTTCAAGGACCAGCAATGCACCGTGGCCAAGATCTATGAAGTATGTTACCTGGAGTAGAACCATATCTCCATAATTTATCTCCTACCTGCCGTGTCATCTGCCTTCTAGGCAGAGAAGGCAACAGGTATCTCGAGAGTTGGGTATGGGCAACTGTGGTCCTCCAGATTCTGTTGGGCTCCAGTTCCCAAAAGTTGTAGCCACCAGAGCAAATAGCAAGGGATAATGGGGAGTCATCGGTGACTCCACTGGCTACTGTCATGCAACAGATGCCTGTATGTTATAATATCGCGGGAGCCCCCAGGTGAATATGGACTTTTCAAATTTTGAGCACACACAAGGCCATTTGCAAAGACCCAAGTCCCAAGAAGAATGGCAGGCAATATTTTGAAAGTTCATAAAGAGCATGCTCTGTGTTCCCTACTGCTACACCAAATGTCCTCACTCTTCTGTCTTCCTAGGTCTTTTTATTATTCTGTTCTATTAGTCACATTTATGGCCATTTTCACACGGGGGTAAAAACTCGCGGTGGGGCGACCAGAGACGGAGGTCGTTCACATCGCGGGGTGAGCTAGTGCGGTTGGAAAAGGTGAGGCTCCACACCTCCAACCGCTCTAGTGCAGCCACAGTAGTGGCACTGCGATTTTTTTAAAAACCACCTTCCCTGGTGGTTTTTCCCGAAACTCGCCCGCACTAATCCGTGGCAGCTCCCAGTGAGAATCTGCAGAGACGCATTAGTGCGTCTCTGCAGATCTGCCCCGGGGCGGGCTTCCGGCTGGCACGCTGCCCTGATTGGCGGAGCGCCACCGGAAGCCGCCAGCCGCCATTTTGGGCGCCGCCGAATGCCGCCAAAATTCGGCGGCGTGTGGAGCGGCAGAACCACGCTCCCCGCAGGGACAGAGCAGGGATGGAGCAAAACGCAAGCAGGTAAGCTCCGCCCCTGCATGCGCCGCCCCGTTTCGCCCCCCCATGTGTGTAAAGGGCCTATGTCTTGTTTTCCTCCAGTTAGCTCAGGGTGGCCTACAGGGCTCGCTCCATCACCCGTTCTGCTCCCAGCAACCCTGCAAGGTGGATCAGGCTGAGCGATTGCCCCAAAATCACATAATCACTTTCATGGCTCAGTGAGGACATGAACCTGACTCTCCCAAATCCCAACCCAGTCTCCAAAAACAACTATTCCACCCTGGTTCTCTTACCAAGTAGCCATTCCTTCTCCCATTAAGATTAGCTGTTGTTTTATATACATGATTTAAGCATCGTTTATATAACTTATCCCTTAATATAGCTTCCACTCCTGCAGAGCCAAAGGCAAAAAGTGTTGAGTCTTGCTGGCAGTGTAGGTTCTTCTGTAGGATTATTTTCGTATTATTGTGCACCAGGAACATTTGGTGTGTTTTATTTATTTTTGGCCTTGATATGGCAATACTCTCAGTGATTTGCATCTCAATTCTGTCTTGTCGTTGCAGCATATTTAGCTCTTGTATCCGGAAAATCATTCCTCCCACTAAAATCCACGCCTATGAAGGCTGGCATTAAAAAAAAAGGAAAAAAGGACCTTCTCAGTGGTGGCACCCACAATTTGGAATATTCCTCTCCCCGGAGAAGTCTTATCTTTTCCTTGTTGCTGTTTGTTTGTTTTTTCCTTGAACAACAAACACAAGTTTAATTTCAGCAGGCTTTTTTCCCCTTTTTTAAAAAATAAAGTTTGACTGCTGTTGCCTTTGACCTTTTTAATGTATTTGATGTACTGTTGTAGTACCGCCTCGATCCGTTGGGAGAGGCGGGATATAAATAAATTTTATTATTATTATTATTATTATTATTATTATTTTGGATGCTGATTTTAGACTACTGTCTTTATGTCATTTGCAATTGTAGTTTTATTGGTCTGCTTGAAGACTCTGTTTTTGTATATTTGGTTATCTGCTATTCAGAAGCAGGGCATAAATACCAAGAAGAAATAAAAGGCATGGTGTTTTCTCCCTTTTTTTTTTTTAAGAACAATATTCATGGATTTCCATTTCAGTTTTTTGTTGAAACAGTGGGTGGATCCGGGCTAGGAAAAAAATGCACTAGAAAATAATGCATTTTTCAGAGGAGAGCGGAATTATTCTCTTTCCCCAAAACCCCACTACTTTTGCAACAAGACTTTGAAGGTTTGTTTGTTTTTCCCCATACATTTCTGTGTTTTTTGTGTTGGATTAAATTTGGCAGAGAAGGTGACTGGAGGGGTCCGTGTCTTTGTTGAATTTTTTTTTTTTAACTCCTTTGCTTCCATTTTGTGACGGAGGGGAAAACACATTTCAGAACGCTCCCTTCTTTTGCAAGAAACCCAAAAAAGGAGCCGGAAGGGACCTCTCAAACAAAGAAACTGCCTCCCCGTGTGTTGTTTTTAAATACTCCTTATTCCTTTTGCCTATTTCAGCATGACCTTGACCTATAACTCATGACCTAAAAATGTAATTACTTTTAAGTCTTCCCCGCACAGCTGCCACTATGAAAAAGTATATAGAGAGGTTTGGTCACTCATGTCAAAGGAGAAACCTTGTAATTGTAAGTTAAGCAATGAGATGCTGTCCATTTCTGCTCCGCACGACAAGGTTGTCGCTATGGAGGAGAAGGGGAGGGGGGCTGGAAGAAAGAAAACCATCATAGAATCTGTTACAAATTACCAAGCCTCTCCCAGGGTGGATTAACTTCTTCGTTGGCTCTTTTTGATATCTTGGAATGGCATTCGGGTTTCTTTCTTTTCCTCCTTTTCTTCCTTTCTTATTTCTTTGTTTTTTTGTCTATTTTGCTCACCGGTGATACTCAAAGTGATGATCCTCCTGGAACCGTTGGTTTATTTTATTTATTCATTCCATTTATAGCCCATCTTTTCTTCCACTAAGGGACCTTGGGGGGCTTACAAAATTTAAAATAGATGTTGACCGAGGGCCTTTCCACACTACATTGTTATAGTGCAATTATTCCACTTTCAACATCCTATGGAATGCTGGGGTTTGCAGTTTAAAGAGGGACCTTTAGAATTCTTAGCCGGAGAGCTCTTTGGCCTCAGGAAACTACAAACCCCAGAATTCCACAGGGTGTTGAAAGTGGAATAATAGCACTATAACAGTGGCCATTTCCACACTACACTGTTATACTGCTATTATTCCACTTTCAACATCTTATGGAATCCTGGGGCTTGCAGTTTAGGGAAGAGCATTTAGAATTCTCAGCCAGAGATCTCTTTGGCCTCAGGAAACTACAAACCCCAGAATTCTATAGGATGCTGAAAAGTGGAATAATAGCACTATAACAGTGTAGTGTGGAAATGGCCAGTGTAGTGCAGAAAGGCCCTAAAATGTTACGGCGTTGTGCCTTGAAGTCATTTCCAGCACAGGGCCACCATAAAGCAAACCTATCCTGAGATTTCCTTGGCAAGATTTATTCAGAGGGGATTTTCCTTTGGCTACATTTGAGGCTGAGAGTATGTGACTTGCCTGAGGTCACCCAATGGGTTTCCATGGCTGAGCAGGGATTCGAACCCTCGTTTTGAAGAGCCCTAGACCAACACTCAAACCGCTACGCCGCCGTAGCTCTCATAAAATAATTACGAAGTGGCACGCTAGTTATCAGAAAGCATTTGTGGTATGCTTCCACCACTCCACCCCACTGGCTCTCAAAAATGTTAAGTTACAAAAAATTTACATTACAGACGTTTGCAAAAAGCAATTAAACCCCAATACGATTAAAGCAGATGGTTAAAAACAGCTTAAAGCGCATTTAAAACATAATTAAAAAGGGACAGGATGAAAATACGCCACACCACTATTCCACCATCTGGTTAAAAAAAAAAATAGTTAATGGCCCCTATCTAAATAAGGAGGTCCTGTGGAAAGAAGTCCCGTGGCCCGTGGGCGGCCACCAAGATGGCTGGCTTCTGTGTCCCCAGCAGACAGGCTTTTGATGGTGGGGGGATGGAGAGTGCTTCCACACTACACTGTCATAGTGCTATTATTCCACTTTCAGCATCCTATGGAATTCAAGGGCCATTTCCACGCTAGCCTGTTATAGCGCGATGATTCCGCTTTCAACATCCTCTGGAATCCTGGGGTTTGCAAACTGCAAACCCCGGGGTTCCAGAGGATGTTGAAAGTGGAATCATCGCGCTATAACAGGCTAGTGCAGAAATGGCCTAGGATTTGTAATTTACTGAGGCCAAAGAGCTCTCTGGCTGAGAATTCTAAGTGCCCCTCCCTAAATTGCAACCCCCATAGGATGTTGAAAGTGGAATAATAGCACTATAACAGTGTAGTGTGGAAATGGTCTGAGAGAGAGCCCTTCCACAAGGATCGCAGAACTCAGGCCAGTTCATCCAGGTGGGTGTAGGGCTTTAAAAGGCATGATCAGTGCTTGGAATTCTATTCCAAAGCAGACTGGTTGCCCGTGAAACTGCTTCAACAATGGAGTTATGTGGTTCCTGCAACTACAATTTTAACTGCCACAGCTGCATCTTGTGGAATCGTGGGATTTGTAGTTTGGAGGGGCCGCTAAAGCTCTCTTGCAGAGAACTCCAACACTTCACAAAATTGCAAATGCCAGGACACTGTAGGGTAGAGCCATGGCAGCTAAAGTGGTATTGAAATGCTGCAATTGTATAGTGTAAAAGCTTGCACCTGAATTTTAACATCCACTCTTGTTAGAAGCTCGGTGTGTATGTATCCAGTGCTGGTCCTTCTCCTTGGATCTGCCCATTCAATCGCTGCACCAGAATTGATTTGCACAGGAATAGTGTGGAAAGAAGCCATTGCGGAGCAGCAGCTGTGCCGCGCTCTCTTCTTGCTAAAAAAAAAAAAAAAGTTGTTGTTCTTAACAAGTCATCAAGTCAGCTTCAACTTATGGCAACCCTACGAATGAGAAAAGATTCTCTGGCCAAGATCCTGCACCAACAGGCATAGCTACAGCAGCAGAGCTCTGGCATCATTGCAACTTTAGGTGATGCTGCTCTCCAAAATCCCACTTCTTAATCTAGGCGGTGCCCCAGGGCACTTTGGGGCACTGCTTGGATTAAGAAGTTGGATTTTGGAGAGCAGCATCAGCGAAAGTAGCAATGACACCAGAGCTGTAGGGGAGCTATAGAATGACAACTGCCAAACTTTCCTAGCTCTGGACTGCATTGAGAGAGGCAGCCAGAGGTCCTGCCCTTGGGATCCGGCCACAACTGCTTCTCTCAACACACTCACACCTTGCAACTGGGAGAAGGTTTCAGTCCTCATTTTCCAGCACCCTGATATTTAATGTCTTGGAAACCCTTCAGCTAGGGAGGCTACTTGGTTTAAGAAGTACATTTTAAGCTCATGGTTAGTTGTGAACGACCACTAATGCAAATCACAGAATCTCCTAAATGCAGCCTACGATCCCATAAATATTGAACAGAATGGCAGCTCCTGTCATTTATAGCCCTGCTAAGGTCTTACAAACTCAAGACCGTGGCTTCCTTTACTGATAAATGTGATCTTCTTTTGCTACTGCCTTCCGCTGTACCGAGCATTATAATATTTTCCATCAGATCATGTCGTCTCATGATATGCCCAAAGTACAATAGTCTCCGTTCAGTTACTTTGGCTTCTAGGGAGAGGTCAGGTTTGATTTACTGTTGGACCCATGTATTTGTCTTTTTAGCAGTAGAGCGCTTCTGCAGCACTGTATTTCAAAAGAGCAGATTCTCTTCCTGCCAGCTAAGAGATCCTGTTTGTTATTTGATGAAGCTGAACTCCTTGCTGCAGTTTAAACTCCTCCCGTGTGCCTGAGCTACATGTTTTGAAACCAAGGGTGTTGCGTAAATCTCTAAAGGCATCTCCCTGCCTCTCTGATGTCCATTCTTCTTTTGTCCCATTATGAAATGTAAGAAATGCTGCTAGTCCTCAGTGTTCATCTGCTGTCCACAATGATTGGGGTAATGCACCAAATATTTGAGTAAGGATATTTAACTTGCGTATTTCTTTTTCTTCCCCGCCCCCCTTTGGCTCCCTATGGACCCTCAGGTATTTCAGGAGACAAGGTGGAGGTAGATCCCGTCACAAATCAGAAAGCCAGCACCAAGTTCTGGATTAAACAGAAGCCAATCTCGATTGATGCTGAACTCCTGTGCACTTGTGACCTTGCAGAAGAGAAGAGTCCAAGTAAGTAACCTGCCTTTCCTTCATGTCTTCCCTTGCTTTTCTTTGGGAAGGTCCTTCCTCTCCTGACTTACTCCACTGGAAGCCAAACACCAGGAAGATCTACTGATCTCAGCTCCTTAATAACAGCTGAACCCTGCCAGCCAAAAGCCAGTCCTGAGACTGTTTTGTAATGCATCTGGAAAATGCATTGTATTGGAGTAAGTCTCCCCAAAGGGCTTGTATTGGAGTGAGTCTCCCCAAATAGCAAATGGAGCAATAAGTAGCCCTTGTTAGCTGAGGGCACTGAGAGAACACCTTCCTGGGCTGAAACAAGACTTCCAGAGTGATTTACAGGAGGCATTCTTAGTGTGTCAATTCCCACTGTTTCATCTCGTTGTTTATCTCATCGTATGGGTTCTACTTACTTCCAGTGGGCCATCTTGAAAGGGGAGGAGTAGGAACAAAGAGAGCACCTGATCAATCAGCAGCTATTACACAGCAGAAGCTGCAGCCACATGAGAGAGAGGACAGGCCTCCAGCACTGAGAGGGGAGCTTTGCTCACCCAAAAAGAAAAAACTTCCATTTTAAACACGAGCCTGGCAAGCCTGGAGTGAGGAATGCAAGGAAATGGGAGGAGGAAAATATCACAGAGGGGAGGCAAGCACATGCCTTAATAATCAAATTCACAAAGGTCAAACCCACAAATGTGGAGGGAGGACTGTAATATTAACAGCAACAATGGAAACAATTACTACCAGTAAGAGCAAATAATAATTAATATTACAGATTTGTTAAAACAAAGAATAAGTGTATTTTGGCATTCATATTGATGACCAAGTGTAGACCTGTGATTTGATGGCCCCTTGGAATGAGGAGACATCCTCCAAATCAGGAAAGCTTTTGAAAAACTTGATCTTTTAGTGGTGAGAGTTGGCAGTGGGATGGCACTGGTTAGATCACAAATTGTTATGCCAGGCTTGTATGCCAAATAGGGTAGGGATGGGTTTACTGGAGGGACTTGCTTATATTCCCAAGCAAGCATTCTTCTTACAGTTCACAACTGTCCAAAACAGCTTATACTGGGGTACATTTCCTAAGTGAAGGATCAGGCCATAAATAAAGATACAAATAAGATTGGTCTTGGATTTAAAGAGATGCCGTCCAACCTCCTAGAGACTCCCCTTCAGATCAGCCCTAGATTTTCTGAATTCTGAATGTTTTCTGAATTTCCTTTCCCTGTTGGAGCTCCCTGGACTTTGGAATTAGGTGGGGACAGGCAAGGAAGCTAAAGTTAAAGCTATGTTGCTCCGACCAGGTTGTCTGTGTAGAACAATTGCTGTATCCCCCCCGCTTGCATGTGGTGTGGGTGTTTGTGTTTTATAAAGTCATGTCCCATGCATCCCCTAAAACCTCCAGCTAGTCTTGTATTATCTGGGCCCAGAAACATCTCCAGATCTTCAGGATTCATTCTACAAACCTCCAGGGATCCTTGATCTGAGTGTACAGGTTGCACATGACTTGAAAGCGCTGTTGTTCTTAATGATGGGGAATGTGGTCTCTGTGCAGAAAGGCAAAAAGTATACTCTTCAAATTCCTTGTAAATTTGGTGTCATGAATCTTTGTCCAGAAGGCTAGTGCCTTGAATCTGAGGAGGGTCAGTTTTATGTCTTGGAAAATACAGAGTGGAGATGAATGCGTTCGGTTTCAATTACTCTTTGAGTTTCTTCTCAAAGATGGAGTAACATTTTTTAACTGTGTTGTCTGATTTAATATTTACTGTGCGGCATTGTCCCATCATACTTTGCAGGAAGTTTGTGGCAGGACCCGCTCTCGCTACCCATTCTGGGGCCTTTCTCTTAGTCACTTTTGAACTTTGAAGAGGAGGAAGGAACACTCATATTTGGGTGCATGAAGGAATGACGCTTTCTTCATGGCCCTGCGATCTTATCAGCAAAGTGATATATGTTTGTAGCAGAGTTTACATCAAAAATTATTCCTGGGGCTTCCTTGAAATGAATTATGGCAAAGGGAGCGAGGCTGAGTGGGAGATAAGGGTTTCTGAGTTCTGCAATATATTTTGTTTCCCTGTTTTTATCTCTTGTAACACAACCGTCCTCCATCTAGTCGTTTCTGAGGTGTGCCGGAACGTGTCACAAACAGATGGTTATGCAGGTCCGCCACGCAAAGTCATCTTTTGCTCTTTTGTTAAAATAAGGCCGGGAGGGGGGACGCATTTGCTGCTTTGAAGCATTAACTTGTGAATCCCGTCAACACACAAGAATTGCCTTCAAAAGGCAAATTGCAAATGTGGGCATCTGTATCCAAATGAAACAACATTAAAATGAGTCAAATCATTGTTCCATCTAGTCCGGAACTGTCTTATTCAGCCTGCCCCAACATAGTGCCCTCTGGATGTATTAATTTTTGATGGATTATGTCTTAATTATGTTGGTGAATAATTATTGATGGGTTCTGGAATATGCTGCCTTGGAGTGTGGTGGAGTCTCCTTCTTTGGAGGTTTTTAAACAGAGGCTGGGTGGCCATCTGTTGGGAATGCTTTGATGGGTGTTCCTGCATGGCAGAATGGGGCTGGACTTGATGGCCCTTGGGGGTCTCTTCCAACTCTATGATTCTATGTCTCCATTCTCCCCCTGTCTGCATGATGGGAGCTGTGGTCCAGCACAGCCGAAGGGGATCTGGTTGGGGAAAGTTGGCCTGCTCTGGCTTGCCGTTACTGTCCCGAGTTATTTTCTGAATTGTGTAAAAGGCAAGGATTGGTTTTAAGTCTTTTCAGGATGCCAAGTATATTTGAGCCTTGGTACATGGAAGTGCCTCTTTCTCTTCCGTCACGATTGTTAAAACAGTAGGATTGCCAGAGTGAAAATTGGAGGGGGCTCCTGTGCCTTTAATGGGTAACAAAAAACACCTATTGAAATGTCATCTTCTGTGCAACCATTAAAGGTACAAAAACTCTCCAGTTTTTTCTCAGGCAACCCTATTGAAGAGGCATCCAGAAAGCTGAGGCCATTTCCACACTAGCCTGTTATAGCGCTATGATTCCACTTGCAACATCCTATGGAATCCTGGGGTTTGCAGTTTCGGAAGAGGCTGACCGGCCCCTCCCTAAACTGTAAACCCCAGGATTCCATAGGATGTTACAAGTGGAATCATAGCGCTATAACAGGCTAGTGCGGAAATGGCCTGAGATTGGGAAGATTGGTTCTGATGCTGGAAATGAAAAGCCACTATGAGGGAACGTAATACGCATTTTTGTGCCTTCAAGTTGCCTCTTGACTTATGGCAACTGCCTTTTCAAAGGGATTTGACCTACCACCCTAGCTACCGGTTCGCCTTATATGCAGTGAGATGCTTCAAGGCAGTTCTTCAGAGAAACCCCAGAAAATCTTCATTATATGGATGTCAGAATCACAGCTGCCATTGTCTTGTATTTTAGCCCTGACTGGAGTATACCCACTGAAGCAATGACATTTACCTGCATGTTGATTCATCATTTGACATTGGATTCAGTGGATCAACTCTGGTTGAGACAAACCAAGAGGATTCCAGCCATTGTCAACAGGTTCATGTGCTCCCAAACAGTCAGGTTGTGAGGGGAGTGCAGTCTAAAGAAAAACATGAATTTACTTCCACTGTACCTCCTAGAAGGCATTTAGGAGCAAAAGATTTTTTTTTTTCCAGGGGATGCAGTAGGAGCGATGTTCCTTCAAGGTCTCTTGGAAGTCCAGTACTGTCCCCTAGCCTTCCACAGTTGCCCACCCTTGCAGTATGGTCTTGAAATGCCCCAACCCTCCATCCCACCAGCCATTTTGGGGTTGCCAGATCTCATGGCCTGCCCCTGAGTCTCCAGCTTTTGTGGGTCGTCAAGGGTGAAAATTCTCCGGTTTTGCTGAGATCAGCATCAGGCAAGGAGTAAAGGCTGGGCACAAATCTCTAGTTCTGCTAGTAGAGCTGGTACTGTTTGCAAGGATTCACTGATTTGCTGTTGCAGTTTGCAGAGAGTACCCAGAAGGTCAGTGTGTTTACTTAGTTAGCTTCTTCCTTCTCTCCCAGTCTTGATAGCACCAGGGCTCACCCTCCATTCTGCTTTGCATCCACCTTCTGGCTAGAAGCAAGCAGGCTAAATTCAACGTGCCTTCTTTCACCTCCTTAAGTGAAAAAGGGTTATCTTTCTCGTTTCACCTCGATCTGGGGACAACCCCTTTAGCTAAGGTTTCTCTCTTAATTTCCAAACAGGAAAACGTGTTTTGCTTGTGTATGGTTGAATGAAGAGCGATAAGCAACCGTGCTTGGTAGTTCATGCATAATGTTTAATGAGATCACCAAGGACCATACCTAGATCCAACCCAGAAAACAGAGCCTGGGACATTCCTGAACTGGCAGCCCTAAGCCACCGAGATGTATATTTGATGTAGGTCTGTTTTGTTCTTCCCTTTTGCTCTTCTAGAGTCACCACGTTTCAAAAAGGTTTCCACTCAGGTTGAAGAAGATTTTAACACAGTTCCACTGAAGTAATTTCTGCCCCTAATTAGCCTTTTTTTTCCCCCTGTTCCGGAGGGGCTGAGAGTTTTTGTGCCTCTTGCAACAGGCTGGCTGAAGTTCTGGATCTTTTATTTGCCAAATAAATCCAAACTGCTTGAACTGAGACACTGGGAGAAGTGCTAATGGGCCTTCCTTGTAAAACCCCAGCCCCATTAGAATCTTGCAAACACCACATCCATAAAGTGCTTGTTTAAATCAGCCACCATCTGATTATCACAAAAGATTTTGCAGGTTTTGAATCTTGAGGGGAAGCGTCCTGTCGTTAAGAAGAGAGATTTAAGCCTTAATAAAGGAGCTGCCATTTTTATAGCCCAAAAAGAGCCCTGTATCTCAATTAAGCGTACATAATATAAAGTCTTAAGGAAGCAACGTAATAACCTTAATACGATTATGTCCTCTGGCAATAGTGTAATTTAAAGGAAATCTGATTCCCTTAATGTCTCTTTACATTGTTTGGAAAGAAGATGGGCCAGGAGACAGTTGCCCGTCTTAGAAAAAGAACCCCATGGATAGGACATGACTAGCAGCCGCTTGGTTGGCGTCATCCTGCTGATCGGTCGGGGGGATCAGATTAGTCCAGGGTCTGCAATGGAGCGACGTTGGCCATGCATTTGGGTGAACTGCTTTTTTCTGTCCCTCCCCAGCCCCCCAGCTGTGAACCTGTGGCCTTAAGATCAGGAGAGGTCTGTTTCTGCTTAGATGAAGAGTGCTATAAGAACGTAAATAAGAGCATAAACGGAGCCTGGCATCAGATGGCCTCCAACAGTCCCAAACAGCATGAGTATGGGGAGCTGGCATCCAGATGTCCACACCTGTGGTCTAGATCCACCACCTTGCTTCACACAGTGGCCAATGACAGGATGTAGAAACAATAGCTCTCTCCCATTAGTGTTTTTCCCCCAATGCTCATATGGCAAACTGCAGCCATTTTTGCACTACACTATTATAATGCTATTATTCCACTTTCAGCATCCTATGGAATCCTGGGGTTTGCCGTTTAGGGAGGGGGCCTTTAGAATTCTCGACCAGATTGCTGTTTGGCCTCAGTAACCTACAAGCCCCAGAATTCCACAAGATGTTGAAAGTGGAATAATAGCACTATAACAGTGTAGTGCGGAAAGGCCCTGTCTCTAAACATGGTAGTTCCATACAGCCTGGATAGGTAAGAATGACAGGAAGCCCCTGCCTTTTGACGCCCTGTTATCTGACAACTCACTTTTTCAATGCTGCAAAATTAAGGATAAGTTCTATTAATTTGATAGGGGTTTTGTTCTTTCACGAGCTCTCCTTACCTAGAGAGGCTTGCTCGGGACCACTTGCACGCACGCACTGCTCGCAAGCCAGTTGAGGGACTTTGCAAGCAGCACGCATGCAGTCAGTCCCAAGTGAGCTTCCGTAAGTCCTTCACGCTTCCTATAGCACAGTACATGGGTTCTACATCTCAACCGGTTGCATCTTCTGACAGTGCTCCAGTCCCTACCCTGTCAGATTAGTTTGGAGAGCCTGTAATGATACATCTGTCCTCCATTTATCTGTCTGATGTCCTGGTGCTACTCTTTTTGTTGTGTGCCTGAAGTCATTTCCAACATACGGTGACCCTAAGGCAGGGTTTTCTTGGCAAAAGTTCTTAAAAGGGGTTCACCCTTGCCCTCCTCTGGGGTACAGAGGGTGTGTCTTGCCTACTGGGTTTCGATAGCCAAGCAAGGATTCAAACCCTGTTCTCCTGGAGTTCTAATGAGTCCACCACATGGGCTCTGATCCTCTCTTAAGACCCATCTAGACTAGTGTGTATCACTACACCTTCTGGCAATTACTTCTGTATGTTTATTATAAATTATACGAAAAACAATGCCAGGATTGTGAGTGGCCCACAGGATAGAATTTGCTGAGGAAGTGCACTTCAGGCACTTCTCAGAGGAAGGTGACTTTTGGAACTACAGTGCCCAGAGTCCTCTCAGCCATGCCAGTTCTGGTTCTTTAGGGCCTTACAAGTTGAGGACGCATCTTCTTTGACCTGCCAGTCCACTGAATCAAAGCACTGAACAAAATGGCATAGCATCAGCTTCGGCAGAGACACCAGTTCTACAGTTTTGGGATCTTCCCTTCCCAAATGGTTCCTGTTCCAAGCTGATTATATACTAAATACCTTTAAGAATCAATACCTGAGTTTGCAATTGTTTTCATAGAATCATAGGGTTGGAAGAGACCCCAGGGACCCTCCAGTCCAACCCCTTGCCATGTAGGAACACCCGCGAAGCACTCCCGACAGATGGCCATCCAGCTTCTGCTTAAAAATCTCCAAAGAAGGAGACTCCACTATACTCTGTGGAGGCAACAGATTCCACTGCCAGACAGCTCTGACCGTCAGGAAGTTCTTCCTCAGGTTCAGGTGGAATCTCCCTTCCCGCAGTTTGAATCTATTGCTCCTAGTCTCTGGAGCAGTGGAAAATAAGCCTGCTCCCTCCTCAACATGACATCCCTTCAAATATTTAAAAACGACTATCATCTCCCTCTTAACCTTCTCTTTTTCAGACTAAACATACCTAGCTTTTCTTCTCCTCTTTTCCATCTTGTCTAATAGACTGTAACCATGCAGGCAGCAGCTTTCTTGTTAATTTGTGCAAATTGGTTCCTAAACTTTGCGCTCTGTAAAAACAGTAAGAGATAAATGAGAATTCTTCTTCACAGCCTCATCCCTGGGTCCCTCATAATTCCCATTCACCCTCCTCCCTCCTTTTCTCCTAAACTACTTTCTTGGGCGGCTTTAAAACGGCCTGTCGGCCTGGGGGGCTCCACACAGTAGGCTGAAGACTGACTTCTGACATGGCTGACAAATTCCCAGCTTGGTAGCAAAGAGCATGAAGAAAATCTGCACCCTGTTTTCTTCCCCGGTGGTCCCTGAAAAGTGTTTTTTCCTTTGAGCATTATCTCACGAATGAAATCCTCACTGTTTCAAAGGAAGACGGTAGTTCTTTTTGTTAAGACTCCGGTGCAATTGGTTGCTCCGGCTAACCAAGTTACTTTCAACTCTCTCGTGGCCCTTCTTTCCTCGGCGGGCCGTGCACGTACGCCGGTGGCTCCGAGTGGGTAATTTAATTGCCAGCATTGTGGCTTGTGGGTTTTGCAGATTTCCTTTCGATTCCCATTCCATTGTTGTGCTGGGGCTTAACAGAATGTTAACCTGGTAATAGGCACAGGGCCTCCCCATTATGTGTCTCGCTATCGAGCGGTTCTGCATGGCTAGTTAAGGAAGATGGCAAGAAGATTAATGAAAGCTGCCTAATGCAGAAGGGGGGAGCAGGTACCTCTGCAAGACTTCCAGCGAGGGCATATTAAAGCTGAACCAGTGTGCTGGGCTTTTTTTTTTCTTGCTTTACCCCCCCTTTTTTCTTTATCCCACAACCTTTGAACCCACCTCACTGTCAAGACCTGCCAGGAGAGCGACATTTTGATTGATGTCGCTACACGAGTCAGTCTTCTTTCCCGTTGAATTTGGCATCTGCGCGAAAATAGCTTTCCGCTGCAATGAATTCGGACTGGCTTGTAAGTGATAGCCAAATTAACAGCCCCCAAATGCCGTCCTTTGTGTGTTGATTAGTCGTTTTTAAGGTGCAAATTTTTAAAGTCCAAAGCATGTTTGGCTTTTAGGACCAAAGGTCTTTGAGTGCTTCTGGATTGTGCGCTTGGGCTGTAGGATGAATGAAATCAGGCATTGTTAGAACCCAACTTTGGAGGTCATCAGGATGTTTTGTTTGTACCTGGTAGTTTAGTTATCTCAAGATTCACCTCCTTCTGTACAAAGTCCCTTGCGTCTTGGGATCACACCCAGAGGTTGTGGTCCGGTGCCCTGCTCGAGGAATGGCACTTACCACCTAGGATGGAGTCTTTTCCTGTTGCAATGTTCGGAATTTAGGGTGCTGTCCCATGGGAAATCCACCCAATCTTATCAGTGCTTGACTTTTGGTGGGCATCAAAGGCTTTTCTGTTTCACTTAGCTTTTTTCAGATGCCACTTCTTTAGTGACAAATGCAAACGTCCTGATGATTGACATTCGATTGGATGGTTCTGCAATTAATTTTTAAATGATTAAATTTTGCTGCTTTTTTTCTGCTATTGGTTGTTGTATCTTTTTTGGATTATAGTTGACCCACCTTTTACTAGTAATGATAGAAAGGCAAGACTGTACATATCAGAAAGAGATTGATATTGCTTTTAATACCTTACTTCCATGATAGAACTTAAGGTGGTATATTTGGGGATCCCTTGCTACGTTCTATCCAGGTACTGATCAGACCTGGAGGTACTTGCCTTGATGAAGGGAGTTGCGCCATTTGCCTTTGGACCACATAACAGGCATAGCGGAGGAAGCAGAACGGGGCTGAGGAACCTCTAGCTCTCCAGATATTTCTGAGGAACCTCTGGCTCTCCAGATATTTTGGCTTAAAGTTCTCATAGTCCCTTATCTTTGGCCATGCTGGGAGAGGAGTTGTAAGCCAAAACACCTGGAAGGCCAGAGCTTGCCCATCAATGTCTGAGAGTGTGAAGTGAGGATGGGGAGACCCAGCTTCAAATCTTTGCTCAACCATGAAGCTCACTGGGAGAACTTTGGCCACCTTGAAGCCTAACCCACCTGCCACTATTAGGATAAAATGGGAAATGGTGTAGCCCACTTGGAGATTCCTAGAAGACTACAGTGGAGTTGAAATGTAAATAATATTATGGATACTCTAGGAAACAGAGTCTTCTCCACTCTGTTACATATTTAGAAGTACACCTTCCGCATGCATGACGCGCATTAAAAGGAACAGAGCTCTGAAAACACATGTGCAGTACACGTACTGTTGCCAGACAGCAGATCTGTGTTAAGGGATTAGCTGCTGCGTAATGGCCCAACTGCTCAAGAGTGAACGTTTGTAGCATCAGCATCTTAGCCGGGATTCCCAGTAGTCTGTGCTTTCCCCGTAGGACTGGCCATTTCGACATAATCCCCCTAACGTGTGTCACCACGGTATTCCAACGCTGTGCTCTGCAAAGATTTGATCGTGAAAGAGGAAAGATGTAAGCCCTATTCAGGTGTTCTTTAAAAAGGATTACTATCACGAAGCAGAGATGGAAGCACGTGGCTTTGCCTGCCCTCCACATCACTCTCCTCGCATGGAATTTGATAGTGCGAACAACATCTTCTATACCAACCTTTCTCAACCTTTTTATCCCAGAAAAACCCTTGAAATAATTTTCAGTCCTCAAGGAACCCCTGCATAAAAATTATTATATCTACAGCTCAGAAAAAGTAGGATTTTTTTTTTAACCAATTACAGTCTCTCATGGAAACCCCATCAACCTCTCACGGAACCCAAGGTTTTCTGGGAAGCTGCTCCGTATAGTGGGATCTCCTCCACACAGTAGGAGCCCTGATTTTTCAAGGTTTCTGCAAAATGACTTCTTGCTGATTCACGACAACATCTAAGCACTGGAGAAGAAGAATACACATGTTGACATGGGGGGGGGAAACCCCGTTATCTCACAATCGCCCTGCCTCGTGCACTAAAAGTAATGGTGGACAGACCACCGTGGACACTTTTTGTGAAAAATGGTGTGATGCAAATAAACAGATTCCATCAGCAGCCTTAATCAGAGTCTACAAAAGTGGTTGACGTCAATAGTACACAGTAGGAAGCCTGCTTTCCGAATAAACTGTCTCTGACTTACTCGGGAACTTACAGCAATGGTAAATATCAAAGCAGAAAAAAGAGAATTTTACTAGCCCTGTTCGTTCCACTCTTGCTCTCCTATGAAGAGTGACACTCCGAGAAAGAGAACCTCTGTGGTCTCTTCCAAATCTGCATTTCTATGATTCTATTCTGGGTTGAGACTTCCTGACAGCTAATTCCATTAGATCTTTAACTGTGAGCACTTCTTTCACTTTTGGGGGCAAAAAATCCCCAACCATCTAAAAAAGAGGTCTTCCAGCAACTCATAACCCAGTTCTTTGCACGTTTCACTCTGAACCAGTGCGTCAAACAACAACTCTTGGTTCAGAAGATGCAGCCCCCTCTCCCTCTAGCACGTCCCCCTCCTTGCAAGATTACCTCGACTTACTAGGTGCTGCAGATGGACAGAACTGTCTGTTTCACTTTCAGTAATTTCTGTGCCTTTCTTTCCAAGTGCATGTTTGTTCTGTCCCATTTCCACATTTTATTTCCAGTTTTTAAAGCAGCATACCTGTGCATTTCCAATGTTTTTTAGTGAATGGGAACTGTACAGAGCAGCATTTCCCAGCAATTCATTTCTGTTGGCAGTGCGTTCCAGCACGTGCCTTTTTCTGTACTCTTTTCTCCAAGGTTTGCATTTTTGACATTGGAAAACCGCATCAGATGATTCTCAGAAGTGCAAAAACCAAAGGTTGTTTTCCTTCCAATTCTCACATTCATTTGAAAAGTGCAAATCGGCTTGGTTCAAATCTTCCCCTAGCCCAGTACATGCCTCCATTCCAGAATGGTCTTTCTCCGTCTGCAGAGAGCATGGGAAGAGAACATTCATTGCCTCGTCTTCTTTAACAAATATGTTTTGTAGCCCTATTAAAAGAGGGGCTCCATCTATCCTGTCAAAAGCAGCTCACTGGGTCTTTCTCCCCCCCCCGTTTAATTACACTATCCAATTAAAACTCCTTTGCTGCATTTGGATTCTCTTCTCCTTGGGCTTGAGTGGATATGACATTTACAAGGCTCGGCTCTCAAGCAGACAATGGCGTGATTGATGAGGTGCAGACGCGGCAAAGGAGCCCATCGCAACTGTGGAAAGGCTGCTTAGCGCAATTTGATTTATTTATCATCTTTTCCAAAAAGGGGAGGGGGGTCTTGCAAAGAATGGGGCCTGAAAAGGTCCTGAAAAGGACCAAGAGGCACCGGTATTTGGGCAGGAGAGGCCACTGTGTCTATTTCCATGCCACCGATGGAAAAGTGCTTCTCATTTGTGGTATCTGCCACAGTTATCGTTGAAGGTTCAGCACTTCTGGGTCAAAGATTGCGATTTTCAGTTTGGGTGTCAGAAGCCCTGGGTTCTAATCCCAGGCAGTTTTGTGTTCTGGAAAAAAGGAGGTTCTTCTCAGAAATCACTGACTTTGAAAACTGGGAAGGGATCAGTTCCCCCCAAAACGGCTATCACAGGTTTCAGCTGTGACTGAGCCGGAGAGTAAATGACATCCCCATACAATGGCAGCCCAAAATCAGTTCATTTGGCCAAGAGAAAGGAAAACAGATTGGATTCTAAAAGAATCTAAAGCATAACCCCCTTTCTTTTCCTTTCTAATGTAAAAAAAAATGAAATGGGGTTGTAAAAAAGCTGTAAATTTTCTGAGAAGAGCAGATCGTCTTGGAATTTTTTGAGAAGAGCAGATTCTCTTGACCTTTGCCTCCATCTGGCAAAGGTTGATAAGAGTGGCTGCGAAGCCTTGGTTCTTCTTCACGGCTTCTGTGACACACACAAATGGATCATAGTACATAGTTCAGAACCTTCTAAATTCAGGATGGAAAGAATATTGAAAAATTTTCGGAAAACGGACAAAAATTGTGTTTCTCAAGTGTTGGAAAACACTGATCTGGATAACCCCGGGACTGCGGAGAACCTTCATGCCTTCATGCCACACAATTTTTTTGTACAGAAAACAGTATTTTCTGTATAGAGAGCAGCTTGCTTGCTTACTTTCTTATTTCCTCTGCAGACAATGCTGTTTTCTGCGCAAAGAAAACGCAGGGAAATGTTTATTTCACTCCCCTCTAGGTTTTAGCCTAAACTTTAAATGAGCTGTCCAAAGTGCTGATCCTGCTGGCGGGGAGGAAAGATAAAGGCCATTTCCACATTGGACTGTTATGGTGCTATCATTCTACTTTCAACATCCTGTGGAATCCGGGGGTGTGCAGTTTAGCCCCTCCCTAAACTGCAAACCCCAGGATTCCATAAGATGTTGAAAGTGGAATAATAGCACTATAAATAACAGTCTAGTGCAGAAATTGCCAGCGTTCATCACCTTAAATTCATCAAGTATAGCCGTTTCTGTGCAAAAAATGATACACTGTTTTATGCACAGAAAATCCTTTTTTTTCTGTGTAAAAAGAAAAAAAAAAACCTTTTGCAAATTTTGCCTGGGACAAGTCCCAAACTTCAAAAAGTGTTCAAAAATTCTGAAGTTTCCAATCACTTTCTCGCGGCAGGAAGAAAATGGCTAAAATTACTGGTTGCTTCCTTTGAAACAAAATTAGCGAAGAATTGCATCCCTGCTCCAGATCCTGAACATCAGCATGACTTTGACCATATCTTCTTTCACCTTTGCTGCTTGTGCCAGAAGTCAGTTCATCCCTCCACTTGGAGGCTTCAGCCTGAGCAAGATTTTTCAGAATACAGGCAAGCTAACCTCTGGAAGAGAAGCATCCAGGCACTGAGACAGTCTAGAACTACAGCGGCAAAATAACCAAGTGCCATCCCAAAGAGCAGAACTTGATAGCTGCCTGTATCACGGATTGGCTCTCTGTTATTACCTGATTCCAGCACTTGGAGCATTCGGAGATGTTTCAATGGTCCCCCAGCTCAAATTGCCCATGGAACTGTCTTATTCTATCATTCCACCTCCCTAGTGCTGTTTACTCTGACCATCAGCACCTCTTCGGGGTTTCAAGCAGAGAGGGAGCTTTTTCCAATGGCAGCTGGTGATTTCCATGTCAGTAGGGTAGTGAATCCATTCCAGGTTTTAATCCAGATTTTAAAGTTGCCACACAAAGTGCTGAACGTTATCGTTGTTGTGTGCCTACAAGATGTTTCCAGCAAAACTGTCATGGGATTTTGTGGGACTTGCACAAGGTCACCCCGTAGGTGGTCTCTAATTGTCCTAGGCAAAACCACCACACTGGCTCGCTAAATTCTATCCTCCCCATTGGTTCTGCCGTTTAGTTCAGACATCTTTCCCTATAAGCCACTGTTGTCGTTGTGTGCCTTGAAGTTGTTTCCAACTTATGGTAGCCCTAAGGCAATCCTATCATGGGGTTTTCTGGGGCTGAGAGTGTGTGACATGCCCAAGATTGGCTAGTGAGTTTCCATGGCTGAGTAGGAATCAAACTGTGGACTCCAGTATTATAGTCCAACACCACACTGGCTCACTACTTGGTTTTATTTTCCTATGACGATGCCATGCATTGAATCAAGCTCTTCTGCAAGGAAGTCTATGTTCTGCCACTGATCCACAGCGGCTTCTCATGTTCAAGAAGGATGTCGACAAGCTGGAACGTGTCAGAGGAGGGCAACCAAAATGGTGAAGGGTCTGGAAGCCATGAAGTCCTATGAGGAGTGTCTTAGGGAGCTGGGGATGCTTAGTCTGCAGAAGAGAAGGTTAAGCGGGGACAGGATAGCCATGTTTAAATATTTGAAGGGATGTCATGTTGAGGAGGGAGCAGGCTTGTTCTCTACCGCTCCAGAGACTAGGACAAGGAGCAATGGATTCCAGCTGCAGGAAAGGAGATTCCACCTGAACCTCAGGAAGAACTTCCTGACGGTCAGAGCTGTCCATCAGTGGAAGATGCTGCCTCCATGGAGTGTGGTGGAGTCTCCTTCTTTGTAGGTTTTTAAGCAAGGCTGGATGGCCATCTGTTGGGAATGCTTTGATGGGTGTTCCTCCATAGCAGGGGGATGGACTGGATGGCCCCTGGGTCTCTTCCAATTCTCTGATTCTATTATTCTCAGCTGCTAGCCAGCAGCCCCAATGGTTCTACTAATCCACATCTGGCCAGGTTGGAGCTGCACTGTATCAGACCATGCAGTCCTCTGCTTCCCTCTCCAGCCTCATGGAGGGAATTTCATCTTCAGCAAACAGCAGCTCCGTACAAAACTAACATTCACTTTAGTGAGCATCTTCAGTGGTTCATGCTCCCTTTGTTAAGCTGAGAGTTCCCCTTAATACCAGGAGATCGCTTTCCACCCCGCCGTTGCTTGAGCCAGTCCAACTGTATTCCTGCTTCCCTTTGCTGAGAAATGGAGCATCTCTTCTCATTAATTCTGTTTTCAGTGTTTTAAATAAATCAACAAGGTTGAGAAATGTAGCTTTTATGTGCATGGAGACAGATATATGGATGGTTATTCTGTTTATGCTTAACTCTTTCTGATTCTTGAGGAGGGCTGAACGACAGAGCAAGGTCCTTTTAAAGTTTACAGTGGTGAAATTTTCTAAGCGTGGTTCTTAGGGACGCACAGACTGCTCTGCAAGATCGAACCAAAGTCTGCCTTCTTACTTCTAAGCGGCTGCCAGAGAGTTGCATTAGAAAAGCTTGCAAGCAGGCATCATTCTTCTCCAGTGGTTTGTCCCCTTGCTTGATAAGATAGACTGCTTGAGTCTTGTGGTGGCTTCATTTAATTCTCATAACCCACAGCTCTTGATGAGATCTGTTCTCTGTGGAAAAATCATGTTCTTTCATAAAGACATGGTTTTTCACGGGCTGTGAAATGATTTCCCAGTTCTCTTGACGTTTACACATTTTCTTTGTCTTCTTTCTCCTCCTTACTGGGTGCTTTGAAATGGGTGTTTGCTTCCAACAGAAAGATGCCCAGATCCGTCCTAGGGAGGAAATGAAATACCCATACAGTCAGGCTGTATCTGGTCTTTGGAACTCACTGCCACTGGATGGGAAAAGAGCTTATAGGGTCAAAATAAATGATGGAAATGACCGTGAGAAGATCTCGAGGTGTACACACCACTGAGCATCTCTGCTCTTTGCAGTGACCACAGTGCGTTTGTCTTCATTGGGCTCATTTGAAATCTCTAGCCCAGCCAAGTTTCCATTCTATTTTGAAAGATAATTTTAAATTTCTTGAGGCTTGTTTGTTTTTGAAGTCCAGACGAGGTCCACGTAGATGCAGAACACAGCAGATGGATCTCAGTTCCCGAGAAGAGGCTCCGCACGCACCCGGAAAGATAAGTCTTCCGTGATAGATGGGACCTCCTGCCTCCTGTTACTCTCCACGCAATAAGCGGTATTGACATCTCCGACTCTGTAACAGCCGCTGAAAAGGGCTGACTCCTTCAAAAGCGAAAAATAAGAATTTGAAATAAAGTTCCGCATTCTGCTTCTGTCAGCTGTGAAATACCAGAGCCGAAGAGACGAGATAAATCACCGGATTTAAAAAGGAGAAGGGCCGGCAGCGGGAGGCGAAGCAAGCGCTCTGTGCTAACAGCAAGCCCGCAATGTCAGGGTCGGGAACTGGCAGCCTTCGAAATCCAATCTGGCAATTGAACTGCCTCTTTTCCCCCCGCTCCCCGTCCCCTCCCAATTTCTACCTGGCTTCTGCAGAACTCAGATTGTCTTTGGGGCAAAACCGATGTGCAATAAATGCATGCCAGAGCCTGCCAAATGAAAGTGAGAGCGGTTTGGCAATGGAGCCAATTGCCGACAGAGGTGTTGGGGTCTCTTTCTCTGGACATCTTCGGAAAGAGGCTGGGCAGCTACATGCTGGAGATATCCCAGCTGGACTTCCTGCATTGAGCACAGGCTTGGGCTCAACAGCCTAAGGGACACCTTCCATCCGTATGATGCTAAGGCAAATATTTTTCTTTAGCTAAAATGGGATTGTCTCATTTTTTCCCTGTTGGGCACATAACTGACATGGCATCTTGTGCTCCTTCCTTCCATAAAATGGACTTTGACTGTTGCCTCGACATCCCTGAGAAGCAGGCTGCGTTCTAGGAACTTGCTTTTCAAACTCTGGTCCCCCAGATGGTTTGGACCGCAGCTCCCCAAAATCCCAGACACTTTAGCTAGTCCTTAAGGCTGGATTAACCCAGCTTTGTGAATGTGAAACTCCCTCCCTGTGCATGTTTGACCTATCTAGAAGGGGATGGCACAGAAAATAAATAAAAAATGGGGGGAGCTTCAAGTTGCCTGTTGACTTATGACAACCCCATTTAAGCCCCCACAGATCTAATCTATAAAAGTCAACGTTTGTTCGTCTGTGTCAAGCGAAGCCCTCATACGATTGGCTGTGTCAGGCAAAGACTTCATCTGATTGGCTGCCTACAAAGATTCTATGGAATCCTGGGATTTGCAGTTTCAGGGAGGGGCCTTTAGAATTCTCAGCCAGAGAGCTCTTGGGCCTGGCCGGTTGGTATGGAGATGAGGCCTAGCAGCAAGGAGGAGGGCAGTGTATTCCTTCAAGAACCCAAGCTCACTATGTTAAAAACTCTGAATGCAGATTGGGTTGGGGAATATAAGGAAAAGTTACAGGTATGGGACAAGACGGTTTGGGGAATTAGAGACACAGGATCTCAAATCTTTCTAACAGGTATTACCTATGAGAAAATAAAATCCCGGGCAACGCCAGGCATATACACTAGTGATAAATACAATAGAAAAATATCCTTTTGTGAACCCATTTTCAGTCCTGAAGCTTCAGGATCGCACCCATTTTTCCTCAACAGACCCACAAAACGTTGATGATAGAAGAGGCATCAGGAGATTTAGGAAGTGACTGCAGAAAGATGAAGACACAAACTATACATGTTTTCTTTCGGCACTGCCCGCCCGCCCCCGGCTGGTGAGGGGCCTAGAGCAGTTGCGGCAACTGAAACATTGATAATCCGCTCCTGTTTGGAGGAGGACTCCAAAGCAGATCTCCAGTCATGAGCAGAAGATGGTAGCTACCTAGTACTGACTAGCTGTTTTGCCTTTTGGCACTCAGAAAGTCTTGCCTCTTCTGCACCTGCCTGTTGAGGAACAGCAACAATGCCAGACTCAGTTGCCAGAACAAGGGGACCGTGAGTGTATTGTCCATATTTATTAGCTTCTCCTACTTTCATGGGGGGATCTGGAACACAAGACCCGTTTGCAGCACAAGACCCAGCAGGTCCTATCAAGCTGGCATGACTCCATGTCTGCTTTCCAAGAACCAACCTAGAGAGATCTTCACCAGGAGATTGCCACAACACAACAAGCTGGCCACCACAACTGTGAACACAATGATGGTCTGAAATAGTTGTGGTCTGCAGTGCTGGAGGAACCCCCCCCCCACCAGTGCAATCACAGATCTTCAAGGTATTACTTTCCAGTTCAGAATTATTGCTCTTTTAATACAGCCCCACCGTTCTTTTGCTTCTGTGATTTAAAGTTTGGCTTTTGATCATTTGCCAATTTTTCAATAGTGAATTCATAATTCCTGATTAGCATGGGATAATAGGTTTAATTAACATGCTGTGATGAAATACCGAGGTCTCCGGTTTGCTAGCCGTATATCAGTTTATTTTGGGAGATCTGGAGAATTAGCTACTGTAAATAAGATTTGAAATCCGGTCCCCTCCGGGAAAAGTGGATAAATCTCCATTAAAACTGATGCTGTTATTTCTGTAGATGAGTTAAGTTGGACCTTTGGACTGAATGCATTAAACGAAAATGGCAAGAACAGGCGAATGTGTTAAATCTTAATTGCCAATAGATGAATTTTCATAGGAACAAAGGACATTTAGCATTTGTATAAGCTTTCAGGATGGAACATTTATGGCAGTTTCCCAAACTGAAGTCCGTGGAAAAGTTGCAGAAACAGTTGAGAATATCTCCATTTGGCCTGGCCAAATGGTGTCTCTGTGTGTGTCTGTGTGTGTGTGTGTGTGTGTGTTTTGTTTTTTTTCTAGTGATGTTGACTGATGGCATTTTGACCCAGCGCTGGTTTATTTAAACAAGCTATGAAGCCATCGACTGTTAAAGTTGCGATTTTTATAGTGTAGCACCGGTTGCAGACTTTTGATTTTGGGGTGTCAAAAATATACCAGTAAAAGGGGCATTTCTCAGTAGTCCTGCCTACAGCACACAATTTTCTTAATATGACACTCCGTTCAGCTGTGATGCTGGCGCTGGAGAAAGACCAGTATTAAAATATAAGTGATATACGAGCATATTTCAGTTAGCAAAGCCTCTGATGGTGGGGCTCCAGCTTACAAAGTCTTTTCAGTCCCATCCAGCTTCTCCTGTTCTCTGCTTATCCTCAGTCTAGGTGGAAGTTTTTTAGCAGCCTTGGCATTTGGGAGGAGGGTGGAGAAGGAAGTCTAGGGAAACACAGATTTTTGGTGCTGGGTCACTTGGGGCTGGGAAAGTGTGGAGTTTTACTCTAGCTGATCCTACGGCAGCTTGCGTGTACATGTCTGCATCAGGAAAGCTAAAAAGCACCTGCCTCCAGAATCCCATACTGAATAAGTGTGAATGATAAAACAGACAGAAGAAGGAAGAGCAGATAAGCCTGTCTCACCAGCTGCGCACAGTGTGTTTAAAAAGCATAGAAATGTGCATCTGCTACCCAAATGGAAATTATAAGAAATGTGGAGGCCAGTGATAGAAAAAGTCATCTTGGGGTGCATTTTGGAAGTGGTTTGAAATGGTTTTGTATTTACTTATGCCAGGCTTAGCTGAGCCAGTTGTTTCACTTCCCATGTGCATATTGTTAGCATTGAATAAGAAATCCGATTAAACCGGCGCTCCTTTTTCTGTGATTTGCATTTGATTCTATTCTGCTCTTTCCATGTTATTTCTATCTCCGGTATCAACTTTTCTCATAAAGAAGGAATGCCTATGAAATAGCTACTTAGTTCTCAAAGCTATATAGGTACATGATGGGATGAATTAAACAAAAAAAAGTTTGATTCCTTGAGACCCCAAATACTGTTTTGCGTTCCTACCCCCAAAAAAGAATTTGAAAAGAACTGACACCTGTCAAATACGTAGGGTGACTCCAGTTTACCATCTTTGATTCTACTATCCACATACCAACAGGAAAATATAAGTGAGATCTACTCAATGAGCTCCCCGCAGGAGTTGAACTTCCTTCCCTGAGATCTGGGATGGCCAACATTTACCCTTTTGCTTGGGTCTGACTCTTATACAGAAGTCCGGTTCTCCTTGCCCATTTTTAATTCTCTTCTGACATGAAGTTTGTGAAACCTGTGGTACAAACATGTCTGTTATTTCACCTGCATATGAAATGAAAAGCTATATTAATGTGACTTGCCTTTGCTATTGACTGGTACCATACATTTGGCTACTTTCGTTCTTTCTTTCCTGGGAACTTGCCAGGGACCAGCAGGCTTGCAGCTCAAGGACCAACACTGGTCCACAAATCACTGGGGTTTTTTTTTTGGGGGGGGGTTGTAGTAATTTTTATTAAAAGTTTAATCTCAAAAATAACCCCCCCACACACACACACTTCCCTGCTTAAATCTTCCAGTTGAAATTGCTTATTTCCATTCCATACAAACATAATTTCCATCTTACAGAGAGGAGAACAATTGCATTATTTCTTCTTTGATTTCTTATACATTTCTATCCTTACCCAATCCGATACTCCTTTCCATTCTTTCTCAAAGTTCTGGATAGATTTATTCTGCAAAGAAAATGCTAATTTTTCCTTCTCTATCATATATCCAGAACTTTTAATTTCCATTCTCCTATACCAATATATTTCTTTTCTTTCCAGTGTTGCCACAAATCACTGTTTTGAGTAGCAGTGCTCTAGAGTGTTGACTTAGGTTGTCTCTGTAAAACTTACAAGAACCCAGTGATGTGGGTACGGCAACTCCATGAACAAGAGGGATTCACGATCCCCTGTCATCAGATGCCCAGCTCAGGTCTTAAAACTTAGAGCTGTGGCCTCCTCGATTGAAGCAATCCATGGTCTCCCTCTTTCTAACCGCCTTCCACTTTACCAAGCAAGCACGATCATCTTTCCCAGTGAGTCACATCATCTCACGATATCTCCAAAGTACAGCAGCCTCAATTTAGTCCTCTTGGCTTCTAGTGAGCCCTGGTGGCGCAGTGGTTAAATGCCGGTACTGCAGCCACAAGGTTGTGAGTTTGATCCTGCCGGGCTCCAAGGTTGACTCAGCCTTCCATCCTTCCACAGGTCGGTAAAATGAGTACCCAGCTTGTTGGGGGCAATTAGCTAAAAACACATTGTAATACATGCTATTTGTAATGTGTAATGTATTTCATGTTGTTCATCGCCTCGACCCATGTGGAGAGGCGGGATACAAATAAATAAATATCATTATTATTATTAGTCAGGTCCAGGGAGGGAGCTCATTACAATCACCCTCCAATACAGACTGGGAAGATGTGAAGGCCCAAGTCTAGCAATTGTGATTTCCTAAAAAAAAAAAGACTTCTGCTGAGTTGCTGGCGGAGGCGACACACGAATTTTCTTCTTTACAGATTGTCCTCTCGGCCCCTGTAGATAATGCAGTTTTGGGAGATTTTCTTTGGGTTAAAATTGCTGGTTTCCTCTCTTCAGCTGGCCTTTTTCAGAAGATCAGCTGGTAACCAAGCAATGCTCATCCTGCGTTTTGTCACCCCTTTTATAAACCACAAAAGGTCACGCTTTAAAAACTAGTATTCCCCAATGGGCTGCCTCCAGACATATTGACTACGACCCTCCTCGGCAAAGATTTCTCATCCTGGCTAAGGATTACGGGAGGCTGGCCATCGTCTAGGGATCTGGCTCTTGTTCAGCACATCTGGAGAGTGCCCAGTTGGAAGCGGCCGGTTTAAATATTGGAAACTCCCAACACTGGCAGCAAAACCTGGTCCTTCTGACACTTTGGTGCTGAAAGTGTGACTGTGTCCTTAATCAGGACTTTTTCATACAGCCTCCGTTACACAGCTGCCTTGCAGAGCTGTTGTGGGGAAAGCAAACAGTTCTGAAAGTGGGTGGGCATCCGACATTGAAATGTAATTCAGGAGCAGTTTGGGGAGTGCAGCCGTTAGCTTTAAAAGTCTACATGTGCATACATAAATACATACACACCCAGACACAGATGCAATGCATGCAAGAGAGATAGTGCTAAGGAAGATAAATGTAAAAGAGCAGCAGTCTGTACATGCTCGTAGATGCTGTTTATATCTTGTTTCATGACTGATTGGATCATTTAGTCATAGATTAGTTGGGAAAGACTCCAAGGGCCATTTAGTCCTACCCAGGAATGTATTGCTAAAAAGAAGGCCACCCAACCTCTTTCTAAAAATCTCTAATTCCACTTTCTAAGCTAGGCTGTTGAAGAGCTTTTACCATAAGCACAGGCTTCCTAATGTTTAGTTGGAATCTTTTTTTCTCGTATTTGTACCCTGGAGTTTCGGTCTTGCCCTCTGGAGTAGCAGAAGTCTCCCCATCACTCCCTGTAGAGCAGGGGTGGGAATTATGTTTTTGATGCCCTAGGACTGCATCTCCAGCATTTCCCACCCTTGACTGGGGCTGCTGGGACGTGCACTCCACCAATATCCGCAAGGCCACCTGGTCCCTGGCCATACGGATGCTTAGCACAATTGCCCACTCTCAAAAGAAGGTGGCTGTGTATGCCCGATTCTGGAAGTCTAAGGAAATACCCAGAATAGAAGATTGGCTATGGAAAATTATTCGAATTATGGGAAATGGAAGAATTGACTTCTAGAATTAGGGACAGACCAAGAAAGCAAATAGAAGAGGAATGGAGTCTAGTGAAACCCCTCTGGGAAAACCATTGGGGTGAAAGGATTTAAAAGGAGGTTTGTAAAATATGAGATTTGGGAGATGACAATGTAAATAAATAATACAGCTATTTAATAGAGACAGTGGTATGTAATAAGGTATATTAAGAAGAGTTGGCGGTTTATAAGTAAGCTAGATTGGTCCACAAATAATGGGAAGATAAATAAGGGGAGGTGGGTATGAGTTTATAAAAAATTTTGAAGGAACGATTTGTTTGGAAAGACTGTAAATGAGATAACATTAAGAAATAATGTGTGTTTTATGTATATTGTTTATTCTTTTGTTTTTTGTTGGAATAAAAATAAATAATAATAAAAGAAGGTGGCTGTGAGTTAATTCAGGGGCTGAAACTGAGTTCAAAGTTGCAATTTTGCAAGAAGTTCAGATTTGCACCCAGGGGGTCAGATGGTAAAGCTTGGCCGGTGTAAAAAAAAAGACCACAGATTCAGGATCTGAACAGAAAGAGATCAAGTTAGCTCCCTCTTATGTGTCTACTGGAATCTATTCTGGGCTTTTTCCCTTCAGTCAGGAGGGGCACTGGAGCAGCAACTCAGATGAAAAGACAGCAGGAGGGCAACTACGTTTTCCACACTTAAAGCAGGCAGGGCTCCTGGATGATTGAATTCCCAGTCCCTTGCCAACTGACTGGGAGTGGAAGAGAGATGCTACAAAAATCTTTTTGTCTTTCCCATGAACAAGATAGATTTTTTTCCCCCGCGAACAAGATAGATTTTCTCTTAAACAACATCATACCACTTTGCTTTCACCTTTTTAAGGTAATATATTTTAGCTTTTGTTTTTCAGACTCCATTTGGCTTAAAGGACTTCCACCCATCCCCAAACAACCGGTGCATTTATACCATGGGAGTGTTTCCCAATATCCTATTTTTTCCCCCAAGTTGGAGCGTTTAAGCAGAAATCCAGTCCAGGGGGGCCGGCTGGCACCCAACTAGCTGTGTGACGGCTATTTGCATTTCTCCCCCCGGGGAGATGGCAGTGGGGATGGGGGGTGAACTTTCCTTGAAAGGAGTTCAGCCTCTCCGATAAGCCAGCCCTCGCCTGAAATTGAAATGACATGGGAAGGCTGTCAGGCTCTCTCTTGCCGTCTGTTCTGCCGATGGTATGCTAAGATCGCCATCTGTGTGTTCTTCCTCTCCCCCCTCCTGTCGTGCCCACGAGCTTGTGCTGAAAGTTTTAGACTGATCGTTCCCAAATTGCGCCCTACTGGGAACAGGAGTACGTCACAAGAGGAAACAGGCAGCTTTCTCCCTGGAAGAGGCTCTCTAGTTCTTGGGAGCGTGGAAGAATGGAAGAGCTTCCAGGATGTTAGCTTTTTTTTCCCTCGGTACCTTTTTCTGTATGGGCCAAGGCACCCGGTCTCTCTTCTGATCTTGGACGCTAAGCAGGGTCAGCCTGTGTTATTATTTGGAGGCATGACTGCCAATGAATCATAGAGTTGGAAGAGACCACAGGGGCTATTGAGTCCAACCCCCTGCCATGCAGGAACACACATCAAAGCACTCCCAATGGATGGCCATCCAGCCTCTGCTTAAAAATCTCCAAAGAAGGAGCCTCCACCCCACTCTCAGGCAGCAGATTCCACTGCTGGATAGCTCTGACTATCAGGAAGTTCTTCCTGAGGTTCAGGTGGAAGCTCCTTTCCTGCAGTTTGAATCCATTGCTCCTTGTCCTAGTCTCTGGAGCAGCAGAAAACAAGTCCGTTCCCTCCTCAACATGACATCCCTTCAAATATTTAAACATGGCTATCCTGTCTCTTAACCTTCTCTTCTGCAGACTAAACATCCCCAGCTCCCTAAGCCGTTCCTCATAGGGCTTCATGGCTTCCAGACCCTTCGCCATTATGGTCAGCCTCCTCTGGACACGCTCCAGCTTGTTGATGCCCTTCTTGAATTGAGGTGCCCAGAACTGGACATAGTATTCCAAATCAGATCTAACCAATGCAGAATAGAGTGGTACCATTACCTCCCTCAATCTAGACACCATATTCCTATTGATGCAACTAAGAATCGCGTTGGCTTTTTTGGCTGCTGCATCACACTGCTGGCTCATGCTGACTACCAGGTGCTGTAGGCTAGATTTCAGAGGAAGGAACAGGCAAAACCACCTCTGAGGATTCTTTGCCTATGAAAACCCCCTATGAAATTCATGGGGTCACCAAAAGTCAACGGTGACTTGATACACACACACACACACACACACACCTCTTCTTCTCAAGAACTCAAGGCAACACACATATTCCTCCCTGCACAATCTCACTCCTTCTAGGTAGGTTAGGCTGAGAGAATGCCTGTCGACTCCTTGGGATTTCAGAATGGAGTCTGTTCGCTGAAACTCTGCATGAGTCACTGGTCTTGCTTCCCTCCAGTCCTCCTCCCCCAAGTGTACAAAATTCCACCCCTTCTTTGCATATCAAGTGTTAACTGGGCCATTCAGTCATGCTTAGCATTAAGGTGGAACAGAGTTAGCTTCCCCTTCAAAGGAGCCTGCCTGCTGCTTCTCTGTATGTGCTGCTGTTGCTTTTCAGTTGCCTTCTTTGAACTGGGAGGCCCAGAACTGTGACTCATAGGGAAACAGAGTGAGCAGGCGCCTCCGAGGACAACATCTTCTTACACCACTGTACTTCTGAGCACATGAAATACACACATTTTAAGTTTTATTCCTTTCTGTGACAAGTTATGCCTGTGCCTAACTTTGGCCATTTCTGCACTAGACTGTTAATAGCGCTCTGATTCCACTTTCAACATCCTATGGAATCCTGGGGTTTGCAGTTTCGGGAGGGGCCAGTTGGCCCCTACCGAAACTGCAAACCCCAGGATTCCATAGGATGTTGAAAGTGGAATCAGAGCGCTATTAACAGTCTAGTGCGGAAATGGCCTTTGAAATGGACAGGGCTTTGAAATGCTTAACCCTGACTTGATCAAATCTCCCATTTTCATTCTGCAAGGGTGGGAAACAGGTTAAACAGCTTTTATTTATTTTAGACGGAGCTGCTCATTTTGTCATCTTGATCCTCAAATTTATTTTCTTCTCTCTCTCTGTCTGTCTCTCTCCTTTACAGGTCATGCAATATTTAAACTCACATATCTAAGCAACCATGACTACAAACATCTCTACTTTGAGTCGGATGCCGCTACCGTCAACGAGATTGTGCTGAAGGTAGGTGGTGTCCGAAATGGGAACGTTGGGGTGATGGGAGCTGCTGGGAGGAAACATTCCCAACAGATTGACAAGGTGGTGAGATCATGGAGCCAGGATTCAAGGAAGGATTAGCAGGGATAATAACCTCATCTGCAGTCCCTCTGAGATCTCAACTGAAATCCTGTGTCCAGTTCTGGGCACCTCAATTCAAGAAGGATATTGACAAGCTGGAACGTGTCCAGAGGAGGGCAACCAAAATGGTGAAGGGTCTGGAAGCCGTGAAGCCCTCTGAGGAACGGCTTAGGGAGATGGGGATGTTTAGTCTGCACAAGAAAAGGTTAAGAGTGGACGTGATAAATCTTTGAAGGGATGCCATGTCGAGGAGGGAGCAGGCTTGTTTTCCGCTGCTCCAGAAACCAGGACAAGGAGCAATGGATTCCAGCTGCAGGAAAGGAGATTCCACCTGAACCTCAGGAAGAACTTCCTGATGGTCAGAGCTGCCCAGGAATGGAATATGCTACCTCTGTGGAGTGTGGTGGAGTCCCCTTCTTTGGAGGTTTTTAAACACAGCCTGGATGGCCATCTGTTGGGAGTGCTTTGATGGGTGTTCCTGCATAGCAGAATGGAGTTGTCTTGGATGGCCCCTGGGATCTCTTTCCCCTCTGTGATTCTATGATTCTGGTTCCCTTTGATCTAGCTTAGGGACTGGGGAGGATTCCCCCCACCTTTCTTTTGGGAAGACATATTGTTATGAGCGTGTACCTGTTTGTGATGCAGAGGGAGAGGTTGGTTTCAAATGAGCAATTAAGAGCCAATAGCCAAGGTCATGAGAACCAGGGTGGCATGATCCTTGGGCAACCAGGGTTTGAGTCCCCATTCAGCCATGGACTTGGACAAGTCCCCCTCTCGCAGCCTCAGAGGAAAGCAAAGGCAAACCCCCTCTGAAAAATTGTGCCAAGAAAGCCCCATGATCGGATTGCTTTAGGGTCACCGGAAGTCAAATTACTCGAAGGTGCACAATGACAACAGCCATTAGCCCTGACAGTAGCCTTACAAAGACCTAATCTAGATAGAGATGCAAACTCCTCCAACTGGTAAGTTGGTCTAGCTTTCTGGCAGCACTGTGCTTGCCCAGAAAGGAGGATTAAAGACATGAACGGAAGGGGCGCCATAGTCACAAGTGCCTGTAGTAGTTGCTACGGACACTCGAGCTTTTGTATGTTCGGACAGGCTGTTGGATGAGCCCCCTCTGAGTCTCCTAGAAGGCAACGGGGGAAAGGAAGGGATAGGCGGCAGGCACCCATGCACTGCTGATGGGCTGTCAGTGTGCTGACAGGTATAGATAGGTCCAATATTCCTCTGATGCACTCTGTTATGTACCCAGATTTTCCAATCTATGTGCTGTCCATCTGCCTCTCGCAGTGTGCACCGTCACACAGTCCAAGCCTCACGTCACCCCTGCAGGAAGCAGTTCCTCCATTTCGTTGGGGGTGGGAGACGGCATCCCCTCTCCCTCTCACTCGGAGCCCTGGGAATGAACGGACACCCAAGTCGCGGGCCTCGGCTGTGACCGAGCAGTGGCTCTCTGTGAAGGATTTAACAAATGGGAACGTTCTGTGAACGGAGTGAGGAATATTTAAACATGCATCCCATGCGCTGGTGGCTGGCTTTTATTGCCACCGTTCATCTTACTCAAAAGATTCAGGAGCATTCCATTAAAAGTGTTAGACCTGCTCCTGACGTTTGAATAACTTTCAGGGGCAGCTTCTTGATTTTAGCTCCTAGATCAGAGGGAGTGAGTAAGGCCATTTCTGCACTAGACTGTTATAGTGCTATTGTTCCACTTCAATATCCTATGGAATCCTGGGGTTTGCAGTTTAGGGAAGGGCCTCAAACTGCAAACCCCGGAATGTTGAAAGTGTAATAATAGCGCTATAACAGTCTAGTGCAGAAATGGCCTAAGCTTCATGCCACCCCGCCATCCGCAGGTCTCCGCTTTCTCTCCTACTATCCTTCCATTCAGATATTTCCATTCTCTTTCTTTTTTTGAGGAAGATTACCACCACAACCACAATATCCTTTTCCCCCCTAACTTATAAGGAAATGCAGCATTCTCTAGACTCTTACTGAGTTACTGTCCAAAACAAAGGTGCCAAAGCGGTTGGAAGGCTAACCGGAACTTCCTGCCATCTATTATTTTTACGGCAATTTAAAATTTTTCAAGTGATAAGCTTTATGTGCCATTTCCAGTCCTTTAACGGGTTTTGTTCCCCCATGTAAAGCTTATGGAAGTGCTCGGTAACTTACATATGCTAAGGAATTGCAGCTCTCGCCCACTACCCAAGCAGAGAGAGAGAGGAGGGAGAGAGATCTCAGAACAAATTTCTATTGCCAACATGTGCCTCCCTCTTGTATCTTTAGCTAAGCCCATCTTTTGTTTTATATTCTTTGACACAAGTTCTTAACATCCTTGGGAGGGGTTTCAGTGTGGCTTTTTGGACCCCTAAATGGCCAGATGGATCACTGTGGCTTATATCAGCAAGTGGGGGGAAGAGGACAGAATCCATCCAGTTCTGGATTTATGCACAAGCTCCTTAAGCTACATTTTTTTTACGGGACTAGGGAACGTGATCCCTTCATACTCTCCACCTATTGTGATTTGGCAGGGACGGTCCCAATTAATCCTCTTTCATCCCACTTTTCCACCTGCTTTTAAAATGACCCAGTTTCCCTCCCTTCCTCCCACTTTCCCTCTTCAGCCTCAGCTTGCTTCAGTTGCTGCAAACTGAGTTAAAAGTGCAAAAGTAATTTGGACTCAGGCCATTTCCGGACTAGAGTGTTATAGCACTAATATTCCACTTTCAACATCCTATGGAATCCTGGGGTTTACAGTTTCAGCAGGGGCCGGGCTCCTCCCGAAACTGCAAACCCCAGGATTCCTTAGGATGTTGAAAGTGGAATCATAGCGCTATAACTGTCTAGTGTGGAAATGTTTTCAGTTAACACAGCAGGGGAGAAAGGAGAGGACGGGCAGAATTGTTCCCTTCACTGTAGACTCTGGCAAAAGCAAACTGCGGCAGCCTCTCCTAGCTTGTGTGTTCTTCCTCATAAATGCCTTTTACCCCTTTGACCACACTCTGATCTTATTTGGCCACACACATTCGTGTTTTCATCTGTTAAATGTTGGAGGGTATGCCCCACTTTGCCGTTGTTTTATACCTTCCAGTCATGTCTGACTTCAGGCAACCCTAAGGTTATCATAGGGTTTTCTGAGGCTGAGAGTATGTGACTTATCCAAGGTCGCCCAGTGGATTTCCATGGCTGAGCAGGGAATCAAACCCTGGTCCTCTATAAGGGGTCTAAGTCCAATGTCCCAACTACCACACCATGCTGGCTTTTATATCCCACTAGTCCCCCCAATTTTTAAAAAAAATATTTTAATTTATTTATTTGGCAATTTTTGGACAGTTTTTGCCCCAAAGTTACAGCAGTCCTGGCCAAATCTGCTAAAACACACAACACCTTCAGCCCTCCTCTTCTGTATCCCACCGATCCCTCCTCTTCTGTATCCCACCGATCCCAAACTTTTCCTTTTCCGTTATACTGAATCAATGCTGACCAAAAAATAATGTGGTATCAATTTCAGTTGCCGTTTTTGTCGAGATGCATCTGGAAACATTATCTTTGCATACTGTTGGGGGATTGCAGCCCACAATGTCAAAGGAAATTAACCTCTGACCCTCGCATAATTGCCCACCCCTGATTTGAAGCCTTATATATAAAGAAATCTGTGAGAATTATGCGTATTTCTTTGGTAATGCCATGGGGCCTCTTAAACTTGACATAGAGGCTGCAGCATGTCTTAGTTTAGTCCCTAAATCCCTCTCTTTTTATCTGCTCCATCCTCTGATGTGATTTTTACAAAAATGAGCTACTTAAAATGGGGAGGGGGTGTTTCTGGCATCCTACAATGGACAGCATGCTGTGAGTTTGGCAATGCTGGATTCTCATCTTTTTGAAAAAAATAAATTTTAAGTTTCTAGGCAAGGAAGTGCAAAACAAAACTAGCATAAGGGGGTTGTTCTTGTTTGCCTTCAAGTTCTTTCTGACTTAGGACATCCTATCATGGGGTTTTCCTGGGCTAAGAGTATGCAGCACACCCAAGATCACTTAGTGGGTTTCCATGCCAAGTGGAGAATTGAAGCCTGATCTCCAGGCTCACAGCCCAGTGCTCAAACCACTACATCCCGCTGGCTCTTACTGTGGTCTCTTTAATGGGATCCTGTGTGAAATCATCCGGGACAGCTGATAGCTAGGGCCAGAGAATTCCTTTACATCAGATTTCCCCAGCATGGCTCCTCCCACGTGTGTTGAAGTGCCATGCTAAGTGAGATTATGAAAATTTCTCAGCACCATGGACCCTCTCTCAAGGCCCCACACACACCCAAGGAAGGAGACAGACGAAAGAGAGGAAGTATAGGGCGACCTTTCCCTGGCCTGATTTGGAGCGAGGGTACCCATTCTCCCCGCCGTGCCTCAGCTGCCCCCCACCCCACAAAACATGGTTGGCTTTCCACATTTGTGTCTTTGGAGAGCTGGGCCAAAGCTAACAAAATGAATTTCAACAGAGAGAAATGTAAGGTCCTGCACTTAGGCAGAAAAAATTGAACACACAAATATAAGATGAGGGACACTTGGCTGGATAGCAGTACATGTGAAAGGGATCTAGGAGTCTTGGTAGATCACAAGCTGAACATGAGCCAGCAGTGTGATGCGGCAGCCAAGAAAACCAATGCAATTCTTGGTTGCGTCAATAGGAGTATGGTGTCTAGATCGAGGGAGGTAATGATACCACTCTATTCTGCTTTGGTTAGACCTCATTTGGAATACTGTGTCCAGTCCTGGGCACCTCAATTCAAGAAGGATATTGACAAGCTGGAGCATGACCAGAGGAGGGTGACAAAAATGGTGAAGGGTATGGAAGCCATGAAACCCTATGAGGAGCAGCTTGGGGAGCTGGGTATGTTTAGTCTGTAGAAGAGAAGGTTGAGAGGGGACATGATAGCCATGTTTAAATATTTGAAGGGTTGTCCTGTCAAGGAGGGAGTGGGCTTGTTTTGAGACCAGGACAAGGAACAATGGATTCAAGCTGCAGGAAAGGAGATGCTGCCTGAACCTCAGGAAGAACTTCCTGATGGTCAGAGCTGCCCGGCAGTGGAATACGCTGCTTCCATGGAGTGTGGTGGAGTCTCCTTCTTTGGAGGTTTTTAAGCAGAGGCTGGATGGCCATCTGTTGGGAATGCTTTGAGGGTGTTCCTGCATAGCAGGGGATTGGACTCGATGGCCCTTGTGGTGTCTTCCAGCTCTATGAATCAATGAACCTTCCTTGAAAGAGTGTGGATCATTGGGTTTGTAGTTCTCAGAAATTAAGCTGCAATTTGTCCTTAGCTGGCCAGATAGTGGCTGGTGGAAGTAGAGGAAGAGAAGGACCAATGTTGAGTTTTGAAAGGGTTATGCAGCCTCATTGGAGCCACCAAGCAGGAAGGCTCCCCGAGAAAAGAAGCCCCCGAGGTGGGGGGGCATGGGTTGGACAAACTTGTGGATAATCAAATCTGCAAAAGTCAAACCCACAAATGTGGATGGGCGAGTGTGTTTGTCCGTGTTTCCAGATTTACTGATTGATCCTTTTGTTTCTCAAGGGACAAGATGACGACCGAGTCATCTTTTGTGAGTTAGGTTCTTTATGTGGTAGACAAACAAAGGTCCCGAAATCTTACTGAGAAACCTCCTTCCATGTATTTCTCCTCTTGCTTTCAGCCGTGATTGGCAACGGAAGAGCAACACCTCACAGTGCATAAAATTGGGCAAGATTTTATGCCACAGCGTATTAGCCAGCTAATGGTGGAGCAAAGGGTGTCTTTATCTTTTGATTTTTGCATTAACCTTCCATTAAAATTATCTATGTGATTATTGCCCAAGTGCTGGGAGATAATAAATCTGAAAGAAGAGCCGGCTTGTTAAATATCATTTAAAAATGCCTCCGTCGAGTAACATGTGCCAAAACACACAGGGCACGTATGAAGAGCTGGGAGTGCAAAAAATTAACATTTCCTTGGTGATTGCTAGTGGTGCTACGTGGCAGCTTCTTGGTGTGGCAGCTTCTTCCTGGGCATTGGTCAAAAGAGTGCTTAGTGCCAATTTCTAAATCTTGAAGAGCACAGGATTGAACGGAGTACCGTGAACAGGCATGTTGAAAAGTTAACCAAGGGCCCATCCACACTACACAAACAATAGCGCTATTTCCCCTTTAACTCCCATGGGGACATCCTGTGGCATCCTGGGGTTTGTTGTTGGCTGGTGAGATACTACAACTCTCTGGCTGAGAATTCTAAGTGCCTCCCTGGCCCCAAACCTGCCCTACGGTTTTCTTGGCAAGATTTGTTCAGAGAGGGGTTTTTCTTGCCTTCTGCTGAGGCTGAATGGATTCCATAGAATCATAGAATCATAAAGGTGGAAGAGACCCCTCGGTCCATCCAGTCCAATCCCTAGCCGTGCGGGAACTCACATCAAAGCACTCCCAATGGATGGCCATCCAGCCTCTGCTTAAAAACCTACAAAGAAGGAGACTCCACCACACTCCATGGAGGCAACATATTCCACTGGGTGAGGGAGGGGCAGTGGGTTGAAACCTCCATGTGCACCTTTCTCCACGTCAGACCAGCTTCCCTCGAGACCCTTAGGGTAGAGAAGATGGCTGTCCAGGTTAACATTTCGGTTAACATTTTTGGCCTTGAGTTATTGGATCTGCCTCTAACAGGCCATGGCCATTTCTGCACTAGACTGTTATTCCACTTCCAGCATCCTATGGAATCTTGGGGTTTGCCAGATTCAAAGGTCCCTCTCTAAACCGCAAACCCCAGGATTCCATAGGATGTTGAAAGTGGAATAGCAGCACTATAACAGTCTCACGTGGAAATGGTCTCAGTTTAATTTAGCAGTTGAGGGAAGGATTATTTAAAAATCCCAAAGATCTCTGGTGTCTAGTGCGGAAATGGCTCATGTTTTTCTCAAGACCATAACTCAGAAGGTTCACAAGATGCCTCAGTTCGCTTCCTAAACTGCAAACCCCAAAAATGGAATAATAGCACATAGTGCTAATGGCCTAAGTCAGCAAACACAGAGGGGTGCAGGGTAGGACTAGCAGGGCAGGACTATTCCCAGATTTCAAAGCCAAAACATGAGACTGAAAGATGACCCCTGATGATGTCCCAGGGGTTGGGCTCTGGTGATGCTTCCAGGGTGAAATAATGGGTACAGCCCCTGTTGATGTCGTTAAGCATAATGCATCAAACATTAGGATATGTCATTCAAATTAGAAAGAAAGTCTAAGACGTGAGGAATATATGTACATCCATACACACCCTTCAAAGCAGTGCTCTCACCCTGAGATTCCTCTCCCCGCTAGTCCTTGAGGTCCAGAGACAATAGTCCAGATTCAGGGCCGCATCGTCGATCCGGCAGCCCTGATGCAAGGTGGACTAATGTCCTTAGGCAGCAAGCCCTACATTTTGCAAACAAGTCCTGTGTGAAATCTGTGAGATTGTGGTTGAAGATACTTTTGAGGTTTTCTGGTGATCGGCCGGCCCGCTCCCACACTTTTGCCGCTTTGGATCTGAACTGGATCTTTTTCTCTATCCCTTTTGTCTCTTTAGGTGAACTATATCCTGGAGTCCCGTGCCAGTACAGCCCGAGCAGATTACTTGGCTCAGAAGCAACGAAAACTGAGTCGAAGGACCAGCTTTAGCTTCCAGAAGGAGAAGAAATTAGGACAGCAGTGAAGTCTTAGGCTGGTCGGGAACCAAACTGAAGAGATGCTGCCTGCTTAGAACAAAGTGGCAGATGCCCCCCAGTCGCCTGGAACAGGAGGGGGACTCGTGAGCTCTGGCTGCTAAAACGGCCAGTGGCCAACCAGGGCAGAAATTGTTATTTTATAGATCGGCATGATGAGGCCGCATTTGGCCACGGGCATCGCCCTTTGATGGAAACAAAGAGCCATATCAATCCTGAAGAGGGCCACTGGGCATTTGAGGCCTTGGGCAGGGGCCAAGAAGAGGCCCCTCTGGGCTTGACATCTTGTTCGTTTTGTTTTGTTTTTCTAGAACTCTCTATAAAGTTCCATTTGCAAGGAAAGGCGCTGCAGGCTGGCCAAGCGATCCACAAAAAGTCCAGAGGCTCAAACTGATGGAGGTCTCCACCTGTATCACACCCAACACACACACACACACACACAGGGAGGAGGACATACCCACAAACGTATCGCTTGTGACTTGGATCAGATTTCTTAAAAAAAAAAAAGATAAAACTTGTAGGACAAATGTATCCATTTTTACTACTAATAAACCAGTTGTACTCTTTCGCAAGGCCTAATTCCATGCTCTGGTTCTTAACATGGCGCCGCCATGGGTGGGAAAAATGGCCCAATATCCAGGTGTCCATCTCGGGCTTCTATACGTGGCATGGGTTCATTTGGGGCCAGTCGTCTGTTTTCTTTGCAATGTACAGATCCTGAGTTTCTGTGGATTTCTTGTGGTTGGACAGTAGGGATGTGTTCTGTTAAATTATTCGTACCTGCAAGGGAGAAAGAATAATGAATTGTGCCCTTGACACCAGATATCTTTTAAAAAAAACTATGACATTTTCAAAGAGGTCTTGCATGGGGAGAAAAACTCCAGGGGAGAGATCTCCCTGGCCGCCTCCGCACCAAATTGGGAGGGTGGTGGGGAGGATCTTCAGCTTCCTTCCCCCTGTCATAGACCCAGGGCCCTTCTCCCACCCAATGCTGGCTTCTGCCCTTGAATAGGAGATGGAAACTCCCAGGTTCCATTAATTAAATACTGCCACCACCCATTGAGTTAAATCCCTGTCTTAGTAGCACAGTGGGATGCCACAAGGGGAGAGAGGAATCCTACCTATGCATGTCACCGACAAGCACATGGGAATGGAGAGAGGAGGAAGCATTTATTCTAAGAACAGGCAATTGAGATCACAGAAGATGTCACTATACATGGGAGCTACTTCCCTGAGGTCTTACTTAGAAGTTACAAGTCACAGATAGGATTTCTGTTCTTTTGGAAGTTCTGGCTGATATGATGTACTAACTTGACTCTCTAAGAAAGATCCTAGCTACTCATATCGTTGATCAGGTTCTGAGATGGTGCACAGAGGCAGAGCCGGGAGGCAAGGCCTAGCTGGCCTACCTGCAACCGGCGATATAACCACCTCTGATGGACACCTTTTGTTCTTCTCCGTTGTCCTCCCCTTGCCTTGTGGTCTCCTGAGGGTTCTTGACTGAAGCATCTTGAAGGTTCTCACTTTTCTCCCCCTGATTGGGCAACTATGAACATTTCCGCACAACACTCTTATAGCGCGATGATTCCACTTTCAACCTCCTATGGAATCCTGGGGGTTGTAGTTCTGGGAGGGGCCAGCTGGCCCCTCCCGGAACTGCAAACCCCAGGATTCCATAGGAGGTTGAAAGTGGAATCATCGTGCTATAAGAATGTTGTGCGGAAATGGCCTAAGTCTCGTGACCTGTGATGTTTACTGACGCTGACCCCCCCAATAAAATGTAACCCCCCAATAAAATGTAAATGGGTTACCAGCACTCATTAACCCTTTGTATGCCTGGAGGGAGAACTATCTCCCTTCAGCTCTGTTACCTGGATAATGGGAATCCCCATTATCACACCCTGTCACTGGCCAGACATGACATCAAGGGAAGGCTAGTTGCTGTTTAGAAAAAAAGAAGGAGAAATCTATCAAAATGCAGCACTGATATCCACAGTGCCATTCAAGGCAGCATCTTGGTAACGGCATATGAGCCTCCCACTCCATGGGGACAGTAGCCCTTCTGATTCCTAGAAGGCCAAACTTACTAGCCATAGTGATCACACAAATGCCAAATTGCAAGACCGGGCCAACTAACGGTTTGTCATGATCTGGATTTGACTTTTGGTCTACCCTCTGCTGGCATATCCCATACCCTCCAAATGTCCCAATTTGGCAAGGGTCAGCCCCACTTAATCCTCCTCCATCCCACTTTTCCAGCTGCCTTCAAAATATTCCATATTCTCTATTCTGCTTCCACTTTCCGCTTTTGTTCCCAGCTTATTTCAGTTGCCGCAAACTGCATTCAAAGTGCAAAAGTAGTCCGCACTCATTTAACAGAGCAGCAGGTAAAGGAGAGAAGGGGGCAGAATCTTACCTTTCCCTGGAGACTCAGGCAAAAGCAAACTGCCTCTCCTAGCTTGTGAATTTTTCCTCATTAACAGCTTTTGCCATCTCCGCCACACTCCGATGTTGCACGGCCACTTTTGTCCCAGCTTCCATCTGTGAAATGCTAGGGGACGTGAGGTCATGGCAGAAGTCGGTTTCCTGTTGGAGTTGTCCTTGTGAGGCCCTAGACAAAGTTGAGAGCACTTTGGGGCCTGGGATGCGGCAAAACAGAGGCTCTGGAGCCCAACCTCTGGAAGAAACCAGAGGCAAGAACCTCATTAAGGCACTGCTTGGGTGCAGCCCGCAAAGATTAATGGGGGCAGTTATTCACGGAGACACGTCTGTAATGGAACCATGAATTTCCAGAGGAATCTGCCTCCCGGAGTTGTTGCTACATTTCAGGAGGGAGCTTCGGCTAAAATTAATGCTGCTTAAATCATCAGCTCGGGTGCTGCACGGCCATCTTCATGGCCTCGGCTACTACTCCGAGCAGGTGGGTTGTTTTTTTAACGATGTGCCAAAAAGGAAGGAGAGGGGCTCACAGGGGACTAAGGGGGGCTTGATCTAAAAGCTGCATCTCTCAAACTTCTCCATCCTGAGGGTAGACCTTCTCCACCCCCACCCACTTTGTTTGTTGAGAACCCCCTGCCATGGAAAAGCCCTCCTGTTTGTTGCAGAGGTTTCCAGGATGGGAGTGCATTTGCACGGGTGACCAGACCTGCTAAGACTGCCCTGTGTGAATTAAGATGATGTCCAAAGTTAACACTGATGTCCATTCGTGTCAACCCTGTTAGGGCAGATGGGTAGCCGTGGGCGCATTGGTTTTCTGAGAAGTGTGGCTGCCATTACCAGACATCTTGTTGAAGAATGCTTGATGCTTTTTTGGAGACACCCCGCTGATTTCTCAGAAGCCAGTTTGCAGTAAAGCACAAAGATATACGCTCAGATGCATTATAAAAGCCAAGGGCATGACACTTTCTGGCTCTATGTTTAAAAAAAAAAAAAGCACAGTTGGGACTTTGCTTTCCTTTCTTCTTTAAGTTTCTAGTCCATATGATTGCAGACAGTCTTGCAGTATTGTGATGAGGGGGTAGCATCCTATGGGGGGATTCTCACAAACCAGAGTAGGTCTTGGCGGTGTGATCCTTGGGTGGGGAGCGTTATGTTCAGGACCTGAGTGGCTATGCAGAGTTTGTGTAATACAGCCCACACATTTTCAAGCTCTTTGGACTAGGATCTTGCATTTTAAAGAAGACAAAAGCTGGCTTCCTCAGGACAGTGAATTCTGTGCCTACTAACTAATAAAGAACCTGCCTGACCTCACTTGGTCTTTTCCTTCCATATTGTGGAAGGTTAGGGGACATTCGGTTGCATATTTAGAGCATATTTAGAGCCATCATTGCATCTTGAGGCAGGGAGTTCCAACGATGCATTTGGGGAACAATTTCTTCCTTTCATCTTTTCAGAATCCACCTCTGTCTCTTTCCAAGGGGGGTCATACTGGCTCTAAATATACACCCTAATTGAACTGATAAGAGTCTGTGGTGCATTGCATTGTACCACATTGCATTATACCATTGCATTGTACCACTTCATACTGCAGATCTTAGGAAAATACATGGTTTCATATATATATATAATCATGATAAGCCCTGCAGAAAAAAAAATCAGATGAGATTTGCCCGCCCAATCTGCTTCCTTTCATGCTAGCTTTCTACTTATAAAGCGTTACACTTATAACCATACAGGCCGAGTTTGCGCATCAGAGCTTATGAAGTGTAACTTTGGGATAATGGGGCTGTGCAACCATGCTAGTAACTTATGGCCCTGCACGATGAGGGACTGCCCAAGATGTCCCCTTACGCAGCTGTGGCTCCAGTGCACAACATACGTATTTGGACACATTGCACATTGGGAGGCATTGCACATTGGGACTCTCATGCAACAATTGTGCCTCTGGCTGCATTTCTGCCATGGTGCCAAAGACATAGCTACGTCTCTGCTCCCTTCCTGAGATTGCGAATCTCATGCAACATAGTTCACCTTTATGTGATCGTAAGTCAGTTTATGGTGATGTAAATACCTAACAGAATGGCAGCCTCTGAGAGAGAGGGGGAAAGCATTCAAAAATATGATCCTTTGATAACTTTGCAAAGGATACGGGGGGGGGTTATGTTATACTTGGAGTACTTGCTAATAAGATCACAGATCCCCTTATACTATCTCAGGACTATACCATGTCGAGCCTTATGTGTGCACTTCTCCTTAAGGTGACCTACACTTGCACTATCATAAAGGCACACAGTGGCAGTTGGTGTCTCCCATGTCAGTGGGATGATGAATCCATTCCAGGTTTTAATTCAGGATTTAAATGAGCTCTCCAAGGTGCTGAACTCTTTGGATAGCTCCTTTAAAACTAGCCAAAGCCTGGTGTGGATTCACTACCCCACTGATATGAGGGCCACCAGCTACCTTGATTCCCAGTTTCTTCCTCAGAGATGGGCAGAATGAATGGTTAAAAAGGAGGATCTGTCATGTTTTATTCCCCCTGCACACCTCTTGCTTTAAATGTAAAAATCTCAACAGGGTGATGTTGGCTATAAAAAGCCCTAAGCATGATTTGTGAACTCTCCTAGCCTTGGTAATCTCATCAGAGTAATGGGATTATATTTCAAATCGCCACGGCCTGTTCATTACACATTTAAACTCCTTTTGACAGAGGAAAAGTTAAATAAAATGTGTGCGTCAACCGTGGTTGACTTCCCGGGCTCTCTTTCTTGATTAGACAAACAGACGCTGAGCACCAAGATGAAAAAATAATGCCCTCGTTTATTCACCTTTTTTTCATCTCCTGACAAGTCACAATAGATTTAAAAAAAAAAATACCTATGAATATGGAGGGCCACTTTCAGGTGTGCCAAGGGGAGACTCTCCTAAGAGCATCACCTGAGGTGGATGCAACAACTTCTCCCAAAAGGCGTTTGGGAACAAACTGATCTGAGTGATTGCATCCCGGAGAAGGTGTGGCTGGTTCCCCTTTTGGCTATGGCTACCTAATTTCTCCAAGGAGCCTAGTGAGAAATGAAGAATTGTTCCCTCCTCTCTCTCTTGGCATGTCTTTATTTAGCCATTGGCATCTGATCTTGCTCCTCTCCTCTTTCGCCAAAGGAATGACATTTCTGATCTTCGGGATTCCTGGATTTAAAATGTCAGAAGACCTGTGCTGGATCAGACAAGTTGTTAAGTCTGGTGTATTTTAATATCTTCCAGCAGGGCTAACCAGATGCCCCTAGAAGTCCACAAGCTGGACACACGGGTGGCAAAAGGTCCTTTTCCATTTTTCACCACCCCCAGTATTGGAATTCACAGGTACATTACCTCTGCGCAAGGAGGCTTGCTTTAGCCATCATTGCATCTTGAGGCAGGGAGTTCCAACGATCCATTTGGGGAACAATTTCTTCCTTTCATCTTTTCAGAATCCACCTCTGTCCCTTTCCATTAAGTGGGATTTCCCCACAACTACACAGCCTGGAACTGCGAAGCCAGGATTTGGTTCTACAGTGGGTTTGGCCAGCTACTAGACAGCACTGCATTTCCAGGAGAAGGAACACAAAAGCAAGAGAAGAGGCATGCCAATTACAACAAATACTATATACCAGCAGGCATAACTAGCACAAAAGCTTCCTTTTACTGATGCTAAAGCAGTCCTATTTCTAAAACACAGTACTGGTATGAAAAAAGATACCAACAGTATGTCCAAAGAGGCTTAACATACAAATAAAACTGTTGAGTCCATTTTAAAAGAATGTCCAGAAGTTTACATTAGCTTTTGCTGCTGTTTGTTAGTTTTGGCTCATCTCTCTGATCTGCTAAGATCATTCTGAATTCTGATCCAGTCCTCTAAGGATGTTAGCTACCTCTCCTAATTTGGTGTCGTCTGCTAATTTGATAAGAATGTCCTCTCTTCTCTCATCCAAATCATTCATAAAGATGTTGAATAGGACATGGCCCAAGACAAAACCCTGCAAACCCCACTAGATAAAGGGGAGCCATTGGTGAGCACCCTTTGGGTTTGGTCGGTCAAGTAGTTACAAATCCACCTAACAGTAGCACTGCCTAGCCCACATTTTACCAGCTTGTTCAGAATATCATGCGGAGACCTTGTCAAAAACCTTACTGAAGTCAAGATATGCTGTATTCACAGCGTTCCCTTCCCTCGTTTTTGAAAAACCCATGTCGACTTTCAATGATTACGGCACGATGGGGGGAAAGAAACCATTGCCATTGGAATAAATGCCATTTGGGGCTCTTAAGGGGACCAGGTAAGAAAGCAAGCTTGATACGATTACAAAAAGTCAACACATAAATATAAGATGCACATAATTCCCATGAGGAAGACCACAGTTTGCTTGCCTCTGATCTACACAGTACAGAGAAACTGTGTGCCTGTTCACACTACACAACTATACCAGTTTAACTGTCAAGGCTGGATCCTAGGGAATCCTAGAGTTTCTATTTTAGACAGGCAGTAATGCCATCCGGGACAGAATACTAAATACCTCACCAAACCACAAGTCCCACAATTCTATAGGAAGGAACCACGGCGGTTAAAATGGAATCCCAGTACTATAATTGTGTGGTATGAGTGTGCCTTGCATCAGAGCTCACAAAGCAACCCTGCTCTTTGGCTTTGGTCATATCAGTCCTTCATGGGGAACATGGAACAGTCTTCTATCAAGAAGAGGGTTCTCAGATCTCAGGAGCTGCCCCAATTCTCCTGTCCTTAGAACATGGGGGATGAATCTCTCAGTGAGAGCAGCGCCTTTGAAAACGTGTGTGTGCATCCCTATTTTTTCTCATTTGGTAGACTTAGTGTTTTTGATTTGACTGTCTTACACTTTGCAGTGGAAGGAATGGGCCAATCCACCTGCTACCCTGTTCTCTGAGGGTCCCAAGAGGGGCGCCCAAACAACCAAATGCAAACACAAGATGGGGAAATTAACTGGAGCACTCTCTTTAAGCTAGCGAGAGGCAGGGTAACTTAGCAGGGATCTTGCAACCCAGCTTCTACGGGGCCAGATCAGAAATGCAGACAGACAGGTTTTAAAATAGTAAATTAATAACTTTATTAAAAGACAAACAAATAAGACACCACATGCACACAGCTAACTGGAAATTAGAAATGAGAGTTTTCGGGGGAAATGGTTGATATGACACCTGGTCTCATAGTCCTGGAGAGAAGCGGAGATTTGCAGGGAAGAAAGCTCAGCGTGGCTCGCTGGGCAAGACGGCAGCAAGGCGGTCTGGAACTCGGGAGCGATCCAAGGAGGGCTCGGAATCGGGGAGTTTTTATAGGGTGGATTGTGCCTACAGGCCATGCCATACTCGGGAAGAACAATACAAGGTAGGAGCGGGACAAAGCATTTGGAAAGATCAAGTTTTACATGATCAGCTAAGCGCAGATATAACAATAGTGTAGCCAGTATGCAAATGGATTAGCATTGTATGTGGGCCAGCTCGAGGCTGAGCGTCTTTGTATAAGGGCTTGTTTTCTGCTGCTCCAGAGACCAGGACAAGGAGCAATGGATTCAAGCTGCAGGAAAGGAGATTCCACCTGAACCTCAGGAAGAACTTCCTGACGGTCAGGGCTGTCCGGCAGTGGAAGATGCTGCCTCGTAGTGTAGTGGAGTCTCCTTCCTTGGAGGTTTTTAAGCAGAGGCTTGATGGTCATCTGTCGGGAGTGCTTTGAGGGTGTTCCTGCATGGCAGGGGGTTGGACTGGGTGGCCCCGGGGGTCTCTTCCAATTCTACATTTCTATGATTCTAAGGTCGTGCTTAAGTGAGGTATATCTGCAACAGAGGCCCCTGAAGCAACGGAGTGGCATTAATCTGCCTGCCTAAGTGGGGATTGGAATGTCCAACCATTTACCGGCCCTGCCTGTTTACATGCCTGTCCAGAGGCCTCGCAAACACATGGAGTGGGGTGGCAGAGAAAAGGTCAAATAATTTGATATCAAAAGAGATATCTAGTGCTCTCACCAGGTAGGCCTGAACCATAGTAACACACCTCTGAGTATTCCTTACCAAAGAAAACCCTATGATATTCATGGGGTTGCCATAAGTCGACAGGCAACTTGAAAGGGTGTGCGCATTGCTTTATCTGTTAAATATACTAGGGCAACTAAGGGAAATAAGAAGTCATCAGAAGATATTATCATATTTAATAACTGCAGCAAGGTTGACATACACTCAGCACTGGAAAGAAAAGAAATATATTGACGTAAAAGAGTGGAAGTTAAAAGTTCTGGATATCATAGAGATAGAAAAATTAGCAATCTCTTTGAAGAACAAATCTATCCAGAACTTTGAAAAAGAATGGAAAGGAGTATTGGATTGGGTGGGGATATAAATGTATAAGAAATCAAAGAAGAAATAATGTGATCGCTCTTTTCTCTGTAAAATGGAAATTATATTTGTATGTGATGGAAATAAGCAATTTCAACTGGAAGATTTAAGCCTGGAAGTGCAGGGGGGAGGTATTTTTGAGATTAAACTTTTAATAAAAATTATTACAAAAAAAATGTGCATGCACGCGCACACACACTTTGCAGTTCTGGTTGATGCTCAAAGTCTTATGCTTCATGATATAGTTAGGGGCTTGTTTTTGTAAACATGATTCTTCAAGTCCTCTGTGACTTATGGTGACCCCAAGAGGACTCCATTGTAGGATTTCCTTGGCAAGATTTATTCAGACAAGGTTTGCCATTCTCTTCCTTTCAGACCTAGAGAAGGGTGACTTGCCCAAGGTCACCCACGTGGGTTTCCATAGCTAAGTGAGGATTTGAGCCTCGTCTCGCAGCTTCCTAGTCCGACACTGACCACAGCACTACGCTGGCTCTTATGTTTCGGGGTAACTCTGACCTAGTCCAGACCCCTCTTTTCCAAGCATCAAGGGACTCCCGGCAACTTGGGGGAGCTCTGTCGCTAACAGCGCTGTCAGTTCTCCTCATCGTGTTACCAGAATGGCATTTTGGGGGACAAAAGAGATGCTGCGAACGAAGCAGCCCCGAAGGAGCTACATATGGCGTTTCAGTTCTGCTGTGGCAGCAATTGTAACCATCTCCAAAGCTGGCTTAATTAGCAGCTCCCCCGTGACAGGTTCCAGCGGTGCAGGCTGAAAGCTGCGTGCTCTGAATTTTGCTAATTACCTGAGTAGGTTGTAATTCCAGCTCTTCCTCCCCACCCCCACTGTTATTATCCCTCCCACCAGGACCAGAGGGCACCGGGAATGTTCAGAGTCGGAAAAACTTCCCCATCGCTCTTGGCCGAGCATGCAAAAGCACCTGCCAGGCCTTTGAGGGAGAGGGGCGATGTCCCCCCACTACAATGGCCATAGGATGTCCCCAGAGCAGGGGGGCAGGAATGCACAGCCACCCATCAATTTGCAGACAAATGTCATATGATCTATCTCCCCTTCCTATTTAATTAGTGATTTCTCCTACTTCTAAGAGAGTTTGGGGCACCGAACTGGTTGCAACATGGAATAAAACAGATCCTTCCTCTCTTGATCCTCTTTATCATCTCCGTCCAACCAAGCCCTGTATTGTCCGGGGCCCATTCGCACTACAGAATCACTGCTCTATTATTCCACTTTAACTGCCACGGTTCCATCCTATGGGCTCCTAGGATTTGTAGCTTAGGGAGAGGCATTTGGCATTCTCAGCCAGAGAATTCCAGTGCCCCACCAAACTACAAACCCCAGGGTTCCATAGGATGCATCACAGCAATGTCGCTGCGTAGTGTGAATGTCTAATACACCACAGCAAAATCAGGAAGTGAGTGAGGGTCCTAGAAGTGTGAAGCATGGAATCCCACAACAATTTTAGTTCAAGATCAAGTTGATTACCTGAGCTCTAGACATGATCAGTTTCCTGACCGTGAAATCAGAAGAATGTTTGGCCTCGTAGAGTTTGGAAACAGGCTCTAAATGTTCAGGAAATGAGGCCTGAATTAAATATTATTTAACCAAGAGGACAACATGTAACCCCCAGGGACTCTCAGGCCATTTTATCTAACCCATAGAGAGCTGCCTGCATTTATTCTCCCAGCTAAAAAAAAAAATTGGTCCCATTTTTTTGTCCATGGATTAATCGCCTTAAGCCCAACTCTCTGCCCCATCTCACCCTCACCCCCAAAAGAAGAAAAAGACATCCCATCGCCTTCAGTTTTGATTTGGTGCAATTTCCAAACCTAATACAAGCCCTGATAGTTTCTGGGGGTCAAAGCCCTCAGGCCAGTTTTGGCTGGTGGCCCCCATGTCAGCAGAGCGGTGGATCTGCTGTGGGCTTTGGATGGTTTCAAAGTTGCTGTCCAAGGTGCTGGATCCCATCCTCAAAATAGGTTCAGCACCCTGAACAGCTCTTTGAAAGCTACCCAAACTCTGGACTGGATTTACCACTTCATTGTCATGGGAACCAACAGTCTCCCTTACCCCAAAGTTGCACATTCTGATTTAGTGCAAAGAATGAATCCTTTGTAGGTGCATCTGGAGACCAATATCATGTTGACCATTACATCCCAAGCCAGTCTGATGATGGCAGTTCTATGCTCTGGTGACTCCTTGGTTGGATGAGTGGAGTGTGGCACCTATGTGGCTGCTCTTGGTGAGAGTTCTGGGGCATTAAGTGCACTGCTACCATGATTTTAGCTGGCATGGCTCATTCTCCCTCCAGCACAAAAGCACCCAAGAACCTTTACAGAGGTCACCTGTTTGCTTTTGAGCGCCAGTGAAAATGATGGTCCTTAGCTTTAAAACAGGAGTAGCGAACTTTCTTTTTGCTGTCAAGGGACACATATTGGAGGATTTATGTATTTGAGGACATGCAGGGACAGTTCTGGCTTCCAAGGGTGAAGCGTGCAATCCTCCATCCACCTGGTAGTAAGGACTTCCTTCTGAGTAAATCTAGGATTGCTTGCCTCTACACTCCACCGCCCCACACCTCATCCAGTTAATGCCCCGTTTCTCCCCTTTCTTGAAATGATTAATAAACTCTGCTACAGGAAGTGCGGAGAGGTTTCTGGGCTGTGTCATTCGGACGGTGCCCGCAATCTTTCCATAGAAAGAAATTCTGGGGGGGCTCCATTAGGGAGCTGAAATGCCAGATAATTAGAAATACCCGGGCAAACTCTGTTATTGTCATGAGGATGCAATTGTGTACAGTAACGAAGCAATTATTAATGAGCAGCAGCAAGGTTGTCATTAATTTCAGCTTTTAAGGATCACAGACTAAGGCAAGTTAAATGTGGAAATGCAGGCGGGGCAATGCTGTGATTTATAAAGGGGGGAGCTGCTGGAGCTGAGCAGAAGCACTGTTGCCACCACACGGTGCCACCAGAAGCTAGGTGCGATGTGGTGGGAGTGCTTTTGGTCAGAACCTTTTCCCTACCGAGAGAAGGGATGGGACAATGGGACAATGGCACAATTGTTATGCCAGAAACCTTCACCACCCCCCACAGCCAGATGAACTTGGGCTAGCCTGGTTCAGGACATTGTCAACATATTACAGATCAGCGTCAAGATCCCTCTACAATGCTGCTGAAGGCCAATGGGAAATCCTGGGAGCTGTAGTCATAGAATCAAATAATCATAGAATGATAGAACTGGAAGAGACCACAGGGGCCATCCAGCCCAACCCTATTCTGCCATGCAAAGCACTCCCAAGAGATGGCCATCCAGCTTCTGCTTAAAAAGCTACAAAGATGGAGATTCCACCACCCTTGGAGGCAGCAGATTCCACTACTGAATGACAGCTCTGACTGTCAGGAAGGTCTTCCTGAGGTTTAGGTAGAATCTCTTTTCCTGTAGTTTGAATCCATTGCTCCTTGTCCTCGTCTCTAGAGCAGCAGAAAACAAGCCCACTCCCACCTCGACATGATGTCCCTTCAAATATTTAAACATGGCTATCATGTCCGCTCTTAACCTTCTCTTCTGCAAACTAAACATCCCCAAGTTCTTAAGCCGCTCCTCACAGGGCATTGAGATGGCTTTTCCCATCTCAACGGAAAACATTTCTGAGCTGTTGGAGGGATTAAAAAAAAGCAGGTAGCTTGAAATCTCCAGCCAAAATACCAAACAATTCCCTTGGAAACACTCTTTTTTTTAAGGCTGGTATCCTGTTAGTGACACACACAGATATAAGTGCTCCCATGGAAGTCATTTGCTCAATGTGGAGTGGCTATATTGAGTTCAAGGTTGTGGAAAAGGAGATATGTAGGTGGTGCTCTTATGGATTGGTGTGCATTGCACATCCATGCACAATATGGATTTGAATGTGCAACACTGCAGTTTTCTGACACAATGGTGTTTCATAACTCCAAGCATATAACGCTTCTCTCTGTCCCGTCTGTGGAGGAACTTGGACTCTATGTTTCTGTGGAAGGATCTTATCCGCTTTGTCATTTGTGGGGCATGTTTGGCCTTTGGATTGAAGGCAAAAGTGTGTCCCCAAAAACTCATACGGAGTCTGTTTCTTACAGAATCATCTATATGAGGCAACCACACGGGGTCAGTTATCCCCCAGATCCCAAAGGGGTACACCTTCCACACAGTAAAGCCAAACATCTCTTTTTCTTTTGCAGTCCCTCCTAATACGGCAACAGGAAGTGACATTGTGTTACTTCTTGTCACCATTTTGAGAAGACCACAAAGCAAAATGGAGGCCTTTGGCCTTGCTTTGTGGAGGCTATAACCCCTGTGGATATTTGGAGAGAGATTAGGGTGTTTTTATGTATTTTCGTGCACTCAGGGGACTTTCTGCGTGGTCTTTGGAGCAAAAATTGCAAGAAAGTCACACCTTTAAAAAAACATGGAGAGCAAGATGGGGTTGGAGACAAGTGGTGGGCTTCAATGCTCAGAAAAGTGACATCCAGGACTTTCATGTCCCTAGATCCCCAGGTGCATACCAATGATTCTCAACCACTGACTCTCCAAATGTTTTGGACTTCAGCTTCCAGAAGACCCAGGCAGCATGGCCAGTCATCAAGATTTCATGGTGCTGAAGATCAACAGTTCTCGACCACCAGAGGTTGAGAAACAGGGCTTTATGTTTTTCTGGCAGCTGCTCTTCACTGTCCAAGCCAAGAAACTTTCACATCCTACCACCGGAGATGGCAGTTGATATTCTGGGTAGAACCTGGAGAGTTCTTTGTAGGTAGGTAGGTAGGTAGATAGATAGATAGATAGATAGATAGATAGATAGATAGATAGATAGATGATAGATAGATAGATAGATGATAGATAGATTTAAGTATGATCATAATAGAAAGAAACAGGAAGGAATAAAATAGAGAAGAAGAAGAAAAAAATTAAGAAAAAAGAGAAGAGTACACTGGGTATGAACCTGGGCTATGCATATACAGTGATATAAGCTGAGTGTGTTTCCAAAAATATTTTTTCTTAAAGTTGTTGGCTAGAATTCTACATGTTCTACTTAGTTACCTAACCCCCTTAGTTGTGCAACTCAGTAGTGCTTTCTGGCCCATCCACACTACAATCCTGCCTCACCAAGCAGCAGCCACTGCAAGCAACAGGGTTCTGTTCTCCTGTTAATTGCAACACGGTAAATGGATGTTTTCACCTTCCTCCCACCAGGGACTTCTGGTAAAAGGAGGAAAATACAACAGAGTTCCTACTCCTGACTGTTGCAGTGGAGCTCCTGCAACCCAACAGGCAGGAGAACAGACCCCTGTTGCTTTGCAGCAGCTGCTGTCCAGTAAATCGAGATTGGAGGACTTTTACAACTCCTACGTAATCTCTGTGCTATAGAATAAATAAGGACCGTGAATACACATCAGTTACAAATGCGTGAAAGTTGTGAATCTTAGTGGTCTATAAAGAACACACCAATGCATAGGTAAAACAGTAAGATCTTCTGGTCATTAAATGGTAAATGGTATGTGTTTGTCTTTCCCAACTTAGGATACCACTCTTTTTGCAACAGTAAAAACACATAGGATCCAACATCCTCAACCCTCTGCTAAATTCCACATTCCAGGAATATTATTTAAAAGCACGTTACAAACGCCAAAGATTTCTCCAAAACAAACACAGCCAAACAAAAAAGGAGTGACCATCAAACACACCCACCCTGTATGCCACAAGACTGTACAATGCATTGTACAAAACTGAGGAGGTCCAGCCGGTTGCTGCCGCATTGCCAAAGCCTTTGGGATCAATCGTCCTCTTTCCTAACTTTTTGCCTACCAGGGAATTTGGGGCCAAAGGAGCTGACAGAGTCAATACTTGTATAATTACGCCCCCCCGCTGCCCCATGTATTGAGGCTGCTTCAGGACTGCAATATATACTACGTCTCTCTTTCTCTCCTGTCATCTGCCATAATTCCTGGAAGCTGGCATCTTGCTGATTCGCACATAAGCAATGAGCACAATTCCACCTGCGCTTGGAGTTCAGAGCGCCTTGCTCTGGGACTGTCAGCCTGCCGTGTTTTGGTGCCTCCCATGATTAGGTGGAATTGACAGGCTCCGAAACGCCATGCATTTGCGTGGCGTGTGACAATTAACAGTCAGGGGCTCGCCCAGAGCATGGCAGCCGTTTCATCAGTCACGTATCTGTTTGCATGGCTTTGGGGAACAGGAGGGAGAGGAGGAGGAGGCAGAGAGAGAGAGAGATGTAAGAATTTGTACCTCTCGACTTTATGCATGTTTTTTCTTCTTGACAGAAGGAAAGAAAAATTGCTTTCACTGGTTCTGTAAGAATCTTGATTTGTTAATAAGCCATAGGGACAATGCAAGTTGCCATGTACTGTTTCAAGTTCCTGGTCTGGCTAGCTTTGGTTTTGTATTTAGCAGGTCCCAAGGGCTTCCAGCAAGAAATCAGAGGTCGGTGACAGTGAAATCCAGCACTGAAAGAGCTTTGCCGGCTAGTGGTCCATCGGCAGGCAAAAATATGACCTACAAAGCCCTATATGGCTTAGGTCCAGACTATCTAAAAGATCAGCATCTCCTTGTATGAACCTGCTAGAGTCCTCTGATGCCCAAAGGAAGGGTGCTCTCTCAAGCCATTTCCACACTAGACTGTTATAGCACTATCATTCCACTTTCAACATCCTATGGAATCCTGGGGTTTGCAGTTTAGGGAGGGGCCCTTTTGGCCTCCGTAAACTACAAACCCCAGGATTCCACAGGATGTTGAAAGTGGAATAATAGCGCTATAACAGTCCAGTGCGGAAATGGCCTCAGTTTTCACCTGCAAACGTATCTATGCAAGACAGGCACACATACCTCTATGGCAAGCTATTTCAGCACCCCCTTTTTTCCCGATGCCAGCCAGCCCTTCTCCAACCTTCCAGATATCAAAGATTATTTATAATGAATCAAATATGTTTTTAAGCTGCCTCTTTCCCCATTAAGGGCAGCTCTTTTACTGCTACTTTAACATAATTAGGGAGGCCTCCGCACCAAGGGAAGATTGAAAGCGAAGGAAAGAGCCGGAGCAGGCATAAAGTGCCTCTCCGAGAAGAAGGGAAGAGTCTGCTGTCGGTCAGATCTGTACTTTTCAATTTATGGCCCCAGAGCCGTTCATTTCGAAAATGGCCTTGCTTTGCCTGGTTGCTGAGTGCAGGCCTAATGCAAGCGCCTTCAAATTAACAGCGGCTCACACCTTTCATTATGATGATTAAATGGTGGCAGAGGGGTGGGCAGGCTGCTGGGGGAACTTAAAAGCTAGGAGACGTGGGGAAGAAGGGGAGAGATGAAGGTGTATTTGCATTTGGATGGGTTGTGATGTCAACCGAGGAAGAGATAAGATGGAGGTTTTCGGCAAGCTGTCAGCCTTCACAGAAAAACTCCATGCAATCCCTCCTTCTACTCATCCTATAACCATCCAACCATCCTGATTTTTCAGGGGCTGTCCAATTCATCCTCTGCCATCCCACTTCCTTAACTGCTCTTAAAATGTCCCAGTATTTCTCTCCTCCTCCCACGTTCCTCAGCTTACTTCTATGGCTTCAAATTGAGTTCCAAGAGCAAAGGTACATAGTTTGCACTCAATTAACAGAGAGGAGAGCGAAGGAGAGACAGACAGACTGGTGTAGAATCATAGAAACAGAGTTGGAAGAGACCGCAATGGCCATCAAGTCCAACCCCCCGCCAGGAACAAACACTCAAAGCACCCCCAGGAAATGGCAATCCAGCCTCTGCTTAAAAATCTCCAAAGAAGGAGACTCCATGACACTCCAAGGCACTGTTAAATGGCTCAGATTGTCAGGAAGTTCTTCTTGATGTTTAGGTGAAATCTCTTTTCCTGCAGTTTGAATCCATTGCTCCGTGTCCTAGTTTCTGGAGCAGCAGAAAACAAGCTTGCTCCATCTTCAGTATGACATCCCTTCAAATATTTAAAGTGTAGTGTAGTGGTTTGAGCATTAGACTATGACTCAGGAGACCAGGGTTTGACACTCCACTTAGCCGTGGAAACCTAATGGGTGACCTTGAGCACTCTCACCTCCATTAAACCCTGCGATAGGTCCAACTTAGAGTTGCTGTAAGTCAAAAAAAACTTGAAGGCACACAACAACAAGAAGAGAAGAGGAGATGTCTTTCTAGTCAGCTTAGGCAAAAGAAAACTGCTATAGCATTCTCTGAGCTTGTGTGTGCTTCCTCATTAATAACTTCTGTTATTTTGAGCACATCTGATGTTGCTTGGCCACATAAGCCCTAGCTCTCACCTGTAAAGTGCTGGAGAGTATATGATCCAAAGGAAACTGCTTGGTGACTGCTACCTCATGTCAGAAACAGGCTGGTCTGGGAAGCAATCCCCATGGACTTGAGTAAACTGTGTATGTGGATTAGAGAGAACAAAATAAAATTTTCAGAGGAAAAATTGAGTCAGCAGTGTGATGCAGCAGCCAAGAAAGCCAATGCAATTCTCAGCTGGACCAAGAGGAGTCTGGTGTCTAGATCGAGGGAGGTACTGGTACCACTCTACTCTGCTTTGGTTAGACCCCATCTTGAATACTGTGTCCAGTTCTGGGCACCCCAATTCAAGGAGGACATGGTCAAGCTGGAGCAAGTCCAGAAGAGAGTGACCAAAATGGTGAGAGGCCTGGAAGCCATGAAGCCCTATGAGGATAGACTTAGAGAGCTGGGTATGTTTAGTCTGCAGAAGAGGAGGTTAAGAGGGGACATGATAGCCATGTTTAAATATTTGAAGGGATGCCACGTAGAGGAAGGAGAGGGCTTGTTTTCTGCTGCTCCAGAGACCAGGACAAGGAGCAATGGATTCAAGCTGCAGGAAAGGAGATTCCACCTGAACCTCAGGAAGAACTTCCTGACGGTCAGGGCTGTCCGGCAGTGGAATAGGCTGCCTGGGAGTGTAGTGGAGTCTCCTTCCTTGGAGGTTTTTAAGCAGAGGCTTGATGGCCATCTGTTGGGAGTGCTTTGAGGGTGTTCCTGCATGGCAGAAGGGGGTTGGACTGGATGGCCCCTGGGGTCTCTTCCAACTCTACATTTCTATGATTCTATGAAAATAATGCAGGGAGCAGAGCCGGAGTGGCATCTTGAAGACTGACCAGAGCGGCAATTCTTCCATTTGTGCTTAATACCAATTCTACAGTCTGCGGAACTAACTATAGAACTTTGCCACCCAAAACCTAGTGCTTGAGTTTGCCTTTTTTAAAATGGAAGCCTGTTTGCAAGGATTCTCATTTCTGGTATTCGTAAGTTGCTCTAGAGGACTTTGGGAGAAGAGAGAGGTAGAAGCATATAAAAAAATACATAGGTAAAACTCTAAATGCTAACCTGCTTTAGCGGGTTACCATTTAATGTTTTCGTTTGTGTCCAGTGTTTTAGTTGTATTAATATTGTGTTCTAATTTTAGTTTTTTTCCTCTCCCTCTATCCATTTTAACCATTTGAATAACCATTTTAAAATGCATTTTTCCAACTGCAATTTTGCCTTGCATGTTTGTTGGGAAACAAACAAATAAAATAACCAAACAAGTAGGTAGATAGACAGACCAACAGGCAGGAATGAAGCTACGGGGAAAGCAAAACGGGGAGCATTGTTCCCCAAATAAGAATTCTGACCTCAAATGAAATTTTCCTGCAGTTTCCCCAAAAATTCTAGCACTGCAGTAATTTAAAATTTTCAGCTGAGCATTTAGAAATATGGTTTGGGCATCCAAAAGAAAGGGAATGCGAAGATAACAAATAAAAGAGTTCTAGGTGTGAGTGATTTTCAACAGTTTCATTCTCTGCAATGCTGTACATTTGGGAATTGAAGGGAAATTATTATTTGGTGGAGGATCACAGCGATTATGGGGGGGCAATGCTCTTATTTAGCTCCCCCTCCCACAGCTAGCCTCAGCATGCGCTGAGCAATACAAGGCTTTGCCACATCTGTTGGCAGAAAATTCCACAAATCAATTGTCTAAAGAAGTCTTTCTTTTGACAGTTCAGAATGACCTGCCAATCATCTTTGTCAGATAATCCTTTTATTAACGGTGGGAGAGAAAAGGTGCCACCATTTCCATTTTATGAATAATTGTATCCACCCCTGCAACCGTCACACTTAAGCCCCCTTTTTTTAAAAATCGAGAGTCCCAGCCGTTCTCGGAGAGAAAGTACTCCAGTGTTCGAAGCATTTTTTGGTCACCCCATCCCTATATCCCTCTTCTTAAATATGATCCACCAGTATGTTTCTACTTTCAGAGCTAACTCTCCACCGACATTTTTTTGCCACTCTGCCAAAAAAAAGAAATGACAACTCAGGATTGTGTTGTCATTTTGTCCACAAAATCTTTTTTTTTCCCTCTCCCAAACTGGGAGGGCCCTGCAATGCTGCCCTGAGCGTCCCATGGAAAAGCAACATAGAATTTTAATTTGTAACTCATTTAACCATCAAGGGACCACAGCTAAGCCCCAATCAACCTACACAGAAAAGTGAATCAAAAGTAGAAAGTTAAAATAATCCACCATGTGACAGGTTTGGAGAGAAAAAGATATGCCCCAACTGTCCTGATTTGGCCATTTCCGCACTAGACTCTTACGGTGCTATTATTCCACTTTCAACAGCCTATGGAATCCTGGGGTTTGCAGTTTAGGGAGGGGCTCTAACCTGCAAACCCCAAGATTCTGTAGGATGTTGAAAGTGGAATAATAGCACTGTAATGCGGAAATGGCCTAAGACTCTCCATGTGTTGGATTGCAAGTCACAGCAGCCCTAGCCACCATAACCAATAGTGAGGAATGCTGGGAGGTGCAATCCAGTGTCAGAGTAATGGCATGATTGCCACTCCTATGGTGCAAAGGTGGGAAACATTCCATCCCCAGATACTGTGAGACTGAAATTTCCATCATCCCTCACCCTTGAAGGTGCTGGTTAGGGCTGATGGGACTGGTAGTCCAACAACATCTGGAGGGCCACAGTTCCCCAGCCTACTCTATGGCACATTTTGTTGTGCACATTAACTAACTTTAGGTCAGAAGTTTGTTTTATTACTAATACTTGTTTGTCTTTTTTAATGGATATGTTTTGAAATGGTTTCCATCCTATGGAATGTTTAGTCTGCAGAAGAGAAGGTTAAGAGGGGATATGATAGTCATGTTTAAATATTTGAAGGGATGCCATGTAGAGGAAGGAGAGGGCTTGTTTTCTGCTGCTCCAGAGACCAGGACAAGGAGCAATGGATTCAAACTGCAGGAAAGGAGATTCCACCTGAACCTCAGGAAGAACTTCCTGACAGTCAGAGCTGTCCGGCAGTGGAATCTGCTGCCTCGGAGTGTGGTAGAGACTCTTTCTTTGGAGGTTTTTAAGCAGAGGCTGGATGGTCATCTGTTGGGAATGCTTTGATGGGTGTTCCTGCATAGCAGGGGGTTGGACTTGATGGCCCCTGGTGTCTCTTCCAACTCTAGGATTCTATGAGTCTATGAGACTTTAATTCCATTTTAACTATAGTTTTCTTCTGTGTTTTCATATACATCTTGCACTTTCTTTCATCTGGATTTGTTTTCATTTGTTTTAAGCTGCCTAAAGGGGGGAAAAGGGCATTCCACTCAGGACTTACTTCTCCATTCATGGCCTTCTGTGTGCACAAAATTAACCGAGTGGTTCTGCAATGCCCCTATTGGCCTAGGAGCTGCTGCAACATTTCAGCCTAAAGGAATCCGTTGCCCAGTGGTGGAGTGACTGATGTGCCATGGCATGATACAATGGGCACCCAATGTGCACCCAGTCACAGTGCCAGAGCACAAGAATACCACCCAATGTGCATCGGGAGTGCTTGACGTGCACTGGAGCACTCTTCCCAGTGCTCGGATATGCATCTTAACAATACACCAACAGAGTTTTGTTGCATTTCTGCAGTGTAGCTACAGCTTCATCAAGTTAGACTGTGATGTAAGTTTTTTTGCCACTCTGCCAAAAAAAGAAATGACAACTCAGGATTGTGTTGTCATTTTGTCCACAAAATCTTTTTTTTCCCCCTCCCAAACTGGGAGGGCCCTGCAATGCTGCCCTGAGTGTCCCATGGAAAGGCAACATAGAATTTTAATTTGTAACTCGTTTAACCATCAAGGGACCAAAGCTAAGCCCCAATCAACCTAAATAGAAAAGCGAATCAAAAGTAGAATGTTAAAATAATCCACCACGTGACAGGAGGTTTGGAGAGACTGTGATGTAAGATTTGAGCTATTATTTTTACTATGATTAACATTATTCTGTCAAATGGATGGGCAAAACATTTGAAGGAAATCACCATAAGTGGCATCACAAAAGCACCTTTAAAAAAAAGTCACACTGCTTGAAATGTTTCACAATATCCGACAAAACCTCACCAATTCAGGGATAGTATTTGAATCACGGATGGTACAAAACCCCAGTAGAATCTGAAACCCAGATCATCTTCATCACTATCTGTTTTCTGCAACTTATTGTTACTGGCCTGAAAAAACTGCCGAAAACAGTAAAGCAAAAACCTTACAGGACTTCCAAGAGTTGGATGGATAAATAATTATAACATCTCCTTGCTATGCCATCCATAACTGTAGCTGAGAAAAAGAAATCTTGGGTTATAGATGTGACAATCACAGCCAGCCGGCATGGTATGTTTCGTTGAGCGCTGGATTAAGACTCTAGAAACCAGGGTTTGAATCCTCACTTGCGCATGGAAAACCCAGTGGGTGACGTTGGGCACGTCACACACTCTCAACCTCAGAGGAAGGGAAAAGCAACCCCCTCCCCCAAACAAATCTTGCCAAGAAAACCTCATGATAAGGTTGTCATAAGTTGGAAATGGCTTGAACGCATGCAACAAATTCTAGAGAACAGCACAATGGAACACAATTATTATTATTATTATTATTATTATTATTATTATTATTATTATTATTATTATTTATTTGTATCCCGCCTCTCCACATGGATTGAGGCGGCGAACAACATGAAATACATTATACATTACAAATTGCATGTATTTCTATACCGCTTATCCGCTAAGTGCTCTCTAAGCGGTTTACAATGTTTTTTTAGCTAATTGTCCCCAACAAGCTGGGTACTCGTTTTACCGACCTGCGGAAGGATGGAAGGCTGAGTCAACCTGGAGCCCGGCAGGATCGAACTCACAATCTTGTGGCTGCAGTACCAGCATTTAACCACTGCACCACCAGTTATTATGAAATATCAAGACTTACAATTTGAGATTTGACACCTCCGGGAACAGAAAACTACTGTGGTTTCAGAAGGGATAGGTGCTCTGGGTACCATTCCAAATGGACCGACAAAACATCTGAAGGAAATTGCAATAGATAGGGTCATAGTAGCATAATTACAAAAAGCTACACTTCTTGGAACTTGCCACATTATCCAATGTCACCTCACTGACTCCTAATTTCCTGAATAGAATCTGACTCGCTGAGGGTCCAAAATTCAAGTCAGTAACACTTGGGCCAACTATGAAATCACGATGATGATAATGAAGATGGCTGAATTCCTACATCACAGTCTACATTTTGTAACATTAGCTATGTTGTGAGAGCCAGTGTGATACAACAATCTGAGTATATATAATATACTCAAACCATATAGTATATAGCCTGGTACCTTAGTTGCTGTTGTGTGCCTTCAAGTCATTTCTGACTTACGGTAAGTTAAACCTATCATGGAGAGAGCAAGCTTGTTTTCCGCTGCTCCAGAGTCTAGGACAAGGAGCAATGGATTCAAACTGCAGGAAAAAATATTCCACCTGAACCTCAAGAAGAACTTCTTGACAGTCAGAGCTGTCCGGCAGTGGAATCTGCTGCCTCCATGGAGTGTGGTGGAGTCTCCTTCTTTAGAGGTTTTTAAGCAGAGGCTGGATGGCCATCTGTTGGGAATGCTTTGATGGGTGTTCCTGCATAGCAGGGGGCTGGACTGGATGGCCCCTGGGGTCTCTTCCAACTCTAGGATTCTATGTAGGACTGGAAGAGTTAGAGTCTGTGATTAGAGTCTTAAGGGTGGAATATGCTGCCTGGGAGTGTGGTGGAGTTTCCTTCTTTGGAGGTTTTTAAGCAGAGGTTGGATGGCCATCTGTTCGGAATGCTTTTATGGGTGTTCCTGCATGGCAGGGGGTTGGATTGAATGGGCCTGGGGTCTCTTCCATCTCTAGGATTCTATGCGTGTTGGACTAGGACACTGGCAGACCATGATTCAAATCCCCGTTCAGCCATGGAAACCTAGTGACATTGGGCAAGTCACAGTCTGTCAGCCTCAGAGAGAGGCAAAGGCAAATGCCCTTTGAACAAGTTCTACCAAGGAAACCCTATGTCTTAGAGATGCCATAAGCCAGAAATGACTGCTACATTGCAGAAGTGCAAAGACAGAAAAATGACCAAAGCACAATTTTGTGCCAATAATCATTTTGGCTTCTACAGAGAGTTCAGGTTCAATTTGCTCTAGGACCCATTTCGTTTGTCTTTTCAGCGATCCAAAGTATTCCCTATAATTCTTCTCCAGCACATTTCAAATGAGTTGATTTTCTTCTGACTTTCTTCACTGTCCAGCTTTCACAACCGTACGTAGAAATATGTAAGGCCACTTACAAAGGCTTAACTCCCAAGCAGAATGTCAGTCGATGAATTTTAAGTTATCGGCCAAATTCACATCTGCCAGGACCACCACCCCCATAACTTGTCTTCCCCTCAACGCTGTGGCCTGACACGCCCCCACTTGCAAAGTTTAACATCTGCTGCCTCTTTTTGCCTGCCCTCCACCTCTGGGCCCTGGCATGAGGCTGAAAGAATGTCCCGGAGCCAACTTTGGCCTTTTTGTTCTAGCTGCTGCCACTAAACACAGGCGGTGACACATTGCATCAGCGCTGTCATGTTCCGTGCGCTGTGACTTTGATGCCACCAGATGTGACAGAGCCCAGATGATGAGGGAGAAGCATCCGGGGAGGGGAGGGGAGGGGAGGGGAGGGGAAGTTCTGACATCCTTGGGGGGAATGGCGGGGTGCAAGGATTTGGTAAAGCTTGGTGTTCTTATGTTTTAAAAATGGGACATAAAGCATCTTTACCTCTCGTCCTTTGACAACATCTGACAACAGCAAACAGGTACATCTGTCTGACAGAGCAGGAGGAAAGAGAAGGAGGAGAGATCAGCTGTTGCTTCTGCTGTTTATAGTTTATATTATTTTACCTTAGAACACCACTGCTGTACATTTGCCTGTACAGCGGAACAGAAACAATGCAAGTTATTAGACGAGGGACTGAATTCTAATGCTCTCGTTCCATTTTAACAGCCATGGATTTCTCCTGTGCAATCCACGGATCTGCAGTTTAAGGAGGGGTAACCCACTGGGTGACTTTGGCCACATCACACACTCTCAGCCCCAGAATCATAGAGCTGGAAGAGACCCCAGGGGCTATCCAGTCCAACCCCCTTCTGCCACGTTCACCCATCAAAGCACTCCTAACAGATGGCCACCCATCCTCTGCTTAAAAACCTCCACCACACTCTATGGAGGCAGCATATCGCCCTGTTGAATGGCTCTTACCATCTTACACACACACACAGAAATTTGTCAAGGCAGCACTCTCGCCCTGAGATTCAGGGTCAGGCCTTGAGATATGGGAACTCTCAATAGTATGGATGTTTTAAAGAGAATGCCCTTGGCTTGAGATGGAACAGTTGGGGCAAACCATTATACCATAGCAAAAGTTGCCACTTTCCACAATCTGGGGACTTTTTGCCAGAGTGGGAACCAAGAGGTGGAATTTCCCGCACCCAGAACCAAATCTGACCCAATCTCCCCAAGGCGGTCCGTGCATTGTTAAGACTGGAGGTGGCTGGCAGAACTTTCCAAAATCCAAAATCGAGGCTCTTGGAAACGTCCGAGGCCTTTTCCTTCTCCTCGGCTTCCTTGTTTGGTGCTCAACCTTCACCTGTCCCTCACGCTGAAGAGATGCTTCTTTCAAGCGTGGCTGTTCCGTCCTTCTCGGTGGTGTTTAATGATTCCTGACGTTTCGTCAGCCATATTGCAAAGTTCCTCCTTGGCAAGAGAGGAACAGATTGTCTCCCTGACAGCGAAGGGGGAAGGGAGAGGAGAGGGAAATACCACCACATCCCCAAAGTGTGCCTCGCAGTTTTCTCTCGCCGAGATGAGTTGTTTTCAACTTCCCTTTGTTGGGAATTCGCTTGTTTATTCATTTGTATTATACCCTGCCTACCTCCGAATACGGGACCCAGCAGCTTGCAATATGAGTTCAAGCAAAATATCTTTAAAACAATGGATTTTACTCAACTTTTTTAAAAAGCACATTACTAACATTCATTTAACACAGTTTCCAAAGGGCCATTAATATAATAACAATGGCCATTTCCCCATTAGACTGTCATAGTGCTATTATTCCACTTTCAGCATCCTATGGAATCCTCAAAGGCCCCTCCCTAAACTGCAAACCCCAGGATTCCATAGGATGTTGAAAGTGGAATAATAGCACTGTAACCGTCTAGTGGCCACTATAACACCACCAACACAACATAGTATAAGCACACCCCACTGGAAAGACCTTCGGCAACAGACAAGTTAATTCTCAACAGCCTGAGTGAACCGAAAGCATACCCTCCAACACTCTGATTTGGCACAGACAGTCCTGATTAATTCTCTATAATCCCACTTTTCCAGCTGCTTTCAAAACTCCCCAATCTTCTCTCTCCACCTCCCTTTGTCCTCAGCTTATTTCAGTTCCGGGAACCTGAATTCAAAGAGCAAAAGTAGTCCTTGCCTTCAGTTAATTCACCAGGAGGGAGGGAAGAGGGGCAAAACCTTGCCTTTCCCAGTAGGCTCAGGCAAAAGCAAACTGCTGGCTTGTATGATTATTCTCATTAACAACTTTTTACCATTTTGACCATACTCTGATATTGCTTTGGCCATGCGTCCTTTTTCTCATCTGGATTAGAAAGGGGACTTCAATGGACCATTGCTTTCTATATTGTCCACACAGGCCGGCAGCAGCCCTCGACAATTTCAAGACAAGAGTTGTCCAACTCAACCTAGCTGAGGTTGCTGGAGATTGAATTTGGGACCTTATCCAGGAGAAGCTTGTGCCCTATGGCTGAGCTATGGCTTTCGCCTAGGACTGCCAGGTGAAATATGGGACAGGGCTCCTGTACCTTTAATGGTTGTGCAGAAGAGGAAGTTTCCGCAAGTGAAGCTTGCATCACAAGCAACACAATTCCTTCTTCTGCACAACTGTTAAAGGTACAGGAGCCCTGTCCCTTATTTCACTCGGCAACCCCAGTCTCTTGCCCTGAATACAAAATGCATTTCCAGTCTTCATGATTCCAAATAAAAGGATGGCTTAAATAGGAATTCAAGGAACTGCCTCATGTCAGATCAGATCATTGGTCTGTATCACTCAGACCAGAAGCAGATCCCCAGGATTTCAAGTTAAGAAAATACCAGGAACTTTACACACATCTATGCATACACAAAGCCATGTCCTTTCCACACAAAAAGTTCTCCCATGGTTCTGAATAAATAATAATAATAACAACAACAACAACAACAAAAAAACTGAAACAAATCGTAGAAAGAGCCTTCTTGGTGGCTGTTCCTAGACTGTGAGTCATAGAAAGCTTCTTATTACTTTGTGCCTCAAGTGATTTCCAACTTATGGTGACCTTAAGGGGAAACCTATCACAGGGTTTTCTTGGCAAGATTTGTTCAGAGAGGGTTTACCATGGCCTTCCTCTGAGGCTGAGAGAGTGCGACTTGCCCAAGGTCACCCAGTGGGTTTCCATGATCAAGCAGGGATTTGAATCCTGGTCTCCAGAGTCCTAACCCAGCACTCAAAGACCTCTACACCAATAGCAATAGCAGTGACATTTCTATATCGCTTATCAGTGCAAAACACTTCCTCAGCAGTTTACAACGTATTTTAGCTAATTGCTCCCAACAAACTGGGCACTCATTTTAATGACCTACCAAAGGATGGAAGGCTGAGTCAACCTGGAGCCCAGCAGGATCGAACTCACAACCTCGTGACTGCAGTACCAGCATTTAACCACTGAGCCACCAGTGCCACTAGACTGAAAGTTACCTTATGCTATTCATCCTTCTCATAGGGTTGCCAGGTTAGGCCTATCTGTAGCCCTGAAATTTCAGGGCCAAAACCCAAGGCCTAGCGATGATCCCTTGCGATGTCAGATGGAGGCGGCCTTGGTGATATTACAAGGATGATGTTATTAAGGGGAGGCCCTGAAGATGCCATCAAGTATGGTACCTTAAGCAGCAGCCAGAGCTGCTCAGAGTCTGGCACTCAAGTAAAAAACACCAAGGCCCTTTTTGCATGGCATTTTTCATGTGAAAGGGTGCCTAGAGCATTGCGTGATTGTGAGGAGCGATCTGCACGACGCACTCACAATTGTGCAACACTCCAGGGGCCGGCAGGCACCAATTTCACACCTTCTCATTTTCCGCTAGAAGCCAAAAATGGTGTGCAATCACGCATTGCTCCCAGGTCCTGCGTGCACTTACCTGGAAGGCAGAGCCTCCAGAGCCGTGCCGGTCACGCTTCCAGTCCCAGGCTGCACTGCAGAAGGAAGAGGCAGGGCTCTTGTGTGAGCAGGCAGCTCGCACAGAGCCGAAGGACCCCAGATGCAAGAGCCTCTCGCCAGAGGCTGCTCGCACGACCCCAGTGCCAGAAGAAGGTAAGGTGCGGAAAGGACCCAAGTCTAACAAATGAGGAAAATATAGACAGACAGTTTTCAAGGCAGTGAGATTCTCCACCTCATCCTAAAGACTGTAGAAAAGTGCTCAGGCCAGTGAGATGCCAGGCCAGTCCCCCAGATTGGCAGCCCTATGCTATCCACTTGGATAAAGAGCCAGAACGGTGTGGTGGTTTGAGCCCTGGATTATGACTCTGGAGGGAAGGGTTCGAGTTCCCACTCAGCCATGGAAAACCACTGGGTGATCCTGAGTGACTCATACTTTCTCAACCTCAGAGGAAGAAGGCAAAAGCAATATCGTGCCCACTGATAGGTTCATCTTAGGGTTTCCGTAAGTTGGAAACAACTTAGGGCACACAACAAGAAGTCTATACAGATGAGAAGTAGTTCAGTAGGAATTAGGAGCCTGGGAAGACTTTCTCAGCCCCGTTTGGAGAGTCCAGATTGACCCCGGAATGCTCTGCATGCAAAATACAGAACTGTGAAATCAGAATGCCTCATATTTGCACAGCATCAGCGTACTTTATGTCAATAACCCAGGGTGGCATTTACCAGGACATTCAAAAATTGAAAACCTTCCACTTAAACTTTTTTTCAGGGGGATTTTGTTTGGTTTCTGCCGCCTTGATACAAGTTTTAGGAACAATCCAACTCTCTAGGATGGATGGAGGTGCCAGTTAAGAGCTTGAGGCCAGCGGTGTCGGTCTAAAACGCCTTTGTTCTGAAAATGGGCCAGAGAAAGACTCCACTTCCCAGACTTTGCTCGCCACCTTGAGGCTGTGGGAAGAAAACCAGCCACAAACCTCTTTCACACAAAACACTTATAGCACTCTCATGCCACTTTAACTGCCAGGGCTGCATCCTATAGAGGTCATTTAGGGGCATTTTTTAATTTTTATTTTTGCCAGAGTGAATGCAGTGGGAGTGCAGCCCCCAAGGTCTCCAATGGGGGCTAAAGCGTCCCCTAACCTTCCCCGGTTGCCCACCCCTGCTTTAGCCTGCCCCTTTTCTTTGGATGCTTAAACGGTATTTCTGCATTTGCAATGCTAGAAATATGGGGACTGAGAGAAAATTTCAAGGGCCGCGGAGAGGTTGTGAGTTCAATCCTGCTGGGCTCCAAGGTTGACTCAGCCTTCCATCCTTTCGCAGGTCGGTAAAATGAGTACCTAGCTTGTTGGGGGCATGTATAGAAATGTTTCGAAATACGTGCTATTTATAAGTAGTTCGCCACCTCGATCCATATGGAGAGGTGGCATACAAATAAATGATGATGATGATGATGATAATAATAATAATAATAATAATAATAATAATAATAATAATAATAATAAAACTGTTGAGTCCATTTTAAAAGAACGGCCAGCATTCTACCTTGGCTGTTTAGATGATTATACTTAACTAAGGAACCCCTTCTGGCCCAACTGATCCCCCCCCCCAAACCTGATGAAAAATCTTTCCCCAATGCTCCAAACACCAGCAGAATGGACCTCCTTCTCCCCCTTCAGCTGATGCCCAAATGTACCCATCCTTCACAGTTCCATTTTCATAATTGCTACTTAGTCATAGTTGTGATACTATTGCCATGATCGTAACTCCATCTCTCCAACCTACTTTACCAGGCATTCGTGGTAGCAGGAGAAAGAGGCAATTGTCTTACAGGGGAATGATCTTTCCATCACGTTTGGTGGGTATCAGGCCAGGAGAAATTCCCCAGTTAAGTATACTTAATTTATTAATACTTAATAAACTAAGTAGTTTGCTAAGCAATATAATAACTATACTTAGTCAAGTACAATGGGCCCTTGGTATCCTGTGGGGTTTGGTTCCAAGACCCCCTCTGGACACCAAAATCCATGGATGCTCAAATCCCACTGTACACAATGCGATAGTAAAATGATGTCCCTTATATAAAAAAACTCAAATGAGTGCCAAAGACAGCCTGAGGATCTGTGAAATGGTGGGAAGCTACAGCAGGATATGCCTACATATCTGTAACAAGCATGGCATTTATTGCAGATTTACTTTGTTTCTTAATTTTTTTTTTGAGCTATGGTTAGTTGAATCCACGGATGGCAGAATCTGAGGACACAGAGGACCAACTAATATACTTAACTAGTATCTTTATCAGATGCTTAGTTGAAGTTATTAAACATAATACATAAATCATTAACTGCAGATGCAGAGGTATGCCCATCACATCCAAAAGACTTAGTTTAATGAGAAAAAAAATACATACACACACCGTATATATTTTTCAAGGCAATGTTCTTGCCCTGTCATTCCTCCCCTTGCTCTGGAGACTGGAGAAATGGGTCCAGGCAAGCCCTGAGATCTGGGAACCACATTCAGGACTTCGCCAAGTCTTGCCAGCAGACTTCAGCCTTCGGATCTTTCTGGTGCTTTCTCTGTGACATGGTAGCACCCATTGAGACGTTACAGCTGCTGGGAATCTGGACTAGGCAGGGAGGGGCTGGCATTCATAGAACTGGAAAAGCCCCCAAGGGCCATCAAGTCTAACCCCATTCCACCATGCAGGAATCATCAAAGTTTTGGAGAACTTCAAATTTTTGTACATACATCAAAGCACTCTCTACAGATGGCCATCTAGCCACTGTTTAAAAACCTCCAAAGGAGGAGACTCCACCACACTCCTAGGCAGTGCATTCCACCAATGCACTTGGTCTCAGATGGAAGAACTGCCTTGGGCCAAACTTGTGTGCTAATATCTTTTTGAACAGTGGTTCTCAACCTGTGGGTCGGGACCCCTTTGGGGGTCAAACGACCCTTTCACAGGGGTCGCCTAAGACCATCGGAAAATACATATTTCCGATGGTCTTAGGCTCCATTTCCTCCTCGGTGGTGGTGCACAAGCGCGAGCCACGTGCTCGCGTCCTCCTGCCCCCTGTTCAGAAGGGACTGAAATCACTCCCCTTCTCCGCTACCGGGAGAACCTCCCATCTGACGGGCCAGCTTGGGGGGGCCGCAGCAGCACGGGGGGCAGGCCCCCTCCTCACCACGGCCCCTGCCCCACGTGCCACAGAGGGGGCGCTGTGGAAGGGCCGCAAGGCGGCGCTTTTTGGGGGGTGAGCTGCGCCCGGCGAAAAAGACAAAGGCGCTGGGATTCTTCCCCCCCCGGCCAGGGTTGACACTGTGGAAACTTTTCCCGCACTGCCCCCCCAGCGGAAATGAGAGCGAAGCAGAAGCAGAGCCTGGGGGGGGGTTCGGAGTTTTTTCCCAGGGGAGACGAGCGGCTCCTCTTTCCCTCCCTGCCCACCCCCGTTCCTGGCTGGCGAGGCGGCCTTTGCCGGGGGGGAGGCATTGTAAATAATAAATAAGTAATTTTATGGTTGGGGGTCTCCACAACATGAGGAACTGTATTAAAGGGTCGCAACATTAGGAAGGTTGAGAACCACTGTTCTAGAAGCTCCTTTGGAATGGGAGGTTGAACTAGGAGCTGGTGTGCCTTGACTTGGACGGAGGCAGCTCTCTTATACCACATCGTGCATTACAGCCTTCACTCAACCTGGTGTCAAGAATTTCCTTCTAACGTTCAATTGAAATCTACCTTCCTGTAGTTTAAAACCATTAGACCTGGTCCTAGCCTTAGGACAGCAGAAAACAAAGAAAGAAAACAAAGAGTGTAGTGCGGAAATGGCCTCCGTCTTTCCTTGTATTTTTTTTTTCTCCACGTCTTTTAACATCCCACTTGTTCTCCTCTCAACTTGCTCCAATCTGTGTATGTCCTTCTTAACATGAGGCACCCAGAATTGAACACAGTACTCCAGCTGAGGCATTACTGTTGCAGAATATAGCGGGACAATTACTTCCATGGATGTGGGAAATGACAATTCTATTAAATGCAGGCTAAAATAGTATTTGCCTTCTTTGCTGCAGCATCACACTGCAGGGTCATGTTCAGTTTATGACCAACAATAATCCCCAGGTCTTTTCCACATGTAGTGCTGCTAAGCCAAGTACTCCCCCATCTGCACATTTCGTTTTTGTGACATCAATAGAAAATTTGGTATTTACATCTGTTGAATTACCTCCCCATCCTCCCATCCCTCCTACAGCATAGCTATTAATCTGCAACTTTCCACATGCACAACATGTTGTGTGCCTCTGGGGTCAGGTGCAGCAGTAATGTCAAATGTGGCAAACTGGCCAACTCACGCTAATATTTTCCAGCATCACCATATATTTTTTTAAAAAAACTTCTTCCCTCCTCCTTATTCTTCCCCTCTCCTTTTGAAAATTTGCAAATTTCTGTTTCCAAAGGATGTGCTATTTAGTCAGAGGATTTTATTCCCAACCCAAATCTAGAAACACTCATGGCTGTTTTCCCATCTTTATGCATTAGCTTAACATGAATATACAAGAAGTATTTCACAACTAATTCTGTTTGAAAATGCTAGAATTGGGTCTGTATCTTCTTTGTTAAAATAGGTCCCCTGAGTTTTGGAGAGCTTTAAATTTTCATACATACACACACGCACGCACAAGAAAGTGCAGGGAGGGAAGGAAATTCCTATGTAAATCCATCTTGAGAATCTAATGCTTCCATTATAAATAGGCATTCAGAGTTCAGATGCTTCCTCCAAAGACTTGCTTAGTGCAAAGTAGGGTGAGAACCATGTAGCCTGCCAGATGTTGTTGGGCTCCAACTCCCCACATTTCTGTAAGTGAGGGCTGCTGGAACTTATAGTCCAACAACATCTGGAGCATCTCTAGCATGTGCTGAGGTGCTGGAACAGAGAGATGGGCTTCCTTTCCTGGGAAGGGGACTTACATGAGTTGAGCTGTTCCATCAGTTGGAGTGGGAGGAAGGTCGCTCAGAATAAAAGAGCCTGTTTTCTGCCATATGGAAGACAGAACAAGCCTGTTTTCTGCTGACCCAGAGACTAGGACATGGAGCAATGGCTTCAAACTTCAGGAAAAGAGATTCCATCTAAACATTAGGAAGAACTTCCTGATAAGAGCAGTTTGACAGTAGAATGTGCTGCCTCAGAGTATGGTGGAACCTCCTTCTTTGGGGGTTTTTAAACCAGGGCTGGATGACCATCTGTTGGGAATTCTTTGATGGTGTATTCCTGCACGGCAGGGGGTTGGACTTGATGGCCACTGGGTGCCTCTTCCAGTTCTATGATCCTATAATTCTGTAATATAGGCAGCACTGCCCCTTTTGGTAGGATTAGGGGAGGCAAGGGCAACTTTGGTGAGTCCAGAGCCCAGTTTTCTCACCCTGGGGCCAAACAGACTCCCCAAAATGCCCAGATGAAATAACCAGACCAGAAGTAGCCAAAACCTACTTCTGTTTTGGTGGGAGAAGTGGCATTTTGACGGGATGTGAAATAGAGCAACGGGGACCATGCTACCTACTTCATAGAATCACAGAATCATATTGTTGGAAAAGACGAAAGGAGTCATCTAATCCAACCTCCATCATGTAGGAATCCACACTTCAGTGATAGCCATCCCACCTCTGTTTAAAGATCCTCAAAGAGGGAAAGCCCACCCATCCCCCCCAAGGCAAATTATTTCACTGACCAACAACTCTTACAGTCAATAAGTTTTTCCTAACGTTTGGGTGGAATCTCTTCTCTTATCATTCGAACCCACTGAATTGTAGAATCATAGAATTGCAAGAGACCAGGAAAGCCATCCAATCCAACCCCGTGCCATGCAGAAATGCTACCCTAAGAGGTGGGGGATGTTGGAGTCCCCCCGTAATGCCAGTGGAAGAATTATAATTTGGGAGAATTATAGCTCAAAGGAGGCCTGCGAGAGGAGGATAACAGAATGTTTTCACCTATGTACACCAGTACCAACTATGGAAAGGACTCCAGTTAAAGTTAAACAAAGTATTTTATTTGAATTGACAAACATATGAGAAATCAGACACTCTTCAGAACCATACATGGCTATCAGAAAGAAGTTGGATAGAGAAAGATTAGAGGTGGAAAGGTTCAAAGTTGGCGGTTTTGAAGAATGAGGTCATAGAGGGGCTCAGACAGTGTCTGAGGAATTATAGTACTGTGTACTATATTGGCCAAGGTGAAAGCTAGGATTTTTATACCCTATTTCACACCCTGAAGGGGTGCATTGACAAAGCATAATGGTTTTCCCACAGGACTGACAAAGGAGTCTGATTGTTTTAACTCTGGAATGGCAAAACATTGATGGGACTCATGACAATCTCTTAATGTTCAGTCACGTAGGGGGTATAGGGAAGATCTCCGTAGATAAGATCAAGGGATGGTCTCCAGTTGCTCACCAATCTGGGCAATTCCTCTTTTATTGTAAATAAAAATGAAAAGAGCTTAAGCGGTGAAGAGATTTGCACAAACCCATCAGCGTTTGGGGTTTACAGCATAATCCTATCTGAACTTCCATGACCCTAAATACATTTCTGGTCAGCATGACCCTGAATATGTTCTCTGGTCATTAATAAGTCCAACTTATAAAAATCACATATCACAGCTTCTGAAGCCATTCCACACAGGGCTTGGTTTTTTTTAGACCTTTGATTATCTTAATTGTCCACTGTCAAATCAGCTTTGCTGCTCTGCCATGCATTCCAATGCCATGTAGGACTATGATGTTGGATGCCATGGAATTTGCCATGGAATGCAATTGATGTGTTATTTGACCACACAGTGCTTTGCTGTTTGGTGTCATGTAATGTTTGGAACGAAGGGGATGATGGGAAATGAATGAGAAAGCAGCTTTTGGGGGGGGATTCTAACAAACCCTGATACAAGAGAGAACAAACACAGATACAAGGCCACGATGTCGGTGGGTCGGAAGTCAGCCTGGGAAAAGAGTTACTTTAATTAGCTGAGAAATACAGGGCTTAAGCAGGCAAATTTGTAATGTTACTGCTTCCAAGACACAGTAAATTCTAAAGGTCTTTAGTCTTGGCAATAGCCAGAATGTGCTGCTGTTACTCTACTGTTCCTGAATAAAGCTTTTGCAAACTTCTAAGCATGATTTCTAAGACTGGAGTTATCTGGTACTCACTGATATTGACCATCTGGATATGTTCCAGATGGCCAGTAGCCTTCTTGAATGTTAGTGCCCAAAGTCCTCCCCCCCGCAATGGCTTATGCATGTGTATATTTGCCTTACAGAAACATCTTTGTCCAATGAACTCAGTTCAAAGTGGAAGAAGTGGAGCTGCACGTGGAAGCTATTGTGCAAGCGTGCATAATGCACACGGGTGGATGCATCTGTGCATTTTTGATCATGTATTTGGTTCTAGAGTTTGTGTTTCGGTTCAATGGCTGTTCATCACAAAGGCTGCACACCACAACGGGTACATAACTCCATATGAAGAGATTTGGACCATTTCCACACGAGACTGTTGTAGTGCTGTTCCACTTTCAACATCCTATGGAATCCTGGGGTTTGCAGTTTAGGGAAGGGCCTCAAAGGATTCCATAGGATATTGAAAGTGGAATAATAGCACTATAACTGTCTAGTGCAGAAATGGCCTCACACTCTGTGCGTCTGATATAGAATCTCAGCCAATGCCTCCTTGACGGAGGTCTTCTTCTTTCTGCCTTTCTCTTTTTTTGTTCTGCTGTGTGTGTGTGTGTCGAGGGATACAAGCCATCTCAGTATCAAACACATTGAAAAACCAGGCACACACACTAGCCTACACAAAATCATGACTCGAAGAAGGCAGCTCTCCATGCCTGACAGTTTCCCCTCTCCTGTGCTCGTCTCCAATAAAAGTCAAATCTCTCCGTAGCGATGGGCTCCCTCCCTGCTGAGTAGCAGACGGCACCCCCTGCCCTTCCCGATTAGCACTGCATAGCCCCCAGGTTTCGTAAAAACCTCTCGCTCCAAATGGGATGCGCTGATAAAGATCTAATCCAATTATGGCACTCAGAAAACATGGGGAGTTATTTGGTTGTAATGACACGTTGTGTGTTTCCCCTTTGGCAAACCTCTCTCTCTCTCTCTCATTTTCTGCTCCTTGTTTTCTCCTTTCCTCACTTCCATGACCTGCTCCTAAGTAGGAGAAGAAAAAAGGTGAGGGAGAAGACCAGCACCACTAGACTTGCCATGTAGTTAGTAGTCCTCTGTAGTTCGTAGTCCTCTGTCTAAGAACTGAAAACCATGGTCCCAGAAGCTAAATCTCTCCTGTCTGCACATCTACACAACCAGTTGTTCACTTTTAGTATCTTCCTGTCCTTGTATTGTCCTTTGTCCTTCATTGGCAGAACTAACAAGGATACCACCTGCGCCTAAAACCTTTTCAGGTTCCTACCCAAACTTCATAGTAGAGGAGATCTCCTCAAAGGTGTTCTTGGTCCCCACATGTATAAGGATAAAGGTATAACCAGATATCTCTGGTTATCTCAGTTTGGCTGATATTCCTAGTGTTTGGAAGTTGAGCTTCTCTTGTTGATCTCTGATGAGCTCAGTTCAGCTAATATTCGCTAGTACAGTGGTTCTCAACCTTCCTAATGCCGCAACCCTTTAATACAGTTCCTCATGTTGTGGTGACCCCCAACCATAAAATTAATTTATTATTTACAATGCCTCCCCCTCCCGGCAAAGGCTGCCTCGCCGGCCAGGAACAAGGGGGGGTGGGCATAGAGGGAAAGAGGAGCTGCGCATTTCCCCCGGGGGAAAACTCCAAGAACCCCCCCCCGGGCTCTGCTTCTGCTTCGCTCTCATTTCTGCTGGGGGGGCAGCGTGGGAAAACTTTCCAAAGTGTCGACCCTGGCAGGGGGGAGGAATCCCAGTGCCTTTGTCTTTTGCACTGGACACAGCTCACCCCCTTGAAAAGCACTGCCTTGCGGCCCCCCAGCTCTTCTGCAGCGCCCCCTCCGTGGCACATGGGGCAAGGGTCGTGGTGAGGAGGGGACCTGCCCCCCATGCTGCCACCACCACCCCAAGCTGGCCCGTCAGATGGGAGGTTCTCCCAGTAGCGGAGAAGGGGAGCAATTTCAGTCCCTTCTGAACAGGGGGCAGGAGGACGCAAGCGCGTGGTTCGCACTTGTGCACCACCACTGAGGAGGAAATAGAGCCTAAGACCATCGGAAATGCATATTTCCCGATGGTCTTAGGTGACTCCTATGAAAAGGTTGTTCAACCCCCAAAGGGGTCGCAACCCACAGGTTGAGAACCGCTGCGCTAGTGTGTGGGAAGTTCAGCTTCTCTCACTTGTCTTTCGTTGTCTCAGTTCTAATATTCCTAGCATTTGGGACCTTCAGCTTCTCTTGTTTATCTCAATTCATATTCTCAAGTGTTTGGGAAGTTCAGCCTCCCTCATTGATCTCTGGTTATCTCAGTTCTGCTAATAGTTCTGCTTAGAGTTTTGGAAGTTCAGCTTCTCTTGCTAATCTCAAATCTAGTTTCAACCACAGGGAGCCCTTCACTTTCATAGGGGTTAGGAGTGGAAGACCCCTGCAAAAGTGGGGAAAGGTGAATAAAAATAAAACTCACAAACACTATTTTTTTTTAACCTGAGAACGCTTCTTTAGGAATCTCTAGGTCCTCCAGCACAATTATATGGTCAGCTTCCAGTAGAAGTGTGCCAGAAAGTCACACTGGAGGACCTAGAGAAGAGAGAACATTTTTTTTTCCTGTGGTGGGGGTAAGTTAAGGTTATTTTAAAAATAAATGAATACATAAAATAACCCACAAATGATCAAATCAACAAGTGCTGAACCTTCAAAAGTGGAGGACCCACTGTTAATATTATTTAGTTTTTGGAAACCTTCATTTCTCTGGGGCTGTAATCATTTCGGGTCTGGCAATGCGACTGCAGCCAGACACTTCTATGATCTTGTCCATTCCTCAGAAGGCATGAACGACTACATAGAGAACTTCAGAGGCTGTTTAATAAGCCAGGGAGGGTGGTACATGGCTCAGCCCAGCATAGGTCCACATGCAAACCTGGTACACTATGTTAGGCCACACAGGATTGCAGGTGGAGTGAAACTTTGGACACGTGGCTGCAATCTATGCAACGTGTCCAATCTATGCAATGTAGCAGAGTTTCCAAACAGCAAAAAGCGTGTGAGCAGAATACAACTACAGCATCAGCTCTGACCCCTCTACCCACTGGTTAGTAAACTCATAGACACAGAGTTTTGTCATCCAAAATACCTGGAGGCTTTAATCTTCACTGTTGCAATATATACACATCTGTACACAGGATATGCAGATCCACAGTCATAGACACATCAAGCAGAGGTTCACTCAGACAGAGTTTCGGAGACAGAGAGTCTGATCTCTCCTCTTTTACACACACCTGCTGATAGGTCATCAGCTAGGGACAATGGCTGATGCAAAAACCCTTGCCATGATTTCACATTATCATGATTCAGCCTTTACTACAGGTCCCCTAGGGATTACATCATGCCTTGCCAAGTCATTCCCTGGGTATTGCCACATGCTCATCAAATGTATTTTCAACTGGGGCAAATGTCACAGCACTTCTATCCAACAATCCAGCATCTCCTTAGTTATATCTGCATGCTGAGGTATAGTAGCTCAGCACTACACAACCCTTGAGCAGAATAGCAACATAGCATGGCACATATCAATGGAGTCTGTTGCACAAAACAGTGCAATAAGCAAGGTGAAATGAACAAATGTAACACATAATGTTGCTGCATACACAATTCTACCTCCCTCTGCAGAGTACATCTGTTGCACTATGGTGAATAATTCATCCCACATATGTGGTGAAAAATAAACATGCATGTATCATCAACAGGATGCCAACTACAGAATGATGCAACTATTCCGCATGAATGAATTGCAACATTGTTAAGTTGCACAAACAAACAAATGTGAAAGGTATTCCTTGGTACAGCATCCACAGCTTGGCTTCAACAAACATTAACAGAACATGGACTTGTCCATCAGACAAAAACACCCAGATGTTTCTGCAAGGGACCATACACATCCTTAAGTCACTAACAGGATGCCAGGCATTGTTTCTTGTTATTCAAAACAGTTTAAGACTACAAGTCTTTCGTGCGGTAATCACAAAAAGTCAACATGGATTTCTCAAAAGTAAGTCATGCCAGACTAATCTTATCTCTTTTTATGATAGAGTTACTAGCTTGATAGATGAAGGGAATGCTGTGGATGTAGCATATCCCGATTTCAGTAAGGCCTTTGACAAAGTTCCCCATGACATTCTTGCAAAGAAGTTAGTAAAATGTGGGCTGGACAGGGCTACTGTTAGTTGGATTGGTAACTGGTTGACCGACCGAACCCAAAGGGTGATCACGAATGGCCACTTTTCATCCTGGAGAGAAGTGACTAGCGGGGTGCCACAGGGTTCTGTCCTAGGCCCAGTGCTGTTCAATATTTTTATCAATGACTTGGATGAAGGAATAGAGGGCATGCTCATCAAATTTGCAGATGACACCAAATTGGGAGGGGTTGCTAATACGCCAGAGGACAGGATCAAAATTCAAAATGACCTGGATAGATTGGAGAGCTGGGCCAGGGCGAACAAAATGAAATTCAACAGAGAGAAATGTAAGGTCCTACACTTAGGCAGAAATAGTGGAATACAGAAATATAGGATGGGGGACACGTGGCTGGATAGCAGTACGTGTGAAAGGGATCTAGGAGTCTTCATAGACCACAAGCTGAACATGAGTCAGCAGTGTGATGCGGCAGCCAAGAAAGCCAATGCAATTCTCTGCTGCATCAATAGGAGTATGGTGTCTAGATCGAGGGAGGTACTGGTACCACTCTACTCTGCTTTGGTTAGACCCCATCTTGAATACCGTGTCCAGTTCTGGGCATCCCAATTCAAGAAGGATATTGACAAGCTGGAGCAAGTCCAGAGGAGGGTGACCAAAATGGTGAGAGGCCTGGAAGCCATGCCCTATGAGGATAGACTTAGAGAGCTGGGTATGTTTAGTCTGCAGAAGAGGAGGTTAAGAGGGGACATGATAGCCATGTTTAAATATTTGAAGGGATGCCACATAGAGGAGGGAGAAGGCTTGTTTTCTGCTGCTCCAGAGACCAGGACAAGGAGCAACGGATTCAAGCTGCAGGAAAGGAGATTCCACCTGAACCTCAGGAAGAACTTCCTGACAATCAGGGCTGTCCGGCAGTGGAATCTGTTGCCTCGGAGTGTAGTGCAGTCTCCTTCCTTGGAGGTTTTTAAGCAGAGGCTGGATGACCCTCTGTCAGGATTGATTTGAGGGTGTTCCTGCATGGCAGGGGGTTGGACTGGATGGCCTGTGTGGTCTCTTCCAACTCTGAATTTCTATGATTCTATGATTCTAAGCCAGCAGACTTTGTGCTACAAAGCACACCAAAGCAGTAAAGCCACATTCTTCCTATAACAAATTTAAAGCTGTTATTGTCATGCCACAAGAAGAGTACAGTTATGTAACTATCACAAGGTAACTTAGTTATGCCATAGTTATTTCAAAGAGGGCCAGGGTGATGTAGTTGTTTGAGCAGTACTTAGGGAAGCAGGGTTCAATCCCCACTCAGCCACTGGGTGGCCATGGGCAAATCCCACTCTCTCAGCCTCAAAGAAAGGCAATGAAAAGGTCCAAGGCATGGGCAGCAACAGCCAACTGGTACTGACACTGGCACAAGGTCAGGAAGCCAAGCATCAGGGCATAACAAGAGTCTAAGGCAGTAGGTCTCCAGTTAACAAGAGTCCACAGAACCAGAGGGAGGTCCAAGAGACAGGTAAAAGGTTCAGGACAGTAGAAGCCTACCTGGTAACCAATGTCCACAGGGCCAAAGGTGAGAGGTAGGTCCAGAAAACAGGCCAAGGTCCAAGTCCAGGGGATCAGCAGGATCAGACCACCAAAAACCCAGAAAAAACTACAAACAGTCCTAGAAACCATATTACTGTGGCAAAGGCTGCAGAATAAGCCCTGCCCTTAAATAGCTGGCTGCTGGCTGCTCCAGGTGTCTTGCATCAGAGCAGCCAGCTGGGTCTGAAGTACTGGCAGGATTCTGCAAAGAACAATGTCAAGGCCCAGATCCTGCAAGAACTTAGTCACAGACTCTTACAGGCCATAGCAAACCTTCTCGGAATACATCTTGCCAAGAAAACTCCATGAGAGTTGCAGCTGGTTCAAAACAACTTGAAAACACAGCAACAGCCACATGTTATTTCAAAAAAAGGAAGCAACTATAATTATTAATTATAAGTAACTTGATGGCCAGAATCTTGTATCAGCTACCTAGTTAAGTATACTTTATGAAGGAAACTCTCCAGGCCCAACCTCTCCTGAACATGGCAGAAATGTACTCCACCCATGCTCCAGCGGGTAGCAGAATGGTCCATCGTCTTCCACACAGCTGATGTTGCATAACATAGTTTGGAGAGGGAGTTATGATCATGTGATAGCGCCATGATTGGGACTTAGGCCATTTCTGCACACTGTTGCTATACCACCATAACAGCGGGTTGTTTCTGGATCAGGAGTTGTGCTACTGAACGATATCATGGCCATCCAGCTGCCGTCCCATCCCCAAGCATTGCAAAAGCGCCATATTCTATTACCAGAAAAAATCCGTTAAGCACTTCCTTTAGCGCTACAGTCCCATCAGCTGGCTCACCACAGAACCGTAATAGCACTTGATAGCATTTCCTGTTGTCATAGAATCATCATAGAATCATAGAAATGTAGAGTTGGAAGAGACCCCAGGGGCCATCCAGTCCAACCCCTGCCATGCAGGAACACCCTCAAAGCACTCCCGACAGATGGCCGTCCAGCCTCTGCTTAAAAACCTCCAAGGAAGGAGACTCCACTACACTTCGAGGCAGCATATTCCACTGCCGGACAGCCCAGAATCGAATCTTTATTATTACGGTCATAGACCAGCATCATTGGCCAGCCCTAACCATCAGGAAGTTCTTCCTGAGTTTCATATGGAATCTCCTTTCCTGCAGCTTGAATCCATTGCTCCTTGTCCTGGTCTCTGGAGCAGCAGAAAACAAGCCCACTCCCTCCTCATGGATCCAGCCGTGGGCAGGCTGTGGGCGTGCCAGCTTGTCCCTCCCTCAACGACTCCCATGGCATCGTAGTTTCAAAATCCATCACCTCATCATGTTTATTTTACGGCTTCCAAAGGAAAAAAAAATTTCTGACCGATCAGGGGCGATGGGGCAAGGTGAAGGCAGGGAAAGAGAGTGGCCAAGGACGCTGTGATGCAGAAGGAATGGTGGTGGCAATACCGCTACTCAGCGGCTGAAGGTACGATGGTGCAGAAAACAGCATTCCTAATCTGCTTCCATTGTGCAAATGACACTGCATATATGTAATGGTATATTGCGCTAGTGCGGAATGGCCTTTGTAACAATTGTCAATACAAACTGCTACCTAGATTTACTCGTCCATATCTGTTTTGTATTGCTGATCACTACTTGCCACAATTATAAGTCCCTCCAGCTACCCAGGGAGAAGGAGGTCCACTCTGCTACTGATCAGAGTTGAAGTGAATGATGTCTCTTTCAGATTTTGGGAGGGGGCGGATGGCCCAGAGAGGTTACTTAATTACATATACTTAACTAAGTAGCTGATGCAGGATTTCAGCCATAACAAATTACTTCCAAGCTGCGAGATCAGGAGAGGTACAGGCTATACTCTGGAGACAGATGCGTTCATGTCAGGAGTCTTTCAATAGTTCTTCCAACGGATCTCACACCCTTCCTCTCCCTCCACCCTTTCCATCTGCAACCAGGTCAAGCAGTAGCCTGGGGGATCTGACATCTGATGTCCACAGTTGGCATGGAAGACAGCTGCTGCTCACACCGAGCTGGGGAGGGAGAGAGGGAAAGAGTCCACCATTTTGGCTGGCATTCCCTCCAAGACAGGTTGGGGGAGAGACGGAAAACAGGAGCAAGTGACCAGCGGTGCAAACAAGAATCTGAAATGACAGACTTAGAAAAGGTCACAGCCCTGGTGTGGTGGGAAATTTTGAAGCACAAGCACTCATCACCACCGGTCCCCTGGCCTTGGGATCCAAGACAATGGCTGGAATTCAGCATGGGACCTACATCTTTGCAAGTGGACTTGTGTATTAGGAACCCCTCCCCATTTGGTGTCATCTGCAGATTCGATCAGCATGCCTTCTACTCTTTCATCCAAGTTATTGATGAAGATGTCGAATAGCACTGGGCCCAGGAAAAAACCTTGTGGCACCCCAAAAGTCACTTCTCTCCAGGGTGAAAAGCAGCCATTGGTGAGCACCCTTTGGGTTCAGTCGGTCAACCAATTGCAAATCCACCTAACAGTAGCCCTGTCCAGCCCGCATTTTACTAGCTTCTTTACAAGAATGCCATGGGGAATTCTATCCATGTTTGATAATATACTTCTGGATGTGGTAGTCCGAATCCTCCTCTCTCTTTGCTATCCTGTAGTACTTTCATTTTTATTCTTGGTTTCTTCCCTGCCCATACGAATTTTGAAATGTCTTTATTCCAACTTGCAATTTTTTTAATTATTAATTATTGGAAGATTTTGGAACAGGAACGTGATCTTTGGAGGTATCGTCATCTTTATAGTGTTTATCCGTCCTAATAATGAAAGATCCAGTTTATTCCATTTCTGTAAGTCTGTTTTAATTTGATTCCAAGTTTTTTGATAGTTGTTATCATAAAGTTGCGATTTTTTCTTTGTAATGTAGATACCCAAATACCTAACTCTTTTCTTGATATTAAATCCAGAGAATTCTTTCAGCTCTTCCTCTTCTCTTTTAGTCATATTCATTGTTAATAATGATGATTTATTCTTATTTATCTTGAGCTCATGGGGAATTCTATCAAAGGCCTTACTGAAATCAAGATATGCTATGTCCATTTTTAAAATTTTATTTCTTGTTCTCCATTTTTCTTAATTTTCAATACTTCTCTGTTTCATGGATGTTAATAATATTCAATAAGATATAAGTGATTAATTTTTGTATGTTTGTATGTAAATTTTATGATACTGAATGGTTCTTCAAACTTTTCAATAAAAGTATAATAGTAATTAAAAAAGAATCCTGACGGAATCTCTGCACATTTGCTCGGGCTTTGTACCTGTTGATTTCTATCTCCCGGGGCTTGCCGAGCAGATCTGCTGACAAGACGGTGTCTTCTTTTCCGGTTGGACTGAGGCACTTTCAAGAGCTAGTGTTGTGTAATGTTTTGAGCATTGGACTATCACCCTGGAGACCAGGGTTTGATTCTCCACTCAGGCATGAAAACACAGCGGGTGATCTTGGGTGTGCCACACACTCTCAGCCCCAGAAAACCCCATGATAGGTTTGTCTTACAGTCACCATAAGTCAGAAACAACTTGAAGACAAAGAACAATGATGGGTCTTGTATACATCGGATTAAGAAGCCAGGGCATAAAAATACCTCCAAGGTGACCTCCCAGCCTCGGCATTCTGGGCGACTCTGGCCCTCCTCCGGCTCACTGCTCTTTGGCTTCTTCCCTCTGTAATTCCATGCCAAGGCGTTCTCTCTTCATCCCTGTTACCGGCCCGGTTCACCCATTTCAGGAATTGTTACAAGGCCAAGAGTTTAAAAAGCAAGCGCTCTCCGAACGCCCAGGCCATCACCAAGCACTAACAGCCGGCATGATGGCTTGTACGGTGCGTTTTGCAGTGTACTTAAGCAGCTTGGCGATTGCCCTTGGAGTGGGGAAGGCAAGCAGGTTGAACGAGCGGCACGCGCCTGGTCTTTTATGGAGATGTGTCTGTCGGGGATGGCGCGGCATGCGAGGAGCAGACAGTGGCTTCATTAGAGTCCATTTTCTGTTGGCTCGGGCTCTTGGCCTGCGAGCCTCTTGTCGGTGCCAAGGGTAGTTACACAGAAGAGGTCTGGCAGCAGCATCCTTTTGCCCGTGCATGAAGGCTCTTTTGGCCAGGGCAAGGATGCAGCTTGCGGAGCAAAAGGTGCACTGAGTTTTGCCGTGCAAAGTGCATCTCTTGCTGCCTTGGCAAATGAGCAAACAAAACTGGAAGACTGCTTCCCAAAAGTCCTTATAGACAAATCACACAAGACACGGGAGATTGGCAGTCACAGAAAAGTCTGTGAAAACTACCTTATAGCCAGTCTGACTAGCTGTTTCTCTAGATCAGGGAGGCCAAACTGTGTGGATGACAGCATCCTCTCCAACTCTCCCAGTTTGGCATGGACAATCCTGATTACTCCTCTACCTTCCCATTTTTTCATGGGCTTTTCAAATGTCCCAGTTTCTCTTTCCTCCTCTCATTTCCCCCCTTTATCCTCCATTGCTGCAAAATGAGTTCAAAGTGCACATTGACTTTGCACTCAATTAACTCAGCAGGGCAGAGAGGAATGGAAGGGTTGGGACTCTTAGGTGACCTTAAGGCAAATCTATCATGCAGTTATCTTAGCAAGATTTGGGGAGGGGGTTGACATTGCGTTACTCTGAGGTTGGGAGAATCTGGCTTGCCCAAGCCCACCCAGGCCATTTCCACATTGTGTCACCGTCCCTCGACAGGGACACAATGGCAGCGGTCTGAGTCGTGCTTTAGCATGACGTCACCATGGACCCACTGCCATTCTGTCCCCACCCATTGCTATTGTGGGATATTCATTTAATAGAATAAATCCCAGAGGGCGCAGAAGCTTGGTGTAGGTGCTTCCTTCCCCAGCTCAGCACAGAAAAGAGGGAAGCTGTACTGTGGAAGGAAGGCGCATGTCGCTCATGCTCCCTTCCACAGGGAGCTGGCTGAGTGCAGAGGGGAGTGTTCACGTCACACTCTCGTCCCAGCAAAGGTGCTGCCAGGAGCACAACAGGACATCAATGGGAATCGGTATGTTGAGAAATTGCCCCAATGAGTCTCTATAACTAAGCAGGCATTAAAGCTCTGGTCTCTGGGAGTCCTAATCCAACCCTCAAACTTTTAGATCATGATGGTTTTCTATGACCATTGCTGTCTTAATGGCCATTTCCACACTACAATATTATAGTACTATTATTCCAGTTTCAATCTCCTATGGAATCCTGGGGTTTGTAGTTTAGGGAGGGCGACCAAAATGGCGAAGGGTCTGGAAGCCATGCCCTAAGAGGAGCGACTTAGGGAGCTGGGGATGTTTAGTCTGCAGAAGAGAAGGCTAAGAGGGGACATGATAGCCATGTTTAAATATTTGAAAGGATGTCATGTCGAGGAGGGAGTGGGCTTGTTTTCCGCTGCTCCAGAGACCAGGACAAGGAGCAATGGATTCAAGCTGCAGGAAAAGAGATTCTACTTAAACCTCAGGAAGAACTTCCTGACGATCAGAGCTGTCCAGCAGTGGAATATGCTGCCTCAGAGTGTGATGGAGTCTCCTCCTTTGGAGGTTTCTAAGCAGAGGCTGGATACTCATGTGTTGGGAGTGCTTTGATGGGTGTTCCTGCATGGCAGGGGGTTGGACTGGATGGCCCCTGGGGTCTCTTCCAACTCTATGATACTATGAGGGGCATTTAGAATTCCCAACCAGAGAGCTCTTTGGCCTCAGTAAACTACAAACACCAGAATTCCACAGGATGTTGAAAGTGGAATAATAGCACTATAACAGTGTAGTGTGGAAATGGCCAATGTTTCTTAATTCTTGATCATTTGCTATACTTCTGATTGATAATGACTCAGGAAGCTCAACTTTGCAGGAGTCTTGGTGGTCCAGTTTTGCCCAATTATTTGCAGGGTGGAAGGGGACTCAGCTGCCTCCAGCCCAGTCTTATGGGGACATGAACCTCTCTCCCCCTTTGACTTCAAGATCGCATGTCTCAGGTGGAGGACACCATCTCCCCCATTATCTGCTGCTCAGTTCTTTTAACTGGAAGTGCTGGGGATTGAACTTGGGCTATTTTGCACGCACAGAGTATGCTCCACCTCTGAGCTTTAGTTACTTTCTTGAGCTACATACCTTTGTCATGAAGGGGAGAGGGACTGTGGCCGTTTCCACACTAGCCTGTTATAGCGCTATGATTCCACTTTCAACATCCTATGGAATCCTGGGGTTTGCAGTTTCGGAAAGGGCCGGCCAGCCCCTCCAGAAACTGCAAACCCCAGGATTCCATAGGATGTTGAAAGTAGAATCATAGCGCTATAACAGGCTAGTGCAGAAAGGGCCTCTGATTTAGATTACGGCAATGGTCTTCTCTGAACTAACCCTGCCCACTCTGTGTATCTGACTGACCTGAATCCCCCTACTTGCCCTAAACTGCCAAACCCAGGATTCCATAGGATGTTGAAAGTGGAATAATAGCACTATAATAGGCTAGTGCAGAAATGGCCTCAGTTCTGCTTTTTCAAAAGTTTCAGATTTTGGAGTATTTCAGATTTTGGATTTTCAGATAAGGGATACTCAAACCTGTATTTATTTTATGTCTGCGTGAGTGGAATTCCCCAAGTGTAATAATTTTGCATGGGAGTTGCACATTCTTGCAATGGTGCTGAACTGTTCCATGGTGCCTTCAGTGGTTCACGGGTATGGCAGACACGGCTGCTTCATCTTCCCCATTGTGCAAGGAGACAATGAGCCGGCCCATTGGCAGATATTCGGTGAATTGCACAATGCTAGGATTCAGCCACGTAACAACACAAGTATCAATTTACACCACACAATGCACAATCCAAAGCTTTGGAAAAGTTAACTTTTTCAGACCATCACTCTAAGGATCACGTAGAAAGTCCCTGAAATGTGAAAACATCCAAAAACACCCTTGCTCCACCACAAGCACTTTAGAATCCTATTCTAGCCCCCTCACCCCACAAATGCCTCAGCAGTACCTCATAAAAATGGTGATGGGAAGTAATGTAAAGCCACTTCCTATCACCATTTTGAGAAGGACTGCAGAGGAAACTGGAGGCATTTGGGCCTCCTGTCAAGGGAAGTGTGCAGCCCACGGTGGATTGGGGTGGCTTGCCCCCCGCCATTGCCCAAACCTAGTTTAGATTTACACTACACAGTGTAAGATCTTAGATATTGTATAATCCCAAAGCACTGTTGTTGTTGTTGTGTGCCTTCAAGTCATTTCTGGCTTATGGTGACCCTAAGGCAGGGCTTTCTGGAGCTGGAGGTGTATGACACACCCAAGGTCAGCCAGTGGGTTTCCACGGCCAAATGGGCAAGGGAACCCAGATCTCCAAGGTCATAGTTTAAGGCTCAAACCACCACACCATGCTGGGTCTCCTGCATTTTTCAGCTGGCTTCTTATGATAGCCATAGGACCTTTGCTAGTGCCCCAAATCCATGATCACATCATTTCATGACATGCAAATGCCCAGAAAGCATTGTTACCCTGATTTCTGGGGTCCCTTGGGGGACGCCTCACTGTGCTCCACGTGATGGGGAATGGAAACTAGCCAGAGCACAAGCAATAGCAATGCAAGAGGCAGGGTAACCTAGCGGGGTCTTTTTACCCAGTTTTTACAGGGTCAGACCAAGCCAAAAACCAAACGAAGATGTCTAATAAATGATTTTATTGAATGAAAGTCTCACGCACCAATGCAATCACTCGCACACTCACTCAAGACCTATTAAGAAGCAAAAGAAAGGAAACTGGATAGGGGGAATATTGAAGGGATTGTAACTGGGGTAATACTGCACCTTTTCCTGAAGTCCTTGGTCCGGGAGAAACAGCGAAGAAGTGGAGCTCAGCACAGAGGAATTACTCGACGGACAGAGAAACGGTCTGCTGGTATGACCGGGAGTGATCCAAAGAAACTCTTAAAAACTGGGACTATTTGTAGGGGAAAAGGTACCTGGAGGGCTAATCCTTTCCCGGGGAGAACAATGGGTGTTGCAAGGAAAAGAAGCTCCATGATGGCAACTCCTTTTGCATGATGAGATCACAAGGTGTTGCCAAAGTCTCCAGATCTTCGATTGCATTTGGTTGTGGTGTGACTTTATGTAAATGGTCCTTGCCTGATATGATCTCACGGTTATCAAATGCTCAACCTGGGGCAAACACACTAATCCCCTCAAGTCGGCTTCTCAGGAGCTGAGGAACCTTTGTCTAGTGTGGGTTTGCACAGCTTGAGGTCTCCTGGGGCTACGTGATGGGGGATTGTACTGGCCTGACCTGGTTTTCGATCGTTTGACCGTTGCTGCCTACGTGCTCATCCGGGTGACCTCTCAGGTACATGGAATCATATTTTAATATCAAAGTTGTAGACCCTGGGGCAGGGTTTTCCAATGGGGTAACAGAATGAAGAACAGGCACCCATGGAAGGGAAGGACTCAGACCTGCCTTTCACCAGCTTTTTCTGTGTCAACCTCTCCCTGCGCTTCTTCCGTTCCCCTCCCCTGACTAGGCCTGGCCTCAGGTGGGTGCTCCCCTCTTCCAAAGCTACGGCTGGCCCACAAAGAGGAGACAGCTGGTTGCCATATTGGCCTCAGCTACGCTGTCATATCCGATTTGCTGGCTTGCTCCTCTCCTGCCATCGCTGGAGTCAGCCTGGGCTTTTCCAGGTCAACGAAGCTGCATCCAAAACAGGGATTGTACTAAGGAACAGAACTGCACTTTTTCAAGCTGGACCAAGAAGTTTCATTCTGGCTCTGAAAGCCAACACTGGACTGCCAGGAGGCACAAAAGGCCATTCGGTCAGCAGGGCATTGTGAAAATTCACATCTTCCTACCTTTCCACCCACCTCCTTTCCATCTTTTCCAGATGACACCCAATTGGGAGGAGTTGCTAATACCTCAAAGGACAGGATAAAATTTCAAAATGACCTTGACAGATTGGAGAGATGGGCCAAGACTAACAAAATAAATTTCAACAGAGATGAATGTAAGGTCCTACATTTAGGCAAAAAAAAAAAAAAAATGGAATGCACAAATACAGGATGGGGGACACGTGGCTGGATAAGAGTACGTGTAAAAGGGGTTTAGGAGTCTTGGTAGATCATAAGCTGAACGTGAGTCCGCAGTGTGATGCGGCAGTCAAGAAAACCAACACGATTCTTGGTTGCATCAATAGGAGTATGGTGTCTAGATCAAGGGAGGTAATGGTACCACTCTACTCTCCTTTGGTTAGACCTCATTTGGAATACTGTGTCCAGTTCTGGGCACCTCAATTCAAGAAAGATAGTGGCAAGCTGGAACATGTCCAGAGGAGGACAACCAAAATGGTGAAGGGACTGGAAACCATGAAGCCCTATGAGGAGCGGCTTAGTGAGCTGAGTATGTTTAGTCTGCAGAAAAGAAGGTTAAGAGGGGACAGAATAGCCGTGATAAGTGGGACATGTGTGCCCAAGAGGTAGATTATTCCACTTTCAACATCCAAAGGAATCCTGGGGTTTGCAGTTTCGGAAGGGACCTCAAACTGCAAACCCCAGGATTCCACAGGCTGTTGAAAGCAGAGTAATAGCACTATAACAGTCTAGTGTGGAAATGGCCACTGATTCCATGGGTCTACTCTAGTCAAGTCTACTAATAGGATCCAGGCCTTGGTGTCAGAAACCTTGGCCATTTCCACACTACACTGTTATAGTGCTATTATTCCACTTTCAACATCCAATGGAATCCTTGGGTTTGCAGTTTAGGGAGAGAGAGCTCTTTGGTCTGAGTAAACTACAAATCCAAGAATTCTACAAGATGTTGAAAGTGGAATAATAGCACTATAACAGTGTAGTGCGGAAATGGCCCCAGTTCTAGGTCCCATGGATGAACCGTAGACAAGTTACTTTCCCGAGGCTCTCAGAGCAGCTGGTCAGGATTGCATTTCCTTTCTTCGCTTGACAGGCGGGAGATGCAGGTGGTTTTCTGCATGGCTTGTGATCATCAGGACTTTTAATGAATTCGACGGCTGCTCTGCCCAGTGCCAGCCAATCGGAAGGGCTTGCACCAAGCAGGCTGGCACAGGAATTATTAATGTTCCAAAGAATGGACAGCCGGCTGGGTGGGTTAGCCTGAGGGGAAACAGCAAGTGAAGGTATGGTTACCATGAGCTGCAATGAAAAATTGAAATGCTGGTTAGCAGCCTTACAAGCTGGCCTTGGCTTTGCCCAGCACGTAAACAGGGGGGAGCAAAGGAAAAGGAAACCCAGCCAGGCCTTGCAGTATCTCAGCACCATATGACACATTGCTTTCAGAATATCCTGGCACAATTTGGTCAAGGAAAGGCAAAGTCCCACTCTGTTCTTCTTTGGTCAGGCCCCACCTGGAATCCCGTGTCAAGTTCTGGGCACCGCAGTTCAGGAAGGATATTGACAAGCTGGAACGGGTCCAGAGGAGGGCAAACAAAATGGTAGAAGGCCTGGAAACCATCAAGCCCTATGAGGAAGGAGCCTGGAGAAGAGAAGGTTAAGAGACCACATGATCGCTATGTTGAAATATTTGAAGGGATGTCACATGGAAGATGGAGCAAGCTTGTTTTCTGCTGCTCCAGAGACTAGGACATGGAGCAATGACTTCAAACCTCAGGATTCCATCTAAACATTAGGAAAGACTTCCTGACTGTAAGAGCTGTTTGGCAGTGGAATATGTTATCCTGGTGCATGATAGAGTCTCCTGCTTTGGAGGTTTTTAAACAGAAACTAGAGGCCTCTGCCTGGGGCCACAGCAGGTTCGGTCACGCGATGAAGAAGGCTGCCAGCTTCCCTCTCGGTGGGTGACAGCATGGCTGAGGTCGCTTGGGCCTTGCACGCTTTCCAGTGGTCACAGGCGTCCCCCTCCATGGGTGATTGCAGAGCAGGATCGCTCCAGCCAGCGATGGCTATAGGGACATCAGTGACCTCAGCCACACCACAGCCCCTGGAGAGTTATTCACAATTATTCCACTTTTGCAGGGGTTCTGTGCACCAAACCCCCACAAATGTGGAGGGAGAACTCTACAACATATGCAATTGTAGGTCAGTTTACAATAAGATGTAAATTCCCACCAGGATGTCAACTGTGATTTTTTAAAATAGACTTCCAAGCACTTCTGATTTTGGAGAAGGGGGTGGCATTTATATCAATCTATGTGACCTCCAGAAGGTCCCAAGGAGGGAAAAATTACCCTCAGGCCCAGCATGGTTACCCACCCCCCTAATCTAACCAATTAATCCATTAAAAGTTGCAGCCCTGATCATTATCCTTTTATTTATAGTTTGTCTTGGGTGCAGAAGGCACCATTGTTCCTTCGTCCTCGGCGTCATTATCTAAGCCACATTTTAATTCCCCGTTGCAAGTTCTTTCAATTAGGCAGCACAAATACCCGGCTTGCTTGATGTGTTCATTAGCGACATAGCCCCCGTCATTGCGTGACAGCCCAGATGACAAAACTGTCTCAAGGTTCTCCAAGGTGGTAAGGAGAACCTCTTGCATTTTGCAAATACAACTGCAGCAAAGGACACGCACAGGGCATAACTGGAGCTGAGGTGGACAATAAGCCTGTTCTGGAACATGTGCAAAGTGCATACGTGTCATTTTCTACATCCAGATGGCTGAACCTGTCAGATTAAGAGGGAGGGAGTTTGTGGACCACACATGTAACTTCCCAACCAGTTTAAGGATCTGGGGAAGTTACATTTTAACAATGCAACTCTTAGGTCATTTCCACACTAGCCTGTTATAGCGCAATGATTCCACTTTCAACATTTTCTGGAATCCTGGGGTTTGCAGTTTCGGGAGGGGCCAGCTGGCCCCTCCCGGAACTGCAAACCCCAGGATTCCAGAAGATGTTGAAAGTGGAATCATCGCGCTATAACAGGCTAGTGCAGAAATGGCCTTCAAATCTACCATCCAACCTGACTGTTCTGGGAGCTGTAGTCCAACAAAAGCAATGGCCAGAATTCTCTATTGTGGTCTGCATTGTGCAACGTTACATCTACTTAGCTACGTGGCTGAGGTCCCGTTAGTAAATTGTGAAGATGTGGGTCAGGGAAGCAGCAAAGTGTTCCAAAGCACATCATCCTCTACAAATGTGCACTGGCACTCCCGTTGCAGATCAGCCCCAGTGTGCTCTGGCACTCTCTAGCCAGAGTCCAGAAGCATTTTGGTCTTGTTGGCCATCAATCACAATGTACATCAATGTACTTTTGAGGCCCCTCCCTAAACTGCAAACCCCAGGATTCCATAGGATGTTGAAAGTGGAATAATAGCAGTGGAACAGGCAAGTGCAAAAATGACCTAACTGAGTAGAAGAAATTTCTGGCATAAGGTTTTTGGTTTCTTGTGGGGGGTTTTCCATGAGGGGCAGGAAATGGCAATTTGCCCTAGAATTTTTTTTTTCTCAGTTAGTTTCATAGGTGTTGTGGGATTACTTTCCATCTTTGTACAGTACAGTGGATCCTTTTCATCTGCAACTTCCACATACGCAACTTTGAGCTAACATGGAGCAGGGGCAATCAGAACATGGAAGAAATGCTCCTCATACCCTCTAGATGGCATTTTGGAACCTTTGGGGGTAATAAATATACATATAATCTAGAAGGGCTCTAGAAACCTCACACTCCTGGTGTAGAGAACGCTGACCTAGATGATCCAATGCCATTCCTTAGAATAAAGCAGGTCCCTGTGTTCTTTTGATCATGAATTGCATTTAGTCACTTTTTGGGTAACTCTTCTTTGTTAAACATTGATTTTATGGTTGCAACTCCACATCTGTCGTGAGACTCTCTAAATATATTCACAAAGAAATGTGGAATAAAATTCTATTAACTATGAATAAAAATATACATATGTGCATACGCATGCCAGATACTCACCTGTGTATGGATCCTTCCTTTACGTTCTGAATCTCTCTATATATGTATATAGATATACACTTTGGAAATATTTCAGTTATTCTGTTTCTGGACTTTTTTAGCATTCGCTTTTGAAAGAAAAAAGAGAGAGAAAAGAAAAGATGTGGCTCAGCATTCAGAAGTTTGGGGAACGGTGCCCTGGGGAGCGCACTGGCCTTCCATAGTTGGGCTCAGCACATTAGTCATGAGGAGACGCACTGGCAAAGTGCGTTCGGCGGTGTCTCGAGAGGCCCCCACAAATGCTGAGCTCTTGAAATTCCACCTAGGCAGATGGCTGGCCGGCTACTCCTAGTTTAAGCCTGAAAGAGCAGTCTCTTTTTCTGTCTCTCATGTCAGAAGTGTCTTTGTGTGCATATGTGTGCAAGAGAGAAAGAAAGCAGGGAATGCCTGGAATCCTGTTGGTGACACACATGCATGGAACATCAACAGGAATACAGTGTTACCGACCAATGGAAGTGTTGCTGTGGTTGTTGTTCTGTGCCTCCAAGTTGTTTCCAACTTACGGCAACCCTAAAGCAACTCTTTCATAGGGTTTTCTGGCGCTGAGAGTGTGTGATGTGCCCAAAGTCATCCAGTGGGTTTCCATAGCTGAGCAGAGTATCAAGCACTCATCTCCAGGCTTGCAGTGGAATGCTCAAACCACTACACAACACTGCCTCTGACGGGGCAACCTTTTAAAGAGGCAGAACCCCGATGGCGTAGCAACCTGGAGGATAACTAGTCCTCACTCAAGTCATGAGACTCACTGGGTATCCTTGGGCCAGTCAGTGTCTCTTGGCCTAACTTACCTTGAAGGATTGTTGTGAAGATAAAGTAGGAGAAAACCATGAAGCTGGAGCTTGCAGAAGAAAAGGTGGGATATAGAGGTTGATGTGAGCAATGGCCATACTAATAACAACAAAAATAATCTGAACGCATCAGTTAGAAAACAATGCAGGAGAAGGGACCATTTTTTGCACATATCTTTCTTTAATAGAAACTGCTCCACCCAGTAATTTTTTCCTGTATTCTTTTTCTTTCCTTTTATTTCTTGCCCTTTTTACGAGGGAGTGTGAAGAGCAAGATGGAAAGAAAAGGGGAGGGAAGACTAGCTTGTCTTACTGTCTGCCCCCAGCATGTTGAAAAACATAGCTCTGTATGTTTGGGCACCAAAATGGAAATCATAAGAGAAGGGGAGGCTGGTGAAAGAAAAAAAAACCACCTAAACTTCTCAAAATTCTGCAGAACTTCCTGACGGTAAGAGCCATGCAACAGTGGAATGCACTGCTTTTGGAGGTTTTTAAAAAGAGGCTGGATGGCCATCTGTCAGGAATGCTTGGATGGTATATTCCTGCATGGCAGAATGAGGTTGGACTGGATGGCCCTTGGGGATCTCTTCCAACTCTACGATTCTCTGGAAGTATTAGTGCCACTCTATTTTGCTTTAAGGGCCTACTCTGAAGGCACCAGATCCTGCCTGATCTTGGAAGCTAAGACTTGGTTGATACTTGGATGGGAGACCGACAAGAAATACCAGGTGCTGTAGGCTATATTTCAGAGGAGGAAACTGGCCAAACCACTTCTGGTTATTCCTTGCCTAAGAAAATCTTAAGAAATTCACTGGGTTGTGAAGGCACATACACACACTTTGTGCTTTGGGCAGATCTCATCTGGAACACTATGTCCGGTTCTGAGCCCCATCAATTCAAGAAGAATATTACCATAACAAGCTGGCACATGTCCAGAGAAGAGTGAGAAAGACGATCAAAGATCTGGCGAGAGAGCCGGATGAGGAATGATTTATGGAATTGGGAAAGTTTAGCTTGGAGAAGAGAAAATTGAGAGATGATAGGATGGCTGTCTTTAAACCTCTAAAGGGACGTGATACAGAGGATGGAATGACCTTGTTTTCTGCAGAGAGACTGGAATATGAACAATTGGATTCTAATTATGAGAAAAAAGATTCCATTTAAACATTGGGAAAAACTTCTTTACTGTAAGAGCTGTTTGACAGTGGAACAGATTGCCTTGGATAGCGGTTGACTCTCCAGTTTCGGAGATCTTTAAATAAACGTTGGATGGAGACGGAGGTTCAGAACTGCTTCAGTTGTGTATTCCTGCATGACAGAGGGTTGGACTAGATGCCCCTTGCAGTCCGTTCTGTTGCAACCCTATTATTCTAATTCATGATTACATATGGATATGCCTTCTTTTAGGCAATGTACAAGGAGATATTAGTTGGAATTCTGTTAGTGTCTTACATAGGTGTAAGTTCCCAAACAGAACTGGCTGGACAGTTTTGTCCTATGAGGAATGCCTTTGTGCAGAAGGGGTTGGGCATGTGGTGCCATTGTTTATTGTTTCACATTGTGTATTTTTGCATGGTTGTGTATTGTGCGTGCACCTACATGTTCAATTGTGCCATATTGCAATTCACTAACAAAGCAGTGTTATGCAACCCCCCACATCTCTCTGTGAGCAAAAAGTTACTGAATCATAGAGTTGGAGGAGAGCCCAGGGGCCATCCAATCCAACCCCTTCCAGCCATGCAGGAATATCCATCGAAGCATTTCCAACGGATGGCCATCCAGCCTCTTCTTAAAAACCTCCAAAGAAGGAGACTCCACCACAGTCTGAGGCAGCATCTTCCACTGCTGGACAGCTCTGACAGTCAGGAAGTTCTTCCAGAGGTTCGGGTGGAATCTCCTTTCCTGCAGCTTGAATCCATTGCTCCTTGTCCTAGTCTCTGGAGCAGCAGAAACAAGCCCACTCCCTCTTCAACATGACATCCCTTCAAATATTTAAACACGGCTCTCATGTCCCCTCTTAACCATCTCTTCTGCAGTTTAAACATCCCCAGCTCCCTTAGCCACTCCTCATAGGGCTTCATGGCTTCCAAATCCTCCACCATTTTGGTCGCCCTCCTCTGGACACACCCGAGCACTCCAGGGAGTGCTTTGAGGGTGTTCCTGCATGGCAGGAGGTTGGACTGGATGGCCTCTGGGGTCTCTTCCAACTCTACATTTCTATGATTCTATGATTACACTTTATCTCCTTATTCTAGGATCTCAGCCATCGTCTCAGCGATCTTTACAACATTAGAATCTCATGTCTTTTGAAGGTGATCCTTCCCTTCTTCGTCTGTGCTTGCTTGCCAGCTTAGCAAACTGCTAGAACAGCCACTCGCCTATCCCTAGCAGGTCATCAAATGTGGACGTCGATTTCCTTTTTGATGGCTGAGCCCCAACGACAAAAACTGCCTTCTCAAATTTGCTTTCTGCAAACAAGATTTCAAATAGCTCTCTCGTGCCATCTACAGGCTGCCCTGCACTAAAGTTCAAACACTCTCCTTGGAAGAGACAGTTCCTCAAACTTGAACCAGAAGATGGAAAGTCCTGGGTTTGTTTGGTTTTTTTATTTATTTTAATGTCAAGATTATTCTTGTTAAATGTTTTCAAGTTGTTTCCGACTTAATGGTGAACTAAGGTAAATCTACCACGGGGTTGCCTTGGCAAGATTTGTTCAGAGCAAGTTTCCCTTTCCCTTCTTCTGAGGCTGAGACAGTGTGACTTGTTCAAGGTCACCCGTGGGTTTCCAGAGCTGAATAGGGATTCAAACCCTGGTTTTCAGAGCTGTAGTCCAAGGCTCAGACAGTTACACCTCTCAGTGCCCATCCCTTGCATTTATAGCCTACATTTCCTACAATAAATATGAATATTTCTCTTCTCTACTTCTTGTTATCCTGACAACCACATCGGCAACACCAATCCTGGGAGGCAGGCAAAAGAACGGCCTTCCCAAATGGCAAGACCATGGGCCCATTCACACTACAGAATTGCAATGCTATTATTCCACTTTAACTGCTGTGGTTCTCTTCTATGGAGTCCTAGGACTGGTAGTTTAGAGAGGCGTAGTTAGAATACTCGGTCCCAAAGTTCCAGTTCTTTATCAGCCTACAAACCCTAGCATTCCGTAGGGTGCAACCCTGGCTATTAAAGTGGAATAATAGTGCTATAATTGTACAGTATGTACAATGGCCCCAGACTGAAGGAAAGACACTGATCAAGGTCACCGGGTGCATTTCATGGCTCAGTAAGGACTTGAAATTAGATTATTATTATTTTTTTGTCTTTATATCCAAAATGTATTGAGTCAAATAGGTGAGGCTACAAGGACAGCGATAGCCACAGTTTAATCCCTTTTCCATAGGCAGCAGCTGGAGACCTCAAAAGTTACAAAGCTGCAGCTTGCTTGTCTTGGGAATCCATCCATCCTCTCCAGGCCATCAGCAACTGTGCATGTAGCCCAACCCGTCCTGGACAACCAAATTTAGGTTTAGATTTCTTAATCTCCTTCCAACAGGGGCCTAAATACTCTAAAAGCACCAGATACCATCTGATCTTGGAACCTAAGCAGGCTCAGTTTAGTACTTGGATAGGAGACCACCGACGAATACCGGGTCCTCTAAGCTACATTTCAGGCAAAGGAACTGACGAAAGCACCCCTGAGTATTCCTTGTCTAAGAAAACCCTATAAATTCATGGGGCTGCCATAAGTCAACGGGCAACTTGGAATCACATACACACACACGTCGCCTTCATACTCTCTGACTACTACACCACACTGCCTCTCAGACTTTGTTCTCGTTTTAACAAAAGTTGTTTTCACTGTGCATCCTGACTTAGGGCCAACTTATTACTATTAATCAGGGGTGGCAACATGAGTGCATGGGTGGCAACATGAGTGCATTGACCTCCGCAAAGAAGAACTCTGTGCAATCAAATGAGTTTTTCCTCCAGTCCCCAAATTTCTAGCATTGCTGAGAGTAAAGCGATTTCCACCCTACACTGGGTGCTATTATTCCACTTTCAACATCCTATGGAATTCTGGGGGCTGCAGTTTAGGGAGGGGCCCTTTTGGCCTCCGTAAACTGCAAACCCCAGAATTCCACAGGGTGTTGAAAGTGGAATAATAGCACTATAACAGTGTGGTGCAGAAAGGCCCTAAGACATTGAAAATTGCCTCTGTCTAGAATTCTTCTATTTGCTATCTTTGCTTTCCCTTGGTTAACCGTGCCTGTCCCTTTTCTCTGGATGCCTAAACTCTATTTCTAAACACTCAACTTAATTTTTAAGTTATTGCAATGTTAGAAACGTGGGGACTCATTTGGGGGGCAGAATTTTTATATGGGGGGCCATGCCCTGATTTTTCTTTCTTGCAGCTACATTTCCTTTCTCCCTCTTTCCTTCCTTTTCATACTGCGAGGAGACCCCACGTTGTGTCCGACTTAATGCATTGAACTTGGGTGGCAGAGTGCCAATCTTTTCTGAAATGAATTGGAGTCATTTGAAAATACATCTGTATTGGGAGGGGAGGAAGGAACTAGTTATAATGAAGTACAACTGACTGTCAATTAATGAGAAGAAACTGTAGAAAAAAATCTTCCTGTGAGCCGACATAACGCTGATGGCAGATGAGTTGGTGGAGATCTAAAGGAATCAAAAGCCAAGCAGTGTGTGTGAGCTTGTCACTTAAATTTTATCACCGAGAGGGCAGCGAAGACGTGAAATGTTTGGGTTCTTGGAGGGGAGGAAAATGGCAGATGGAAAATGGAGGCAGAGAGAAAGTAGGTGTGGATCTCCAAAACCCCTGAGAGCCTCAGCGGTTACCTTCGAGGGGAAGAGGAGACCAATCTAGGAAGAAGAAGCATGACCTGTCTCGAAGGCCATTTCCGCACTAGACTGTTATAGTGCTATTATTCCACTTTCAACATCCTATGGAATCCTGGGGTTTGCAGTTTAGGGAGGGGCCTCAAAGGATTTCATAGGATGTTGAAAGTGGAATAACAGCACTATAACTGTCTACTGCAAAATGGCCTAAAATGCCAGGGGTTCTACACAGTTCCAGTGATTTGAGTCCACTTTAACTGTCCCTGCAGCTTCCTATGGGAATCCTGTGATTTGCCATTTGTAGTTGTGTGCCTTCAATCTGTTTCAAACTCTTGGCAACCCTATAAGACAAATCTATCAGGGGGTTTGCTTGGCAAAACTTGTTCAGAGGAAGTTTGCCATTCCCTGTGTCTTAGGCTGAGAGAGTGTGGCTTGCTCAAGGTCACCAAGTTGGGTTTCCATGAACCTTAGCATCCTAGAATCCCAACCAGTATTCAAACAATTACGCCACAATAGGTCTCACAGGCCATTTCCACACTACACTCTTATAGCGCGATGATTCCACTTTCAACATCCTATGGACTCCTGGGGTTAGCCTCACCCTAAATTGCAAACCCCAGGATTCCATAAGATGTTGAAAGTGGAATCATAGCATTATAACAGTCTCATGTAGAAATGGTCTCAGTTTAATTTAGCAATTTAGGGAAGGATTATTTAGAAATCCCAGAGATCTCTGGTGTCTCAATAATATACAAACCCCACAATATCATAGGATATTCCCCCATGGCAGTTAAAGAGGAATCTGTGACCATCTAGCGTGAAAGAGCCCCAGGACTATGTGATCATTGCCGCTCTAGACTGTTATAGTGCTATTATTCCACTTTCAACCTCCTACAGAATCCTGGGGTTTGCAGTTTAAGGAGGAGCATCTTTGGCCTCAGTAAACCACAACCCCCAGAATTCCACAGGATGTTGAAAGTGGAATAATAGCACTCTAACAGTGTAGTGTGGAAATGGCCCATGTCTGCTCCGTGCTGTCAGCTGGACAACAATCTGGTAATCAAGTCTAGTGTTGGTTTACCATCTCGCACCCCTTCTCTCTCTATATGTTTTGCCCAGCTTGGCACTCTCCGCATGTGTCAGACTGCATCTTCCATCATCCTTACTCAGCATGGCCTGCAGAGATGGTGCAGGTGGTCATCTGACCCATCCGGAGACTGCTGTGGGGTTAGGGAAAGCTGCTCTATGGATCAGCCACAAAAAAGGAGGTGTCCTTTATCTTCATTCCTGAAATTTGCCCCTACATCCTGAGATGCCAGAACAATACAAGGATCCTGGAAAAAGGTCCCTCTGTTGCTTCTGCAGAATTTTAAACAACACCGCCTAAAAATCCTAAATAGAAGTGCTGTTCCGGAAAGCTTTTAAGAGCATAGAGTTCTCTTTTCGTCATGGCCTCTTCCCAACTATGCCTTGTTCTGCCCCTCAACACACACAAGGGGGTCTATAAGACCAGAAGCAGATGCCCAGGAAACATATTCTGCAAGATTTCTCAGATGAAAGCTGAGACGCATGTGACGAAGCAACATCACGGTACGATTAGACTGTCAAAAGTTATGAATGAGGAAGAATGCACAAGCAAGGAGAGGCTGCAGAAGTTTGCTTTTGCCTGAGAGCCTTTCCACACTAGACTGTTATAATGCTATTATTCCACTTTCAACATCCTATGGAATCCTAGGGTTTGCCGTTTAGGGAGGGACGATATAAATCTAACGTGGAAACGGCCCTTGTTGCAGGAGCCCTGAACTCATCATATTGGAACCAAACAACGGAAGGGGCTTGTTGCCAATGGGCTGGGTTGCCAGCGTCCACTTGCTGCAGATGTTTCACCAACCATCGTTCGGACTCCGAATGATGATAATCCAGATGGAGTTTGGCCTCTTCTGGAAAGACAACACTTAGCGTTCTGTTTCTTGGCTGGTCCCTGATTTGAATTTCTTGGTGCTTAATTAGCCATCGTGTGATTGATGGCTGACGGACTGTGCTTTGAAAATGAATGCGTCTCCGATGACAAGTGGCTGCGGTGGAAGTTTGACACACTCAATGTCAGGTCTCTGCAATGGCTTATTCATATATGCAAGCAATCATCTGATGCTGCTGTAGGAACGGCTCTCACAAATGCCTTAAAACACAGGGGTGAAAACAAGGGGGCAGAGGGTCTGTTTCAAGGCTGGTGAAACTTGGTGTACCCTTGGGGTTGCACCAAACTCCCAAGGCACTTTCTAGAATCATATAATCATAGAGTTGGAAGAGACCCCCAAAGGCCATCTAATCCAACCCCATTCTACCACAATCAAAGTACTCCTGACAGATGACCATTTAGCCTCTCTTTAAAAACCTACAACGAAGGAGACTCCACCACACTCCAAGGCAGCACTGTTGAACTGCTCTTATCATCAGGATACATTCCTAATGTTTAGGTGGAAGCTTTTTGCTGTTGCTTGAGGCCATTGCTCCATGTCCTAGACTCTGGAGTGGCAGAAAATAAGCTTGCCCCACCTTCCATATGACATCTGTTCAAATAATGGTGAAAGGTCTGGAAGTCATGCCCTGTGAGGAATGGCTTAGGGAGCTGGGGATGTTTGGTGTGCAGAAGAGAAGGTTAAGAGGGGACACAACAGCCGTGTTTAAATATTTGAAGGGATGCCATGTCGAGGAAGGAGTGAGCTTGTTTTCCGCTGCTCCAGAGACTAGGACAAGGAGCAATGGATTCAAGCTGCAGGAAAGGAGATTCTACCTGAACCTCAGGAAGAACTTCCTGATGGTCAGAGCTGTCCAGCAGTGGAATCTGCTGCCTGGGAGTATGATTGAGTCTCCTTCTTTGGAGGTTTTTAAGTGGAGGCTGGATGGCCACCTGTTGGGAGTGCTTTGATGGGTGTTCCTGCATGGCAGAAGGGGATTGGACTGGATGGCCCCTGGGGTCTCTTCCAACTCTATGATTCTAAATTGTAATAGCAAAATGTATGCAAAATGTATGGGGACACAACATATCTCATGAAAACCTTTTATATATTTTTAAAAATATATGATTTATAAATAAAAACATACATTTCCAAGAGTGTAAGCAACACCCCTACACACTTCAAGCGACACACGAATGTGTCACGGCGCACCATTTGGAAAGCATTGTTCTAAAGCTTTTGAAGCTTCAGCAATGGGGAGTAAGATGGATGCTATTCCCCACTTCTGAAAAATCCTCCAGCTTCAGAAATGTGCGGGAAGAAGGATCCTGTTCCCCACTTCCAAAGCTGCAGGATCTTTTATGCTCATAGATGCAAAAGCAAATGGAGATGGAAGCATTGTTCAAAGTTGTAAAGTTCCCAGATGAATATGTTATGTTACTGAACCAAGGGCAGCAAGTCAGTCACTAAAAATGTACAAGTCACAAGTTGATTCGAGTCAAGTCAGTGCATCATTTATTGCTGAGACGAGTCACTGAAGTGACTTAAGTCCAACCTGAGTCTAAGTCAATTGACTCAAGTCTTCATCACTGGAGTGTACAGTCTTCCTTTTCCTTCAGACCTTACCCTGATGACAGTCTAATGAAGCAAGGAGGCCTGAGATAGCAAGACTAGCCCCAATGTGCATAGCTTAGTGGGGACATGAATCTGGATCTGCCAAGATCCAACCCAGCACTCTAATCGTTTTGGGTTTTGAGGGCCAGTATGACATGGCCAGAGGTAGACACAAGGGAGAGTGCCGCCTCTTGTCCTAAATGTTTATTACGTGGCAGCAAGTTGGCTTTGCCTAAAGGCAACCCTAAGAATTAGAGACTTCCAAGAGCCTAGGACATCAACAGCCCTGCTCAGGCCTTGTAGACTCCTTTACCGAGTCAATCCACCTCCAATATGGTCTTCTTTCTGGCCGCCGTCCATTTTACTGAGCATTATCCACTTTTCCAATGAGTTATGCTGTCACAAGATATGTCCAAAGTAGAGTTGCCTCAGTTTAATCACTTTGACTTCTAGGGAAAGTTCAGACTTGATTTGTTCGGAGACTCATTCATTTATCTTCTTAGCAGTCCAGAGGATCTGTAGAACTCTCCTCCAGCACCACATTTCAAATGAGTTGGTTTTGTTCCTTGCAGCCTTTTTCTCTGGCCAGTTGTCTCAACCTTACATAGAAAACAGGAAGACAATGGCCCTTTCTGCACTGGGGTATTAAAATGGCGCAGAGCGACCTCCAATGAAGGTTGTCTGTACCATGGAGTGGATTGGGGCGGACTACTTTTCGTAGTTCTGCACCTCAATCCGCTCCGAAGTGACCAGAACTGGTGGCATGGCGTGTTTTTTAAAAACCTCTTTGCAGAGGTTTTTAAAAAGCACGGAGCACGCAGCCCCGTGCAGCTCCGTCGCCGCACTCCGGTGCAGATTTGCAGGCATGCACTAGTGCGTGCCTGCAGATCTGCTGGGGGTGGGTTTCCAGCTGGGGAGCTTCTCTGGTTGGTGGAGAGCCTCCGCCAGCTGGGAGCCACCATTTTGGACGCCGAAGGACTGCAGATCAGCGAGTTCACACTGCTCCGCATGGTGACGGACATACCCGGCTGTCGGTAAGCTCCGTTCGACTGCATTTTCCCCCGTTTCCCTCTCCACATGCAGAAAGGGCCAATGACAGGGATGATTCAGACTTTGTTATTTAATGGTATATCCTTACACTGGAGGAACTTGTCTAGTTCTTTCATGGCTGCCTTTCCAAGTCCTAGCCTTCTTCTGATTTCTGGAGAACAGTCTCCATCCTGATAACTGGCTAAGAGGCAGTGTGGTATAGTTTGAGCATTGGACTATGCCTCTGGGAAACCAGGTTCAAATCCTTGCTCAGCTATGGAAACCCACTGGATGTGATTTGGGCAAATCACACTCTCTCAGCCTTCCACTTGCCAAGAAAACCCCATGATAGGTTCCCCTGGGCTTGCCATAAGTCTGAAAAGACTTGAAGGCATCCAAGAACAGCAAAAACAACAACATATGGAAAATTAAGTTATGTGAATCAACTGTGGACATTATTTCTGGTTTTTTCAGATATTCTGCTGCAACGCTGCTTTTGTACTTTCTTCCTTAGCTTTCACCAGCAGTCATTCCAAGTCTGTTGCTTCCTGCTGGTGATATGGTACCATCTCTGTATCATAAATTGCAGATAATCTTTCTCTTGATTTTCACTCCTTCCTCTGAGTCTAATCCCACTTTCCATATGATATATTCTGGATTTAAATGTCGTAGATGGGGCGATAAAAATCAGTCTTATCCTGTTACAAAGTGGAAACCCTTTTGCATCTCTATATTGTTCCCTATTGCTTTTGATTACGAGTTAAACACCAGGCTGATCAGATGTTGTGGTACATCTTTTAGAGCTGGGGCTTTTTTTGATGGCATCTATCCACCTGTAATGAAGTCTTTTCCTACTGTCTTCAACTCTAACCGAGCATTACTATCATTTCCAGTGAGTTCTAACAATATGCCCAAGAAGTCTCATGAAGATGCAAGTCTTCACAAATTTTCTTCTCAAAGAAAGCAATGAGTAATTTTAGCAATTGTCTTCCCTCTGCAAGAAATTCTTTGAAAACCGTACCGGTTTGAAGACTGTTTGCAATTTGGGACTTGGTCTGCGCAAAATTCGTATGCAGTGTTTCACACATAAAAAAAATTGCACCGGAAATAGCATTTTCTGCACACTAGCATTTTCTGCTTGGAAAATGCCGTTTTCTGGGCAAAGCAACCATTTCCAAAGTCCCAAACTGCAGAGGTTCACATCAGTCCAGGAGTCTTCTTGTCAGGATTCCTGACATTTCAGAAACAGGAGTTTTGGCCATTTTGGGTTGTTTTTTCCATCCAAGAAAAGTGACGGTCTAAACTCCTGTTTAAAGGGAGACTTCAACAAATTTGTGGAGGGTAATGCTATGAATGGCTATATATTAACTGCAATATAAGAAGCAGTAGCCTTCCAAACCCCAGTAGCCAAGGAAGGTGAGCAGAGAGGAACTCCACTTCTCTTTTTGTATCCTACTTTCCACAGAGCTATAAGTTGTCCAGAATAGGAATAGAATGCTGTATTTAAGGCTGCGAACCTTTCAAGATCTGGCTCTGCATTTGTGGAGCGGTCTTCCTTTGGACCTCCAGCTGGAGGAGAATCTCACCCATTTTTGTAAAGGACCTCCCTTTTTGATTCCCCATCTTAAGCTATTGAGTTGTGTTCAAGGTGCCGAGATGGATAGCGACTGGTGGGATGTTGGGGATTTTGTTCCACATATTCTTATAATATAATAAATAATAATAATAATAATAATAATAATAATAATAATAATAATAATAATAATAAAAAATATGTTTATTTATTATAAATAATAATAAATAAATAATAATATTTATTATAAATAATAAATATAAATATGTTTATTGTCTTTGTTCCTGACTGTTACCATAAGCATAACCACGAATTATTGCATTGTTAGAATTTTTATCATACAAAAAGTAATCTTTATAAGCTTAAAGTAAGCCCTGCAAAGTTGGAACAGCATGCCAATTGTGCTGCTAATGATCAACCCTCTTAGCCAGAGCCTAGCTTCTGTTTTCAAAAGAGAAATAAAGCTAATATTCTGTTTAACTACCAGCAGGGTGGAAATGTGGGCCAGCATATCTCTCCGCTGGGCTTCCACTGCTAAAGAAAACCCCATCTTAGACACCAGGGCTTAACCCCAGGGCCAATCCATGGGGTGTAGGGGAAGAGCTCTTCAGCTTCATCCAGCTGCCATACTGCCCAGCTAGTGCCTTCCCAGACATCCTGCAAGTAACTCTTTGGAGCTGCAGACTTTGCCCAAGAAATATAAGGGATGGGATCCTATTAAGGAGACAAGAGTACAACTTTACACTCATGCAGTAAGCAGCAGTTCCCTGATACCACCTTACCACTGAACTGTGATGCTGCAACCCAAACAGGCAACTGAAGGTGGATGCACATTGTATGCAGAATGAGCAAGGCATATGGGCATCACATGCAATTACACCACATGGGGAACTCGACTTGTGCAAACTTGAGCGTGGTGGCCATGACACATCAGACAAGCATTTCCAACTGCTTCTGTGCTGGAATGCATGCATGGATAAGACATCAAAAGGTTCTCAGCAAGGAAGAAAGGAAGCTGACTGATATTATCAAACCACAGATCCATTGCTCAGATCTCTTGACCACTGAATCCAGAATAGTACGAATCATCTGGAGGGCAACTAGGAAGATAGCTGCACACAGGCAAAAAAGAAGGTCACTCCAAGGTCATTTCCGCACTTGACTGTTATAGTGCTCTTATTCCACTTTCAACATCCTATGGAATCCTGGGGTTTTCAGTTTAAGTAAGGGCACTTAGAATTCTCGGCCAGAGAGCTCTCTGGCCTCAGGAAACTATAAACCCCAGAATTCCACAAGATGTTGAAAGCGGAATAATAGCACTATAACAGTCTAGTGCAGAAAAGGCCCAAGTCAGAATTGAGATTCCCCAATGAAATTTTCCTTCAGTCCCCAAATCTGTAGCATTGCAGAGAGCGAGACACTGACAATCAAAGCTCCTCTGTAAACTGCAAACTCCAGGATTCCGTAGGATGTCGAAAGTGGAATAATAGCACTATAGCAGCATAGTGCGGAAATGGACGGAGTTGGATAGCGGAAAAACAGAGGAACTGGTGTTGGAATGGAAGATTTCGGGTACCAGCTCCACAGCCCTGGTTGCAAACAAGAATATGGAGCAGTTACAATATCCTAAGTTTAATTTGCAATATTGTAATTGACTAAGGGGATGCCAGCCTGTATTTCTAAATGCTCAAGTGAAGTTTAATGTTATTGCAATGCTAGAAACTTGAAGGAAATTTTCATGAAAAGGGGCAGAATTCTTACTGAAGGGGGATGCCCTGGTCCCCTGTGGTTGCTACACCCTGGAGAAGTTGAGAAAGGCTTCCTTATCTTTCCCACTCTGTTCCCATATCTATACACTCTCCAGAGAGAAGCCATGTTACTCTGTTTTGGCAAAGAGCTAGAGGTAGCAGGAAAGTCTAAATCTGTTCCTGTCCTCTCCAGGCCTTTAAAACCACTTTATTTATTTTTTTATTTTATTTTTTTTGAAAAGCTGTTTTTCAAAACAAATTTCCTCCAGTCCCAAAATGAGATCATGATTGTAAATTAAAGTGTAATTAGCCTTTATGCTTTTATATTCATTAACTCTTCTCTGTTAATGATGCAGAGGCTGGAGTGTGAAAGCCCGGCATTATGAAACCACATCCAGGAAATAAAATAGTGATTTAGATAATGGCCAGAATGTATTGCAGCGACTTGCACATAATTAAACAAATGCTCCATTTAAACTTGGAAACATGGATGAATGTTGATTAACCCTAACCCAATGAATCTGCACTGCGATTTGGTTAAGTGCTCGGCTGCACGGCTGGCAGGGAAGAAAGGCAGACAGGAGATGGGACACATCCGTCAAGCTACACCTGCACCGTACAGGTGCAAGTGCGGATGCAGGCACAGTTAAACACGGGAGGACCAATGGGAAGGACGAGGTGGTAGTCCAAAGCCTTCCTTCAAGGTGGTCTTTTCTTAAAGTGGTGCCATCCAGCTGTGTTGGACTACAGATCCCATCATCGCTGGCTGAGATAATGGGACCGCAGTGTTGGCAGTGGCTCACATATCAATGGGGCAGTGAAGCCACTCCAGGCTTGAAAGGTCAGCTTCAGGGGATCCAGGGTTCCAAACCCTTTTCCCAAAATAGGTAGAGCACCTCGGAGCTATGCAAAACACACAGTGAACTCACCACCCTACTGACATGGGAATGATCAGCCACTATGGCAAGCGAGCTGCAGTTTAACACGTCCGGAGGGCAATAATTTGGGAGCGTTTCTCGAGGGCATCCCCTTCAAAAACCAGAGCAGTGTTGATGGTGAAACTTCCCAGATATACAGCTTGCATACCCTGCAACATTTCACGGATGAAAACCAGCCGAGCAATATTGGAATGCGGCCCTGATGGCAAACATTATGAATAAGGAAGCTAGGACAGGCTGCAGCAGTTTGCTGCTTCTTGTGCCTCCTGGGAAGGGCAAGATCCCTCCTCTCTTCTCACCCCTACTGAGTTGACTGCGAAGTACCTGTGTCCTTTTGAAGTCAGTTTGCAGCAAAGGAGGTAAGCCTAAAATAAGGAGAAAGTGGAAGGAGGAGACGGGAACCGGGACATTTTCAAAACAGCTAAAAATGTGGGATGGCAGAGGAATCATCAAGACTGTCCCTGCCAAATTGGGACAGTTAAAGAATGTGAAATCTGCTTTCCTAGTCAAGTACAGATACAGTTCCATAAACGTCATCAAGTCATTTTGAGCTTCAGAAGAGCTAAAAAACCACCAAGAATTAGAATAATAGACCCATAGAATTGGAAGAGACCTCAACAGCCATCAAGTCCAGCCCCTCTTCTGCCATGCAAGAACCAACACTCAAAGCACCCCCAGCAAATGGCCATCCAGACTCTGTTTAAAAACCTCCAAAGAACAACACTTCACCACACTTTGAGGCAGCATATTGCACTATCAAACAGCTCTTACCATCAAGAAGTTCTTCCTGATGTTTAGGTGAAATATCTTTTCTCATAATTTGAATCCATTGCTCCATGTCCTGGTCTCTGGAACAGCAGAAAACAAGCTTGCTCCATCTTCAACATGACATCCCTTCAAATATTTAAACATGGCTATCATGTCACTTCTGAACCTCTTAATGGCAGCGAAGGCAGTGGGGCAGCAGTCCAGGCCTCTGCTAACTGGAACATCAAGGAGACCTGAATAGGTCAGCCAGCCATGGTGTCATAGAATCATAGTCATAGAATCACGGAGTTGGACGAGACCCCAGGGGTCATCCAGTCCAACCCCCTTCTGCCATGCAGGAACCCACATCAAAACTCTCCTGACAGATGGCCATCCAGCCTCTGCTTAAAAACTTCCAAAGGAGACTCCACCACACTCCTAGGCAGCAGATTCTACGGCTGGACAGCTCTGACCATCAGGAAGTTCCTCCTGAGATTCAGGCGGCTTGAATCCATTGCTCCTTGTCCTAGTCTCTGGAGCAGCAGAAAATAAGACCACTCCCTCCTCGACAAGACATCCCTTCAAATATTGGTTGTCCTCATCCTTGTCATCCCACCGGCAGCTGCTCCAACACCAGAATCTCCTGCTGATGCCCTCTGCTGGGATCCCAAGACAGGCCCTGGCTGAAACCTCCTTCCAACACCGTGCCCACCTCTCACCCCAATGGCGCAACACCAAGTTTGACTCAAGCAAACTAGAAGAGACCTGCCTGGACCACTTTTCCCTCTACCTCTCTTGTGGATTTAAGAACGGATCCACTCCCAGTGTCATCCATGCTAGGTAGACCACTGGTAAAGTGGACTTATGTTTGCATATGTTACTAACACAACGTTCCCAGTTCAGGATCATCCCAGCCCTGAAGTTTCCAGGTAAAACCTAAGAGGTGGCCTCTGGCAATTTCCTTAAGTCTTATGCATTAAACACTAACCACAGCCGGTTACAGCTTGTCATTCAAACAGGTGCGGAGAACACATTTTCCTGTTTGGAAATTAAGACAGAAATCTCGGCTAAAGGGGCATATAATTGGCATTGTTCCTCACTCTATCATTCAGACTGAGGGTTCTTGCCACTAGCTGATCTTAATTCTATTTGGGGTTCCCAGATAGAAACCTGAGTGCCCAATTCGTGGAAGTTGTTAAAACTAGACAGGCAAAGGTAACATCAACACTCCACCTAAGCATTCATAAGTATTGGAAGCTCAGGAATAATGGGATAATGAGCAGGCTCTTTGGTAATCTTTTCGGCTATCCATTATATGCATTCATGGAAATACAAAAAAATACATTCCCCTTAGGGAGAAACACAGATGTGTCAATGTCTGGGTGCTGATCTTGCATCATATCACCTTGGATGTAAGGCACATAGAATCATAGAATCATAGAAGTGTAGAGTTGGAAGAGACCACAGGGGCCATCCAGTCCAACCCCCTGCCATGCAGGAACACCCTCAAAGCAATCCCGACAGATGGCCACCCAGCCTCTGCTTAAAAACCTCCAAGGAAGGAGACTCCACCACACTCCTAGGCAGCAGATTCCACTGCCGGACAGCCCTGACTGTCAGGAAGTTCTTCCTGAGGTTCAGGTGGAATCTCCTTTCCTGCAGCTTGAATCCATTGCTCCTTGTCCTAGTCTCTGGAGCAGCAGAAAACAAGCCCTCTGCTTCCTCTACATGGCATCCCTTCAAATATTTAAACATGGCTATCATGTCCCCATCATTACATCATATGGCCACTAAAACATTGTGCTTTCTTAAGCACCGAAGGGCCCCAGGAGAATAAAGGGAGATGCTTCAGGCCTTGCCTATACAAGCTGCCCTAGGAGGCAAGCAAGCAAGCAAGCGATTGTTTTAGGTAGCACAGACAGAACAAGGAATATTTAACTTAGCCTATAAGCTTCAAGCCAGGAGGTAGAGGCAGAGCAGAGGGTGAGCTCTGGTGTCACAATGACCAGAAGAGAAGGACAAAGCTAAGTAAATCCAGAGACCTCCTGAAGAGTCTTTGCAAGATGCATCAACAAATCAATTAAACCTTGCAAATTGTTGGAAGTGCTGCTGTTCTTAATGAGCTGGAGATCTGCACACAGTCCTTCCTTCTTGCCTGGAAGTGAGCGCACCAAAACTGGAGGGTCTGCGCCTTTGTTTCTTACCTGGAGAGGACCTATGAGGCCCTGAGATCTGGCAACCTTATACTAACAGAATGGCAAGGATTATATCGGGGGCAGGCAAAGTGTGACCCTGAGTCTGAATACAGTCCTGCAATAACCTGCTTTTGCATCCCTCAACCACTCCAGACTTTCCAAGCCCTTCCAGCAGCAGCCTCTGGCCTTTAAACTGCCTCCCCCCTAGCAGTTAAATATTGTAAAATATATGCTTTTCAAAACCACTCCTGGATTTCTAAACACTTCCAAGTTTGGGAGGGGCTGATGTCAGTTCTTGAAACCGCTGGAAGGTCCCAGGACAGAGAAGTGGCCACTGGGCTGGACACAGTTGCTCAACCCTGCATTATGTGGGCTGGACATCAGCATGTGCATGCATCTTTGTAAGTGGACATATATCTGTGGGAAATAAAATTAGACGGTTTTGTGCTGTCAGTTTTCACCTATGAGCCACCGGGATATTACAATGTTTGGGCATCCATTGTGCACTAGTAGCCAATGGTGTGACGGATGCACCGTGGCCCCAAAGAGCATTGGGGCACTCCCAGTGCACATCCAGATATGGGCTAAGGGTCCCAGAGCAGAACAATAGTGCCCAGTGCACATCAGAAATGCCCAATGAGCATGAGAAGTCCCCAGGGCATAGCAGGAGTTTCCAATGTGTGCATCGAAGGTTCCTGATACGCATCGGAAACACCCAATGCACAGCAGGAGCATCTGATGTAAACTGGAACATTCTTGTCACTGTTCTTCACAATTTGCTAACAAGGTTTCGTTCCATTTCTGCAATGGAGCTATAGATTCATAATGTTACAGAACATTGACCGTGATGTAGAATCTCAGCCATTATTAGCTGTAAGCATAAATGTGCTGAGCTGCCTGCCCTCCAGATTTCTATCTGCTCTCTTTTCGTCCTCCTTCCATGAGGACCACGCCGCCGCCCCTGCCGTGCAGTTTGTGGCCGGCAGGTTGCTTGACTGACTGCAGCAGCTCCAGCATTGGCAGGAGGAAACAATGGGATGGAAATCTGTCATCACTCACCACCGTCCTACGGAATGCTCCCCATCGACCTAATAATGAGACTGACGATTAAGGGCTCAACCCCTCAACAACCTTGGCAGCCATCTCATCAGAGCCCTTGCTGGGCCATTGACTAGTCCCCGGGCAGGGGAACTTGACCCCGTGACAGATTCCAGAGACCTGGGTTTCAACAGGCTGCTGGGAAATGTTTATAAAAGCCGGGGAGGGGGATCAGTGCCAGGCTGCTAAAAGCCGCAGTCCCAAATCCACCGGTGCCACTATTTAAGTGTGGTCATTTTCCTTTTCAGAAATCGCAACACCTCGAGCTAAATAAGTCTGAGCTTGTGCAGAGTGTATTATTCCCCAGAAGAGAGTGGAATTGTCCAAAGGAGGGCAACCAAAATGGTGAAGGGTTTGGAAGCCTTGCCCTATGAGGAGTGGCTTAATTTGCAGAAGAGAAGGTTAAGAGGGGACGTGATAGCCATGTTTAAATATTTGAAGGGATGTCATGTCGAGGGGGGAGTGGGCTTGTTTTCTGCTGCTCCAGAGACTAGGACAAGGATCAATGGATGAAGAGACCTCAGGGGCCCTCCAGTCCAACCCTCTGCCATGCAGCAATACACACTAAAAGCATCCCCAGCAAATAGCCATCCAGTCTCTGCTTAAAAACCTCCAAGGAAGGAGACTCCACCACACTCCATGGAGGCAGCAGATTCCACTGCCGGACAGCTCTGACCATCAAGAAGTTCTTCCTGGGGTTCAGGTGGCATCTCCTTTCCTGCAGCTTGAATCCGTTGCTCCTTGTCCTAGTCTCTGGAGCAGCGGAAAACAAGCCCATTCTCTCTTCAACATTACATCCTTTCAAATATTTAAACAAGGCTATCATGTCCCCTGCTGGACCTCCTCTTCTGCAGACTGAACATCTCCAGCTCCCTCAGCTGCTCCTCATAGAGCTTCATGCCTTCCAGACCCTTCACCATTTTGGTTGCCCTCCTCTGGACATGTTCCAGCCTGTCCCTATCCTTCTTGAAATGAGGCAGACAGTCGGAGCAGGTTCAGAGCAGGGCAACAAGGATGAGAAGAGGTATGCAGAAGGAAAGGTTGAAGGAGGTAGGCATGTTCAGCCTAGTGAAGAAAAGAAGGAGTAACAAGATGGCACTCTTAAAATAATTAAAGGACTGTCACCATGAAGAGGTTGCAGATCTGTTCTCTGCTGCCCCGGATGGTAGGACCAGACTTTGAAATTACAGAATAGATTTCAATTGAACATCAGAAGGAACTTGTTGATGGTAGAAGCTATTTGGCGACGGAAACAATTAACTCAAGAAATGCTGAGTCTCTCTCTCTCTCTCTGGATGTCTTTAAAACAAAAAAAGTGGACAGCTACTTGCTCAGGATGCTCTAACTGAAGTTCCTGCACGAGCAGGAATTGGATGCAATGACCTATGAGGCCACTTCCAGCTCCATGGTTCCATGAATCTATGACATAACATCTTGGCCATTTCCCCCCCCCGCCCTGCCCTTTCTCCTAAACCCAACCCTCTTTATGACATTTAAATCTCACCTTTCTTCCCAAGAGCTCAGAGTAATATATGGGGATCCCCATGGCAAAATTTGACCCTCATAGCAACCCTGTGATGTAGGCTTTAGCAGCTGAGAGATAAGTAACCGGCCCCATGGCCCCTTTGCCAGGTTCATGGCCAAAGTGCATGTTTGGACCCAGGTTTTCTTGGGTTTGGCCAGTGCTCTAAGAAATGGGCATCTTGCAGCCCTCCATCTCATACGGCGAGGACTTTGGCTTCATTTCAAAATTCCTATGCGCACAATCAGTTCTTTGGACTTTTGGCAAGAGTGATCTGTCTTTCCCCAGACAGTCCATTTGCAGGGAAAAAGCAGGAGAGAGAGAGGCAAGATGGATGGATAGGGACTGGGCGAGCCCGAGGACATGTAAAATACCACTGAAAACCTGTTAGAGAAATGCATTCTCTAGAATCAACTAGTGCATTGCAAGAGAATCTCCCTGGTGCCTATTTTGTCTTCCCAAACCCCCAGGAATGTTGTGTGCTTTGGGGGGGTCTCCGGTTCTGTTGTCTCAAGAACACACACAGATCACCCCCTCCCAAAATTCATGCTTCCAGGTATAAGATTTAATGAAAGGCACAATAAGAAGTGAGACAATTAGAATTTCTGCCTCATTATCATGGTAATCTTATCAGTGGGATAATGAGGTATTAATGGAGATTTAATGTGCCTCTCATAACACAATCCCTTGGAGAAAACACATAAGGAAATTGCTGTAAATCCACTTAATGATGGAAAGGTCCCCAAACGCCATCTTCCAGGGGATGAAAAATGCCGGCAGCGGATGAACGAGATTCAAGGTCAATCACACGGTAGGGACGGCTGGAAGGAGGAGAATGGGCCTGGTACTCTTCCCCCCACCCACCCCCAAAAAATGTCTTTCCTGGAATGGGAAAGGTCAGAGAAGTGGGCTCTGGCAGTTGTCCAGTCTGGAATGAGATGACAGATCTCACCACGCATATACACATTGGGGCACAGGATACCCACATACACTCCAACATTTCACATAGAAAAAATGGGAGGCATGTGGCCAAACAACATCGGAGTGTGGCCAAGATGGCAAAAGGAAGAAAAACTCACTAGGTAGGTAGGAGAGGCATTTTGCTTTTGCTTGAGCGCACTGGGAAAGGCAAGCCTCCCCTCTCTCTTCTCCTTTCCCCCTTGCTGAGTTAACCAAGTGAAAACTCCTTTTGCACTTTGAATTCAGGACAAAAGGGGGAAAGTGGGAGGACAATAGAGAAACTGGGACATTTTTAAAACAGCTGAAGAAGTGGGAGGGCAGGGGATGAATTGGGACTGTCTCTCCCCAGTTGGGACAGTTGGAATTTGGAACACAGAATGTAAAAATCATACACAAGAAAAACTCTGCCGGAGCAACTAAAAATCTGTCTAGGCCAAAAAATGTATGGCTCTTCAAGTGTTATCTATGACTTCCTTTAGCTGCATTGGTTAGACCTCATTTGGAATCCTGTGTCCAGTTCTGGGCACCTCAATTCAAGAAAGATATTGACTAGCTGGAGCGTGTTCAGAAGAGTACAACCAAAATGGTGGAGGGTCTGGAAGCCCTGAAGCCCTCTAAGGAGCGGCTCAGGGAGCTGGGGATGTTTAGTCTGCAGAAGAGAAGGTTAAGAGGGGACATGATAGCCTTGTTTAAGTATTTGAAGGGATGTCATGTCAAGGAGGGAGCAGGCTTGTTTTCTGCTGCTCCAGAGATCAGGACAAGGAGCACTGGATTCAAACTGCAGGAAAAGAGATTCCACCTGAACCTTGGGAAGAACTTCCTGATGGTCAGAGCTGTCCGGCAGTGGAATCTGCTGCCTGGGAGTGTGATGGAGTCTTCTTCTTTGGAGGTTTTTAAGCAGAGGCTGGATAGCCATCTGTTGGGAATGCTTTGATGGGTGTTCCTGCATGGCAGGGGGTTGGACTCCAAAGAAGATGACTCTACCATACTCTGAGGCAGCATATTCCACTGTTGAACAGCTCTTACCATCAGGAAGTTCTTCTTGATGTTCAGGTGAAATCTCTTTTCCTGTAGTTTGAATCAATTGTTCCATGTCCTAGTCTCTAGAGCAGCAAAAAACAAGCTTGCTCCATCTTCAACATGACACCCCTTCAAATATGTAGACATGGCTACCATGTCATCTCTAACTTTCATCAGGCTGAAAATACCTTGCTCCCTAAGTTGCTCCTCATACAGCATGGTTTCTAGATCCTTCACCATTTTGGTTGCCCTTCTCTGAACACATTCCAGCTTGTCAATATCCTTCCTGAATTGTGGTGCCCAGAACAGGACACAGTATGACCAAAGCAGAATAGAATGGTACTACCACTTCCCTTGATCTTGACATTATAGCCTAGAATCACATTGGCTTTTTTAGCTTCTGCATCACACTATTGACTCATGTATCTACTCCACTGTTTGGGTTTAGATAACTCTATCTTACCTGACCAAAATGAATACAAATGTTTATTTTCTCTGGTTGTCTTGCCTTTATTGGCTTTTCAGTGTGAAGAAATAGGAGCACCAGAGGTATATCTTGGTTTGCACGGCATTTCTTTTGCTTTGTTTAAACTCCAAAGAATTTTCTTGACCTCTGGCTCATACAGTGAAGTTGGAGACATGTCTCAAGATGATTAAAAGATGGTTATTTTATTAGTTTAAAAGCCTTGTGTGTTTCAGCTTACCTATGCTCCCCTGGCTTTCCTTGGGGACTGTTAAGACTCAAAGAGGTTTGTAGTCGTCCAGTAAAGGATTTGAGAGAAATTTCTGAACTCTGATTCTGAGGAAGGCCTTTGGAGTAGATACAGGTCAAAACACATCAGGCTTTCTTATCCTCTGGATGTCCTAATTTCGCAAGGGCAGCCCCAAAGAATCCTCTGTCATTCCACTTTTTACAGCAGCTTTTAAAATGTCCTTGTTCCTTCACTGCCACCATCATCACAGCATGGGCTTTAACCCAGGTTCAGTTGCTCTGAGTTTAGTGCCTTCGCTGCTCTAGTCTCTGTCCCATTCATTTCATCAGCACCAGCTCCCTAGTAAACCAGGGGGCTTGCTTGGCTCTGCTCTGTGGAAATGGATGCTCAGGAGTGATCGTGCCCTCTGATCTGGCCATCTCCCTCTTCCAGAAATCAGCTGTGGCTTCAGCAGGATCACCTGCCCTGTCAACACAAAAATTCCCCATCTGGATCCATAACCCTCCTGAAAAGACCAGGATAATCTGCCCTCCGCCCCTGCAGAGGTTCTCAGCCCGAGCGAATCTAAACCCTACCAAGTAGTCATCTGTCCATGACAACAGAACTATGAAAAGTTCCTCCATACCCAGATCAACATTATCCCATCCAGCACCGGAAGCTAGGTCCAGAGCATGTCCTGCAGCACCAGGTAGTATTTGGGACAGACTCATGGTTGGCACAGAGGACATTCTTGAGGTGCTCCTTCAAGAGAGTCCACCATGGATGTTGAAGTCCTCTGGCACAACAAACTGAGGGGACCCCAACACCAACACTGAGGGGGCATCAAGAAGTGAGACTGTTGAGGAGCAGGGTGGACCATACAGTAGGCCCTCAGCATCCGCTAGGGTTTGGTTCCAGCCCCCCCCATGGATTCCAAAATTTGTGGACCAAAATGGTGAAGGGTCTAGAAGCCATGCCCTACGAGGAGCAGCTTAGGGAGTGTGGTCGAGTCTCCTTCTTTGGAGGTTTTTAAGCAGAGGCTGGATGGCCACTGTTGGGAGTGCTTGGATTTGTGTTCCTGCATAGCAGGGGGTTGGACTGGATGGCCCCGGGGGTCTCTTCCAACTCTATGATTCTATGACTCTATGGATGCTCAAGTCTTATTTTGTACAATGGTGTAGTAAACTGGCATCCCTTATATAAAACAGCAAAATCAAACTTTGCTTTTTGGAATTTTATCTTTGAATATTTTCAAGCTGTGACTGGTGGAATCCATGGATACAGAATCTACAGATGTGGAGGGCCAACTCTACACCAGAAGAATCCCTATTCGGTTCCAGACACCCACTTTCAAATATGCACCCGTAAATCCAGCAGACTGGGGGACAGGGCACCCGACAAGGCAGATGAAATCCCAAGAGAGCACTGCAACTTTCCCTCCTTGCCTCCCAGCATCGCCCAGACCCTCCAGGGGCAGACCTGATTAATCTCCTGTCATCCCACTTTTATTGCTTCTTTTAAAATGTCCCAGTTTCTATCTCGTTCTCCGACTTTCCTTCTTCGTCCTCAAATTACTTCAGTTGCTGCCAAATGAGAGAGTAACCCACAAGCCAGGTCTTTGCAATAGGAGTCACACCCATCCAGGCTAAGGATCGTGGCTGTGTTTCCATTTACTGACCTGGCATTAAGCAGCTCAACTTCATTTCTAACCACCTGCATAGGTGACCTTACACCTGAGTAAGATGCCAACAGGATTCTGTGGTCATGGTTGTATGTACTGCTCATCTACTCAGTGCTGCTAACAATCTGTTTTATACTCCCTTTGTTTCAGCAACAGTTTACACACACACACACATGCCTGACTCAGAAGAAGCAGATGCAATCATTTTAAAAGAACTATCACGCAGAATCCCAATGCCATTGCCCTTTGCAATACCTTGCCGTAGACAGCCAAAATAGCTGAGACCCGGCCTGCACTAAGAGTGCATTAAGGCAGTTGGGCCACTAGATGTCCCTCTAGCCATGCAAACCTAAGACAGGCAAGTGTCGGGGCATAAAGGGTGAGGCTTTGACTTTGCAGGCCAATATTCAACAGGTGAGCATGCAAGCATCAGAAATCATAACAGTGTAGAACCACCTCAGCCAGCAGCAATTGGAATTGTGCATCTTTTCAAAAAGAGAAGTCAGAAGCAAATGGTAGATGAGGATGGACAAATTGCCAACTGTTTTGCCAAAATTTCAGACCCCTTTAAGGATTTCCTCATTATCTCAGACTTAGCAAAGGGATCATCTACCTTTCTTGTGTAATCTTGCAGGATACCCCAATGCATGAGAGAGAAACTTCAGTCCTTATTAACAGCCAATAATGACAGGGCCAGTACAAATGACAGTACTGAAGAAGGGGGAAGGAGTTTTGACTTGGTTAGTAGCCATATTCTCGTTTTCTGAACACAGCCAGTCCATAGTTGGCTGCTTTTGTTTTTTGTCCTCCATCCTCCATTAGAGATGGGATTTGATTGTCGGACTAGGACTCCGGAAGACCAGAGTTTGAACCCCTGCTCAGCCATCAAAAACCACTGGGTGACTTTGGATAGGTTGTACTCTCTCTCAGCCTCAGAGGACAGCAACAGCAACCCCTGCAACAAATCTTGCCAAGAAAATACCATGCTGCATTTGCCTTAGGGCAGAGCTTTCCAAACTGTGTGTCGCGACATTAGTGTGTTGGTTGCAGTGTGTAGGTGTGTCACTGTGTAGGGGCTGCCTCTCCCACCACTACAGCAGGCTAGGCTCAGGTGAAGTGACTGCTGCTGCCCTGGGCTAAAGAAAACCCCAGCAAGGTAGTGGTGGGCCAGGCCTTGGTGGAGGGGCTGCCTCTGCCACAGTCCTAAGCCAAAGAAGACTCCAACGAGGGTAGTAGAGGCAAGGGGCCAGGCTCGGGTGGAAGGGCTGCCTCCATTTACAGAATTACTTACTGAATTGCTGTGTTGCAAAATGATGTATGTCTAAAAAGCATGTCAACAACATGAAAAGTTTGGAAATCTCTGCCTCAGAGTCACCATAAGTCAGAAATGCACTCAACAACAAATGAAGTCCTCCTCCTACTTCTGCTGGTAACTTTGTCCACTTTGCAGTTTCTGAATACGCTAAGATGGCTCCTAGGGCAAATCAAGGCTGAACTCTTCCTAGAAGCCAAGATGACAAGCTGAAGCTGTTGCACTTTAGGCATATCATGAGAAGACATGGCCCACTAGAAAAGACCATAATGTTTGGCAAGATAGAAGGAGGCAGGAAAAGAGGGAGACTGCATTACAGGTGGACAGACTCATTCAAGGAAGCCACGGCCCTGAGTCTGTAAGATCTGAGCAGGTCCATTGATAACAGGGTTACTTGGAGTTCTCTCATTCATGAGACTGCCATAAATCGATTGGATAACAATCACGGGTGCTGCTGCTTTAACTAAATAAGGACCCACATTTGGAACTTTGAGTAGGCTATTAGTATACAGAATTAGTTGAAGAATCCCAGGAATATACCCTTTGGCGCTGAATGTAACTTCTGTTAGGCCCTTTGAAGGTTGTATACCTCACACTAGACAACCTGTAGAAATTACAAATAACCAGGGACAATGATGACACAAAGAACACATTGATAAGACTTCACTCAAACCCCTGGCGTATGTTTTTAATATGAATAATCAAAATATATATTACAGGGAAAAATTTTGTTTGGGGTTTGTACAATATACACAGTATTTCAGAAGGGAAGAAAAAACATAGCAAGGTATTGATGCTTTTTTTCTTATATTAGAACTTTTCAAACAACCCCTCTTTATAAATTCCAAACCCAATATCTTATGTGCAATAGATGAGGACACCAATGCCCTATCCCAAAATTTAAAAAAAAAATGCTAATGAGAAAGCCCTGTGAAAATGTTCCAGTTTTAGTAAGTTTCGGTAAGCATTTACATTTTTAATAAATACTCAGGCTTCAGCCCCTTCCCCCAAAACTTAGCTTAAATTCCTTTTCCAAAGGTGAAAGCATTTACCCAGAAAAAGGGTAACTTCCTGCCAGATATGTAGACTAACAAGGCCAATGATGGCAAAGGTTTGTTCAGTGTTGTTGCTTCTATTTTATCTACAGTGTTCTTTTGCATTTCAAGTTTGTCTCTCAGCATCTACTCACTTGAAATCGTCCCGTGTGGCCAGTATCTTCCTTCTCATTCAAAAAGGAAAAGAATGATGTTAATAAAGATCGCTAGAAAGTGCTTTCCCACATTTTACCACCCCTAAATTTAAAAAAAAAGCATTTAAAAAAATAATTTGAACTAAAGTGTTAGAAAAAGATGTCAACATGGATGTTGTGGCAGCAGAGAACAAGGCCTGGAGATTCCAGCACACCTTAATAATGTGGTCCCTTTTTAATTATCATTTGACACAGTGCTAGTTTTTTTTTTAAGGGAAAGAGGATTTTTTGTAAAAAAAAAAAAAGAGAGAGAGAGAGAGAAAGACAATGAAATGATATGCCCCAACCACCCTATTGGGATTAGTCTAATTAGTAAAGGTTTGCTTTAAAATGTGGACTCTGTACAGTATTTACACCTGAAAGTCTTTTGCTTGTTTCTCTGTAGCCTGGGAGGGGCAGATTAACAGTCAGCATTACATTCTTAGAGGTCCTTCTCTCTGAGCAGTTTTGTTTAGGGGAGATGCCAACACAGATCACTTGCGTTCATCGATAGTCTTAATGAATTCCACCGCCGCTGTAAACTGCATCCACCAGTAGGATTCCTCTCCAGTTAAACAGTTGGCATAGAAACTACTGATGTACTGGACAGTGGACAACAAGCAGGGCGGATTGGCCTGGGGAAAAAACGAAGGTACATAGTATGAAGGCACAGCAAGCAGGCAGAAATCCCAATTAAGAATAAAAATAATTTCCCTTGTTAAACTAAGTAGGGACGACCCAGGTTTAATAATGTAGGCAGGCTGATTTTCTTGGACTCTGTTTACCACCTCAAGAACTCTTCACCGCAAAGGAGAAGTTAATTAATCATCATCCAATTAATCTCTGTCCTGCACTATAGATTGCAGACAAAAGAAGCTCCTACTCATCATAACACAGGAAATTTGATTCTAAAGAGTCACTATTACAACATGACTATTACAACACTATTACAACATGGTACTCAGATGACCAAAGCTGTCTCTGTGATTACAGTAGGCCTACTGCCTTCTCAATTATTCTGCCCTCCCAACTCCTTTCCGCCCACTGGTGCTAGGGCAAATGCCACTTTCCTTCATACGCTTACACATACAAAAGGATGAGGGGGTAAGAATGAGCTTCAATCAACAGATCAACAGATATGGGAGTATCTTTTTTGAATACTACTACAATCCTTGACAGATTGGAGAGCTGGCCAAAAGCTAACAAAATGAATTCCAGCAGAGAAAAACATAAGGTCCCACACTTAGGCAGAAAAAATGGAATGCACAAATATAGGATGGGGGACGCGTGGCTGGATAACAGTACATGTGAAAGGGATCTGGGAGTCTTCATAGATCACAAGCTGAACATGAGTCAGGAATGTGATGCAGCAGCCAAGAAAGCCAGCGCAATTCTTGGTTGCATCAGTAGGAGTATGGTGTCTAGATCAAGGGAGGTAATGGTACCACTTTATTCTGCATTGGTTAGGCCTCATTTGGAATACTGTGTCCAGTTCTGGCACCTCAATTCAAAAAGGATATCGACAAGCTGGAACATGTCCAGAGGAGGGCGACCAAAATGGTGAAGGGTCTGGAAACCATGAAGCCCTCTGAGGAGCGGCTTAGGGAGCTGGGGATGTTTAGTCTGCAGAAGAGAAGGTTAAGAGGGGACAGGATAGCCGTGTTTAAATATTTGAAGGGATGTCATGTTGAGGATGGAGTGGACCTGTTTTCCACTGCTCCAGAGACTAGGACAAGGAGCAATGGATTCAAGCTGCAGGAAAGGAGATTCCACCTGAACCTCAGGAAGAACTTCCTGACAGTCAGAGCTGTCTGGCAGTGGAATATGCTGCCTCCGATTGTGGTGGAGTCTCCTTCTTTGGAGGTTTTTTAACAGAGGTTGGATGGCCATCTGTTGGGAATGCTTCGATGGGTGTTCTTGCATGGCAGGAGGTTGGACTGGATGACCCCTGGGGTCTCTTCCAATTCTATGACTCCATGATTCTACAGCATCTAAAGGAAATGGGAATCATGTGACTCTCCAGATGTTGCTGGACTACAAACCCCTCGGTATTCTTCACCATTATTTTACTTTATTTTATCTTTTATTTTATTTATACCCTGCCTTCTTCCCAAATGGGACTCAAAGCAGTTAACAATATAAATGAAAACATAACATCTCACCATTCCTCAGCATTAACTACACAGGCTAGGGTTGCTGCAATTTGCTTTCCAAGAACATCTGCAAGGCCACATGATTTCCCTGACATAAAATAATGTGTGTGTGTGTATGCATGTCCTATATAAACTGGCATATCAAGGGAAGACAGTTTCCAAGCTCAGTTTGGGACACAACTGCTTCCAAGACAGCAGAGATACATTCAAAAATGGTATCTCAAAGGAAGCTGATTAACATAGTAGAAGTGAACAAGCGGTTTGAGAAGAGAAAGGATGCTTGTGACATTTCTTGAAGATTTGAAATTCATTATTGAACTGAGAATTTATGGTTTTGATAGTGAGGGACAAGGGGTTATCAAAAGAAGAGAATATGCTGTTAGGACAGAGAGGTGTAAGGAATTATATGCATGTGTAGCTGCTGAGAGGAAGATCAGAAGTCATCTTGTCCTTTCTGTTTTCTTTTTCTTTTTCTTCTTGCATTTCATTTTCTCCCTTAATCTCTTTGAGTTTTATTGTATTTTCCTTAATTTCCTAGTAATTTCCTTAATCTAATTTCTTTAAATTTTATTGTACATTTAAAACTCTTAATAAAAAGATTTTTAAAAATGCTGTCTCCCTAGGCTGCCAGAAGCAGTCACTCCATCTTCCCCCTTCACTCTGATCAACTGGGAAAAGCTCATCTAAGAAAGAAATGATGCTGGGATTTTCTTCTGAACTGACCTCTGGGCAGAAGCCAACTCCCTTACCTTTATGAGTACAAACACAAGAACTGGGACGAAGTCATCTGCCCCAGGGACAGAGTCTTCGTTTGCCAGGCTCAACAGGTTCATGATGGTGGAGCACATTCGCAAGACGCACTGCAGCTTGTCCCGGGGAGTCTTGTAGGCGCTGATAGTGCGGATTTCAGACTGTGCTGACGGCCATGGTGCTTCACGAAGATAGACCTACATGGAAAGAAGAGCAGACCTGCTTTTAGCAAATCAGCCTGCCACCTAGAAAATGGGCTGTGAGGGGTGTGGAAAGCTAGCATATAACTATTGCAAATACAGCACAAGAAGGGTTAATTATGTAAATACAATACAAGGCTTTGGGCATAACACATTATCTCAGCCTCAGAGGAAGCTAATGGCAACCCCCCCACCCCCCCCAAAAACAAACCTTGCTAAGAAAGCCTTGTGATATGTTCCCTTTAGGTCCACCATATGCCGGAAAGTTCTTGAAAGCAGACAAAAATTACAAGGCTTATGATTACATATACTAGACTAGAGATTTAGTACAGTGTTGTGGCTAAACAATGGAGAAGTATATCAGAAATTCCCTTTTTGGATCCTGTCGGTGCCCTTAAATCAGTGAGTAGTTTTAGATAAATAACACTGTTTATCTCGGGTTTAGTCTGTCTACCTGAAAAGTGGGAGAATACTAATAATTTACAGGGCTATTCTATGGATTTCAGCTAGATAATACAAGTGAAGTGTTTTGAACCTTGACAATACTATGCCAGGGTAAGGGAACCAACTGATATTTTAAGCTACAGGTTCCATTAACCCCATTCGTCATGGCCAAAGCTCTGCATTATGTGGGTTGTAACCTAAAACACTGGGAGGAGGGAAGCACACAGATTGTGTATACCTGAACTATAGAAACGTTACTTATTACTACAGTGGTGTAGAGTCAGTGTGGAATACAGAGGTTAGCATGTTAGCTAGAGAGAGCCAAATTTAGCCATGAAACTGATGGAGTCAGTATTTTTTTTTCCTGGCCTACCGCACAGGGCCACTGTGAGGATAAAGTGGGAAAGAGGAGAACAATACAGCCCACTTTGAGCTCATCAAAGCAGGCTATCAATATAATGTAAATGCTAATGACAATGATGTGAAGCTAGCACAATAATGAGGACAGTCCCACACCTCCAGGTCCAGTGGGTGCGGTACAATGGTCTGAGTATGGAAACCCACTGGGTGACCTTGGGCAAGTCATTCTCTCTCAGTCTCATAGCCTAAACCCCCTCTGAACAAATCTTCCCAAGGAAGACTCCTGATAGCTTTGCCTTAAGGTGCCCGTAAGCTGAAAATGACTGGAAGGCACCCAATAACAAGAAAGACCCCCAAAACAGAACAGGCCACATGGAATCATTTGGGCAGGTTATCCAAGATGCTGTCCTACAAGAATGAGGACAACAAAATGGAGCATGGGGAGGGGACTGTCCTGAGACTGGAGGTGGGGTTGTACACATTCTTATTGAACAGTAGAGAAAGAGCATATGCTACAGACACAGAAATGAGAGCTTTTTGTGGAACAGGCAGGAGTCCCTGTTCTATCCCCATTCAGATCAAAGTTCTATACAGAGAACACAGTTTCCTCTGATAGAGGCCATTTCCATTCAGGGCTCATGAATCAAGTTAGGCCAGGGTGGAAACTGACACAACCCTCCAGGTACTGCTGGACTACAACACCCAGCATTCCTCACAACTGGCTACACTGGCTAGGGCTACTCAGCCTTGCAATCCACAGCATTTGGAGGCCACAGGATTCCCACGCATGACTTAAGTGGGGAATACAGCTAAACACTCCACTATACAGAAAGCTACTTCCATGTATGTAAGTAGCACATCCGTGAAAAAAGCTTCTTTTCATCTCTCCGTCATTCCCATAACTGGCTTGGCTGCATGTAAAAGTTTCCCTCTCATGTTCCATCCTGAGAGTTCCACAGTCAAAAGTACAACTAAGACAACACAAGTTTCCATGCTCTCCCAGGGGGGCTTACCTCAGGGATCTGGAGGGCTTTATGATTGGCTGTCACTACTTTAGATAACCTCTGGATGTGATCATGGAGAAGCCTAGGGGAGGGGAAAAAAAGAGGAAAAGCAACCAGTGATATAAAAGACAGAATTTCTTTGGGTCTCATGTATTTTCATGTTATGAGTTTCCAGAAATCAAGGAAAATATTCCTTAGAAAAATATTTAAAATGACTAATTACACTAATTAATCTATTAAGAAAGAGAGAGAGAGAGAGAGATCTTTTTGGCTCTAAAGGCCACATACAATGCAGAAGGGCCCTGTACTCATGAGCGCTTTTTCTTCCTCCCACTCATGCACACAGATGGGGAGGTTTAAACTTTTCCTCCTTACTCAGAAATCAAGGGATGGGGTGCAGTGTGTTCAGAGAAGGGATTTAAAGCCCCTCCCATCCACCTCCCCACTCCCGGTGATCCCAACTGAGATGGTCATTACTCACTGGTCCCGCAGGATGTCTCCATCCTGGTTGGGGTAAAAGGCCAGCTTGAAGATGCGATTCATGACACTGCGCTCGATGGCTAGCTGGGCGTCCTGGAGCTGTTCTTCACTTGCATTCTGCCAGATGACATCCTGAGCCATTGCCCCGTATAGGAACTGGAGGAAGTCTTCTACTTGGGCAGTCTTGTCATCAGCTGCAGTCAGCTTCTGGAAATCTTTGGATGGGGGGAAGAAAATTAGAGAGCTTGAGAGAGGACAGAGGAAAGGTCTGCCCTATCAGACACAAAAATTCTCACTAGGCACCCCTAACTTTTCTAATTCCCTTTCTTGTTTCCTTCCAGGGAAGTTGTGGCTGTTTAACCATGCAGGGTAGTTTCCTCAAACCTGGTGCATACAAACACATTCATTCCCATGTGAAAGTAATCAAGTCCAGTTTCCAAGGGTCAATTTTTGTGTGGCTTTAAGAGGACACCAAGACTTACAATACACTGCTGACCCATGGCTTCCTTTGCCACACCGTACTTCTGCCATCAAGCCATATTAGCCAACAGCAACCAGAGGGGGCATCCCTGATCCCCTTCTCTGACACCACAGCAGTTCACCCAAATGCTACCAATACTTCATTGATTAAGCTGATCTTATTGTCTATCCCATCCTTGTTACAAAGAGAACAGGAGCATGACTCCCTCAAACCTACAGCATAGACAAGTTAAACTGGGACTCAGTCAGTAATTCAGGTTCATCCAGTTAGGTTCATAGCTAAATAGGGATCTGCACCCGAGCCTCCTTAAGCCATATCTTTCACACTGTCCATATCTTTCAAACACCGTGCAAGTGAGGCTACCTTGAATGAACTCCCTTATCTTTGACTCTTTGCTCTCCAGCAACAGCCTCACACAAACAGTGGTGAAGTATCGGTTGGCCACTTCTTTGTCCCGCAAGACTCGCTGCAACAGCCTTTCCAGGTGGGCCTGGGTGGTCTGTAAGCCTTGGCGGCAACGTGTCAAGTATGCAATGTAAGGAGCCCTCTTCCTGGAAGAAAAGAGGGTGTAGAACTTAGTCACAAAGCACATGCTGTGCATGCAGAAGGGAGCAGGTTCAATCCAGACCATCTCTGATTCAAACAATCTTGGCTAGCAATGCTGCCAGTCACAGTAAACAAGAGACCAATGGTCTCTGCATCCAGCAGCTTAGTAGGTATCAAAACATACTCCTCTGGACCCACCCTTGGAGAACACAAGGATTAGCTACTATCATGGCACCCAATAAAATCAGGAGTGATTAACTAGGCCATGCACCTCTGGAATGTGAAAGGCACTTGTGAGCATCTGCCAAGGCGTTTCTTACAGCAAAGTAAATGTTAATGGACAGAACCAGCACCAACCGCAAACTGGGAAGGAGTAAGAAGGAGGAGCTGTGGGATCCTCTCAACCTACAAAGTTCCTGCTGTCAACCTTTCACTTACACATAAGAAATATATTTCTTCTGTCCTGATTCATTTTATCTTTCATTGATTTTTCCTTGTTTTAATGATTGTTTTATTGGCAATGTCATTAACTCCCTTGAACAAAATGACAGAAAGGCAGTATATAAATTTTAATCAATGTGTTTCACCATGATTTGAAGACATTATTATGTCTGCCTTCTCAAAATGACATATTATCCTGCTGAAATGAAGAAATTGAGGAGAAGGTTGTGCTCGCGTAAGAAAACGAGAGAGGACAACCAGAAGTGGGTTTCTGTGTAGAAGCACCATGAAGTCAGGTCAAATCAAGTGAAATTTTATCTGCATTGAGCCAATGACCTTTGCAAATATAATACAACAAAACACATAGCAGACATAATCCAACATAAAAGCTTATTGATACTAATAATAAAACAATAATACTTCTAAAATACCTAAAGTTCAGGACTTAACTATTGCCCTTATTCTAGCAGCAATTGCTAAAAATGTTGCTGTTTTAATGTGGCCATAGGATCACAAGGAGGAAATTTACACAAAAATTGGCTGGATCCTCTGAGTAACCAAGTTTCTTCACGAATCTCTATGCAAAGAACAAAACAGCAAAACATGGGCAACAGTTTCAATGTTTCTGTCTCCACATACGCAAACCCGATTCTAAGGAGATTCTCTGGTTATCAGCCTTCAAGTACTGCTGAAGGGAGTGCATTCAAATGAGTGCAGAAGAAGGCCTCCCTGCATTTCAGATATTTTCTGGTCAGTTCTGATACTTTAAAAAATTCTAGAGTGCTGAATTTAATTTGGTGGATATCAGTGATATAATGTAAAAAAGAAGCAGCTAAAAAAAAACCTCAAGGCTAAAGTCTGTCTATTTCCTGCTACATACTAACAGCAAATTCAGTCTCCATTCATAGATCTTTCTGTAACCAGAAAGGAATCACCATTTGCAATCAGACTTGGGAGAAACCCTAAAATTTACAGAAACAGAAAACAGCCTCCAGTCATTGCCACAGTTTTAGAACTCTACCCCACAAGTATGATTTCCACCCTGAATTGTTAGCTTCAATGGATAAAATACTGTCCTCGCATGCGCAGTACCGGCGTGGGGGAGGGGTTCCCGCCAAGCTAACAAGCTCTAGAAGTTTCCGAACGCTACTGCGCAGGCGCAGAAGCTCCTAGTGTATGAAGGCACAGAGACCACGAAGAAGAAAATACTGTCCTCATAAGAGGTCACCATCACCTGTAATCTTCGGCAATTGAGGCCAGCAGTTTTCGACAAGTCCTGTTGTCAAAGCGGCTGACACAACGCATTGTCTCCTGGAGCTGGGCCATCAGGTTCTTGTCCTGAAGGTTTATAGCTTCAGCAAGCTGGACTTTTAGGAAGCACACAATTTCATTGTCTAAATGAGAAGGAGTGGGGGAATCAGGAGAAGACAAGACAGTATTACAATGTATCAGGGGTGGCATCCAAGCAAGAATTCAGTGCCAACAACTCTCTCTTCTGTTTGGATCCTTTGGACTTAGGAGGAGACTCTCCCATCTGTGACTCCCCACAATCCTAGAACATCACAAAATCATCACAATTTATTCAGTGAACCAGCTAAGCTTTTTTCTTTCTCTCTCTCTCTCTCTCTGTGTGTGTGTGTGTGTGGGTGAGAGAGAGAGAGAGACTATATTCTGAATAAGAAGAAATGTATGTCATGACAGAGCTTAGTGCATGTTAATTCTTCCTTATTTACTCCGTTTAAAAAGAAAATACAGTTTGTCCTAAACAACTCCTTTGAACTTAGAATCATAGAAACATAGAGCTGGAGTAGACCACAAGGGCCATCGAGTTTACAACCTCCTGCCATGCAGGATTAAATGAATAGCATTTAGAGAAAGCTGTAAAAAAAGTCCAAGCATCCTGTTTCCATGTTATCAAAGCAGACGTTTCTGTGAAACCCACGAACAAGATTTCTCACGTACTCAGAGGCAAACTATATCTATCCCTAAAGGATTCATACAACCATCTATAGATTTTTACTGTACCACCTTGTCTAAACTTTCTCTTTTATGTTTCAGAACCAAAGCTTTGGTAGGGTTTTTTTTTTTTTTGGAGGGAGTAGGCATAATGTGTGCCTCCCACCATAATTTAGGTGGAAGACGTGTATCTCAGGTCTCATAAAGTTAGTTCTCACCACGTTAGCAAGGACAAGCAAGTTAAAGGCTTTACCTTCAGGGTCTGTATGGTCTGGAAGGCCATTCCGTGTAGAGTGAGAGAGCATGGGGAAGGCCACAGAATCTGCTGAACAGAGTGCAAGTCGTAGTTTCTTCTTTGCATCCCTGCAGGAAATAAAGGATTTGAGTTTTTCCTTGAATATGATCTATTATAGGATATGCATAACTCATTTACATCCCACCTTTTGGTCCTGTGAGTTCAAGACGAAGTACATCCCCCTACTTCCCCACATTATCCTCACAACCAGCATGTGAGGTAGCATTAAGCACTGATGGCCCAGGTCCACCCTGTGCAATTCATGACTCAGCAAGGACTACAATCTACATCATCTGGGTTCTAGTAGCCATCCTATTACCATCAGGATTGAGCAGAAGGTAGGATGGCAATCTACAAACATGTGATGACGGTTCATCTTGGGGTTAGCAATTACTCTTGAAGAAACTGTTGGGTCATGCAGATAATAGCGTTTATTTAGAACGCCTCTTACATCACAGGGCGGAACAATCAGGGATAAAGACAATAAAACAGAATATCATAACAAGTCTTGATCTCGATTGAACCCAGAAAGAGTCAGTGTACATCCTGAGATAATCAATTTATATGGAACAGGTCAGATTTCAGGCTTGTTGGATGTACCTTTTTATGAAAACCTCAAGATCCACTAATCAGTGCCAAATACAGAATCCCTACTTCCTTGTTCCCAGCCCAGCACTATAACAACTACTACTTATTAGCACTGGCAGAAATAGCAAAAGCTGGTCCACATTTGTGAATTTAAACTTCATGAATTTGATTATTTGCAACTTTCGACAACCCCACACACCTCAAGAGCTTCTTTTCCAAGGGAACCTTCCCTTTCAGCAGCTCCAATCAAGCCTCACAGGCCTTTTAAAACCCACCTCTGGTCCTCCTCTTCTCTACCAGCCACTGGCTGGCCAAATAACAACAGCTTGCAACCCCATTTTTTCAGCACCACAAACCGTCTCCCCATGCCCCACACACACAACCAAGGAGGGAAATGGCAAGAGAATGGAATCAGATATAAATTCATTCTTCCTTGATCAGTTTGGATGAGTGCCCACTCGGGCCATAAACCAGTCCAACTCCCTGTTTCCCCTACAAAGGAACACCCTTTTAAAGGCTCTCGCCCCTAACCCCAGGAATTGGGCCAACTAAGCCTCTTTAAACAAACCTCAAAGGGTAGGAGAGTCCACTACTCTCCGAGAGCAGCAGGACATTTCCACCCGCCACAGCCCTCTGTCCAAAGGAGGAAGTTCTTCCTGAGATTTCCAGGTGTAAATCCCCCTTAATGCAGCTAGAATCATTGCTCGGGGTTATCCTGGTTTCCCGAGCAGAGAAGAACAAGCCACTCCCTCCTCTACGTTTTGGCATCCCTTCAGTTTTTAAACATGGCTATATGCCCTGGGTCCCAACCTCCTTCTACATTAGAAACATACCAATTCTCCCCCTCAGGGTTTCCTTTGTGGGCATTTTTATTAAAGGTTCTTATTTTAACTTTTTGAGTTCAAACCCTCCTCTCTTGTCCAGCTTTCAAATGCCTCTCAATTGGAAACCCAGAACTAGGACCACAAGGATACTCAGAGGTGGGCAGTCTAACCAAAAAGTACAGCATGGCCAGTTACCTCCTCGATCTAGACACCATACTCCTGTTGATGCAGCCAGAATTGCATTGGCTTTCTTGCTGCCACATCACACTGCTGACTCATGTTCAGCTTGTGGTCTATGAAGACTCCTAGATCCCTTTCACACGTACTGCTATCCAGCCACGTGTCCCCCATCCTATATTTCTGTATTCCATTATTTCTGCCTAAGTGTAGGACCTTACATTTCTCTCTGTTGAATTTCATTTTGTTCGCCCTGGCCCAGCTCTCCAATCTATCCAGGTCATTTTGAATTTTGATCCTGTCCTCTGGCATATTAGCAACCCCTCCCAATTTGGTGTCATCTGCAAATTTGATGAGCATGCCCTCTATTCCTTCATCTAAGTCATTGATAAAAATATTGAACAGCACTGGGCCCAGGACAGAACCTTGTGGCACCCCACTAGTCACTTCTCTCCAGGATGAAAAGCAGCCATCCGTGATCACCCGTTGGGTTCGGTCGGTCAACCAATTACATATCCAATTAACAGTAGCCCTGTCTAGCCCACATTTTACTAGCTTCGATGCAAGAATGTCATGGGGAACTTTGTCAAAGGCCTTACTGAAATCGAGATATGCTACATCCACAGCATTCCCTTCATCTATCAAGCTAGTAACTCTATCATAAAAAGAGATCAGATTAGTCTGGCATGACTTATTTTTGAGAAATCCATGTTGACTTCTCGTGATTATTGCGTTGTTTTCTAAATGATTAGAAACTGAACGCTTAATGATCTGCTCCAGGATCTTTCCGGGTACCGATGTCAGGCTGACTGGGCGATAATTATTTGGGTCCTCTTTTTTTCCCTTCTTGAAGATGGGGATAACATTTGCTCTCTTCCAATCTGCTGGAACTTCTCCTGTCCTCCAAGATTTCTCAAAAATTATAGCAAGCGGTTCCGAAATGACCTCTGCCAGCTCTTTTAATATCCTAGGATGCAATTCATCTGGCCCTGGAGACTTGAATTCATCCAATGCGGCCAGGTATTCCTGTACCACCTCTCTACTTATTAAGTGCCTCATTTCCTCTGCTTCCTCCCCTGCTCCCCTACCGCCAGGTTGAGTGCTTGTATCCTTCTGGGAAAATACGGAGGCAAAGAAGGTGTTAAGTAGCTCTGCCTTTTCTCTCCCCCCTGTGAGTAATTCGCCATCTTCTCTGCGTAGCGACCCTACTGTCTCCTTCTTTTTCCTTTTGCTGCGTACATATTTAAAAAAACCCTTTTTATTGTTTTTAATGTCTCTGGCCAGCCTAAGTTCGTTCTGTGCTTTAGCCTTTCTGACCTCCTCCCTACATCTCCTGGCTACTTGCTTAAATTCTTCTTTGGTGGTTTCCCCTTCTTCCATTTCCTATACGTGTTTCTCTTAACTCTTAGCTCAGCTGAGAGTTCTTTAGTCAACCATTCTGGTTTCTTCAGATGCCTTCCATTTTTCCTCCTTATTGGCACAGTTTTAGACTGTGCCGTCAGTATCTCCTTTTTAAGGAACTCCCATGCCTCCTGAACTCCTTTCCCTTTCACTATTCCTGACCACGGAATTCCAGCCAGCAGCTCCCTAAGTTTACAGAAGTCCGCTTTTTTAAAATCTAAGACGAGTGTCTGGCTACCCTTATCTTCTCCTTCCCACTGAATGCTAAATTCCAACAGGGCATGGTCACTCCCCCTAAAGATCCAACCACTTCTACCTCATTCACAAGGTCATCCCTGTTGGTCAAGACCAGATCTAGAATATTTGATCCCCTTGTGGCCTCTTCCACCTTCTGGACCATGAAGTTGTCTGCAAGACAAGCAAGAAACTTGCTGGACCTTGCTGTCTTGGCAGAGTTTGACTGCCAGCATATATCTGGGTAATTGAAATCTCCTATTATTACTGTATCTCTCCTCTTTGAATGTTCAGTCATTTGGTTGAGGAAGGCGTCATCCAAGTCCTCAGCCTGGGTTGGAGGTCTGTAGTAAACCCCCACCAGAATATCCCTATTGTTTCTCGCTGCCTTAATTCTTACCCAAATGCTCTCTACCTGGCTTTCTGGGTTTAAGCCCAGGATCTCTTCACAGATGAAAACATCCTTGACATACAAGGCTACTCCTCCTCCTTTCTTGTTTGGTCTATTTTTACAAAATAGGCTATACCCCTCTATTCCTATATTCCAATCATGAGACTCATCCCACCAGGTCTCAGTGATGCCTATCAAATCGTATTTATTTTCTTGTACTAGGAGTACAAGCTCATCCTGCTTGTTTCCCATACTCCTTGCATTAGTGTAGAGACACTTAAGTCCCAGGCCCTTCCTGCAAGTAACAGGACTATCCTGTACTTCCTGGAAGTACAGGACTATCAACCCACCCCCTTTCCATCTCCTTTCCTTGACTCAGTTTGGACTCTGGGTGCCCACTTTCTCCATAAAGCCTCAGTCCCCTTCTCACAGTCTGTCTCATACACACATACATTTTAGTATTTGCAACATTTCCACTTTTGCAAGGGTCCTGCGCCCCTAACCCTAGTGAATGTGGAGAGCCAACTATATTTAAACATTTAGAAGACAGAAACTAACAAAAGAGGGCATCACTGGAGAGTTTACTATTGAGATCAGTCTAAGCAGGAACATTCTCCAAGTTTAATAAAAACCTGCTAACACATCCTGCCTCTCTCTTCTCCTAAAATGGGAAGGAAGTTATCTTTTGAGCAATTTCCTAGAATACAATGTGTAAGATCCTCACAATGCAGCTGCAAGAAGACATCCAGACAGGGGATGTATGCTGTGTGGCCATTCCTGATACAAAGAAGCAGTATAAGTCACTGACCCTCAACAATCAGTGACGACTTTGGAAAACATGCTGTCAGTTTCTTTTATTGGCTCATATGCCCATGGGTGCCCAAGGTGACCTTCTACATTAGGAAACGACACCAAAATTCTCCTCACTCAGGTTTCCTTTGTGTTTGAGTTCATTTATTATTATAAAGTTCTTATTCTAACTTTTGCTCAAGGAGTTCAAGGAACGAAGTCAAGCTCTCTCTCTCTGTGCACATGCTTTCAAGATGCCTGTCAATTTATGGCAAACCCATGAATTTCATAGGATCTTCTTAGGCAAGGAATACTCAGAGGTGGTTTGGCCAGTTCCTTCCTCTGAAATACAGCCTACAGCACTGGGCATTTGTTGGCGGTCTCCTATCCCAGTACTAACCAGGACTGACACTGCTTAGCTTCCAAAATCAGATAGGATCTGGTGCCTTTAGGGAAGGTTCTCTGCTCTCCCCTTTCATCCTAACAACCACCTGGTGAGAATTCCCTATCTTTGGAAATGGCTGTGGTCTAACAGAAAGCGACTGGCTGGAGGTCACCTAGTGAAATTCAGTTGAGTGGGAATGTGAAAGTGAACCTATCCAAATCAAGCACTTTTAACCTTTGCTCACACCCTCGTGCACAAATGCAGAATTCTAAGCCCACGTCTGGATCTAGCCTTGCTCCCAAGTTCCTTTCCTTTCCCCTGCTAACATTTCACAAGTATACATGATTAAGCTACCTATATGAGAAAGCAGAGTCCTGTGGCTGAGCCGCTTGACTGGCAGAATCTGGAAGGTCATCTGCAGACATGTTCTGCAAGGCGTCGTCCCGAGGAGAGTCATGGATGCTTTCTCCATCTCCAATGGCATCTAAATACATCCCACCACATTAACCTTAAATGGTTATTTCTCTCAGATTACTGACAGATAGCAATGCTCATTTATTTTATCCTTATTAAAATATCTATATCCTCCCCCATATGGGCTGGATAGAAACCCAACTGACCTGCAAAATTATCATGGTGGGATATGGTCAATAAAACAACTTAAAAATTAAATCAATTCTAACAAAATTTAGAAGATGTCAATATAATCAAAGTAATATACACAATTTAATAGGCTGACATCAAGCTATAATCATTGAGTTTCAAATGTCAGAGGATCATCAAGATTCAACACGGTTCTACAAGTGCAGTGTCAAAGCTCTTAAGTCTCTGATCTACATCTTCATGATGTTTAGATCCCAGTAACGGTACACAGAAGGAGACCCTATTCTCAGTCCTTAACATTCAGGCAGGAAGAGAAGGCCTCTCAAGGTCCTGAGCTGGTTATCCTCCTACCCTTTCTGAGACTGATGGTGGCGGAAGGAGACTGACTCTCACCCGTACTGTCATAGCTCACAACAGCCCCATCATTGGGGCTGGTGCGCTTGATTGCGTTCCTGTACTTGTCCAAGATGTCTTCTGCAGCTTGGGCCTGAGCGCTCAGCCTTGGAGTAGGATCATCTGAAACACAAAGCAAGAATTTCTGTTATTATCAACTTCATCACAACAACCAGAGGATTTAATGCTTGAGTCTCACTAATGTGGTTTCAAAGACTAAAGGCATCATGCGCCGGGTGGAGTCATGCAGCAACTACCAACATGATTGCATGTGAGAACACAGATGTGCCACCAGAGTCTCACCAAGCCTGCAGAGAGGCCATTTCACTTTCCCCTGAATCAGATGTGTGGGGAAGATGGCTGCAGAAACACAGAGTTGAGGAAAGAGTGTTTTATTTACAAGATTTATACCTTAATTCAGAAACTCAAAGAGGTTTACAGTAAAATCAACCAAACATAAAACTTTCAAAAACTCATCAGTGCCCCTGTTTCCTCTAGAACTATATATACGCTGATGCATTTCAGTCAAGTTTTAGACAAGTTTTCTGATCTAAAATTTTAATCTAAAATTTTAGGCAGCTTTTCTAATCTAAAAAAGGCAGATTTTAAGTATGGGATTAGCACACTTGGTTCCTTGCAGATATACCCAAACTGGCCAGCAAACAGATGGAGTATTTAGTAATGCTGTTTCTAGGGATTGTCAAACCCTGAATCAGTTTCATCTCATTTATGGGGAACAGCAGAGGTCAAACTTTACTCTTAGAAACATTAATGTTAATGGTAAACACTTTCAGAGAGACTCTAAAGCAGGGATGTCAAACTCAATTTCATCTTGGGCCGCATCAGCATTATGGTTGCCCTCAAAGGGCTGGCTGTATCTGTAAGACTATATAAATGTATCTACTGTTTTATCAAACTAAATAATTGCCTCTCCATTCGATTACTACTGGTTTTTAAATTCCCTTCCCTCTGCATCAACTCTTCTTTTCTTGGACATTTTGGGGCTATCTGAACATAGTTTATGGTCCCTATACCTCTGTAAAGTGATACAGAATTGGTCAGTATATCCAAAGTATGACACTTCTGCTCCCCAGATCCTCTCTGTGCCTCTTGCTTTCCCCTAGCCCCTCTCTGTGCCTCTTTTACCCCCAGACCCTCTCTGTGCCTCTTTCTGTCTCTGCCCCTCTCTGTACCTAGTGAGCCCGATCCTCACAATGTGGGCCCCCAGCTGCCGGTATTCTGCAGTGTGGCCTAGCAGCCAGCACTCACAATCTACTTCGACTTCTGACTGCTCCTCTGTCCAACTCGTCCAAGCTGCATGAAGCATTCCCATGGTAACCCACAGCAACGCTCTAATGGCAAGCCTTGGACAGAGAAGCACTCAGAAGTAGAAGCAGATCACGAGTGCTGGCTGCTAGGCTCTCTGCAGAATACTGGCATCCAGGGGCCCACAATATAATGATTGGGCTCACCAGGTGGGGGGAGTGCCACAGCTGCAGGAGAGCTGCGAGGGCCACATGAAATGGTCTGGTGGGCTGGATTCAGTCCGTGGGTCTTGTGTTTGACACATGTGCTCTAAAGTGTCATAAATAAACCTGTAAGACTTATAAACCCGCCAAAACAGAAGGGAGGGAGGGAGGGAGGGAGGGAGGGAGGGAGGGGGGACAGAAAGAAGGTGGGACAAATAAAAGCCCTAGCTTGTTAAGAGGCTAGTAGTCTGCATTGTCATGCTAACTGAAAATGAAAGGGAAGCCTCCTTCTCCACAGCCAACATGCAAGGAATAAAAATGCCTTCTGTTATGCAAGCTCAAGGACATGGGAGGATCACTCTGTTCCTCCTCTGACACTGTTGTATGCCTCTACTTGTTGTTGTGTGCCTTCAACTCACTTCCAACTTAGGATGCCCCTAGGGCAAACCTATCATGGCAGTTTCACGGCAGAATTTGTTCAGAGGGAGTTTGCCCTTGCATACCTCTGAGGCTGAGAGAGTGGGACTTGCCCAAGGTCATCCGGTGGGCTTTCATGGTTGAATGGGGATTTGTTCCCTGATCTCCCATTGTTCTTATCCAATATTTAAACCACCATGCCACAGTGGCTCTCTGTTCTGCCTGCCAAGAAGGCGGCTTTTCTTGCCCTGCAGCTACCAGCTGGGAACTAAAAGGACTGGTAAAGATTTAGTAGCTTCCTTAGTAGCTGTCAGAAGGCAGGAGTTTCATGCAGTTTCACGCAGGTTTCGACCACCAAGGAAGCTACTAAATATAAGGCCGGTTTAGACACATTCCCACCACTTCTCCTTTGTGCTTTGAATCACATGCACACAAGACGCACACAGCCTGAAAGGCTACAGTCCATAAAAGCTTCATCACTTGATTTCTACTGACTAGCCTCCATCTTGAAGTGCTAAACAGATCCTATTCTTTATAAATATTGTTAGAGATCTTGAGAATGATTGTTACCATGGTTGCAGTAGTGGCAGTAGTATAATTCTGTCTAGCTAACCAACATCTGTATGAAAAGACACAGCCACATTAGTCTGTACCAGTACACAAAGGAATTTTGTAGCACTTTCAAGACTAACCAGGAGGTGCACTTGATGAAGCACAATATGTCTGCAAAAGCTGATGCTACAAACTTCTTTCTTCCGGTTAGTTGCCAAGCCACTACAAAATACCTTTGTAGTCAAAGTCTAGATCTGAAAAATCTAGAGTGGAGTCCAGAGTCTAAACATTTTCAGAGGGAAATGGCAGCAAACAGCACGAAGGAGCTAAAAAGCATTAGTTACATACCTTGAAGGGAAGCATATCTGTCAGGCACAAAGTCATCTTTGTCCTTGTCTTGTTTTTCTTTTTTTCTAAAAGGGATTGGGGCTGCAATTGAAGGTAAGGAAGTCATATTGAGTAATATTGTAATTTAAAAGCAGCCAACAGCTTGGTTACTACATGAATATAAATATAAGCTTAAGGGAAGTGCACAAAGACAGTTTAAGTATTCATGTTAACAGAGAAAAATGTTTTGCATAATATTATTCTTCGCTTAGTAGAGGAGGAAATCACCTCCATCAATGTCAGGGAGTTAAGAGGTACCAAAAATTTGTCCTCCTCAAAAACAGCAAGAAAAAGTGGGAAAATAAGAACATAAAGCTGAGAAAGCAAGTGATTCGCAGAACAAAGACCATCTGTTTTGAAGTACATGCAGCACCAGATTTAAGTGATTTTTGAAGAACAAATATGCACACAAGTCCAGGTTTATACAAGCACTGCTCTTTGCATCTCTGGCATTTTCCCCCCTTCACTTTTTCACACAGGGAAGAGCTTAACTGAGTTAATTTTGGATTAAAATTTCAACAAATCTGAAAAATTATGTCAGTTGAAGAAAGAAAGAAAGAAAGAAAGAAAGAAAGAAAGAAAGAAAGAAAGAAAGAAAGAACTCTTCTGCACTCCAATCAAAGCTAGGCCTTTGGAGCCCAACCGTTAAACATATACCATGCCGATTTACCACTGTTTCTGGTTTTGGTTTTTTTTAAGAAGTTGAAGATTTTTCTTTCTTTATAGTTTGAACTTCCTCCACTAACTCCCTACCAAAGGATAAGCCAAATGGCCAAACAATTCTAAGGTAACACATACAAAAATGGACACCCAGTCAGAGCCACCTGCATGCCTCCTTTAAACTGCTAGGAAGACAGATACAGCTCAAATCTAGTGTGGTCACCCATAATAACAGAGACTGGGGTGGTAATGGCAGGGAGTAACCTTTTCATGACTTTAAAAAAAAATCCAGAACGATTTGCTTTTCAAAAATTGTTCTCATAAGTACTGTTGTCATTTTAGGATACGCTGCTAAAAAATATCACAGGAGTATATGCTTTTCTATACTAACAAAGTTACAGATCCAATAGTTCTGTTCCAAAAGAATATTTTTTTAGCAGCGGGGGCGGGCAGTCAGTCAAAGTCTATGACTTTGTTTTTGAGAAACCAGGATAAAATCACAGAGAAAACAACCAGCTTGAAATATAAAATTTCACCTTTGGGCATAGCTGAAACAAAACGTTTTCTCCACCATGGCTTGTTCCGGTCAGATTTTTCATCATCACTGTCCTTCCGGTCCTCCAACTGTTGGAGAGAAACACAACAGACTCAATCCAAACTTTCAGTGGAATCTACATATGTTTATTAAGCAGGCCTACTGAATTCAATGGAACTTACTCCCAAGAAGGTATGCAGTGCTGCTGCTGTTACATTACTTGAGTAGCAAATTCTACCAGGAAAAAATCACACAGGATTTGATAGGGATTGCTCCTGGACAGATATTCAGTGGACTGAAACCAATGGTACTTAAATCACTGGTTTACCCGTTATTTCAGTGGGGAACAAATTCAACTAACTTAACCCAGACCCAACTTATTTTCTTCTTTTTCTTTCAGACAGTGAGGTGTTAGTAACTCCAGAAATACTCTCTTGCTATCAATAAAATACTGGACCAAACTTTTTAAAAATGAGTAACAACATGAAACTTGTGTTGGGACAACAGCCCAACATAGAGAGGGGGGATGGAGAGCAAAAGCAGGAAAATAAGCACAAAGTGTGTTATAAGAACAAAGGGGTGTTAAAACAACAGACAGAGCTAAGAAAGAGAGTCAATAACTGCTCAATGTCAAAAAAAAGTCTGGGAAACACATCAGCCTGGGAAAAACAGGGCAACACTTTACTAACCAATGAAAGCTCAGAACAAGCTAATTTGTAATGGACTGCTTATAAGAAAATGCATGATTGATGTACAACTCAGTTCTGGCAAGTTGTTACCCAAACACTGTTAACTTCAGAGTGTGTTCCTTGGAGCAAGAGGTTGTCCTAGCAGAGAAGTAGCCCCAAACCACACAGAACATTCTAGAAAGAAACACCCGACCCTAAATTAACATACAATTTAGTTGTAGTTATCAATTTAAGAAAGCTGTCTAAAGACTCAGTTTGGATACCCAATAAGGGAAGAGGTACACTATTTCATACGCAGTGGACATGCCATAAAACTAAAAAATTCTGGAAAAAGATACACCACAATATTGAAAAGATATTAGGTATACAATTTATGATGACACGTTAAACATATCTGCTGGGAATGACAGAGGAAAATACAGAAAAGAACTATGGGAAGATGATGTTTTATATGACTGCAGCAGCACGTCTTGTTTTTGCTAAATGCCGCAAATCAACTGAATTACCTAAAGACAAAGACAGAGCCACTATGGATAAACTTACAAATCTACTAAGATAGAAAACTTTAGATTCTTATGGTAAGGACTGGTCCCCTGTTATTGAATATTGGAGGAATAACTGGGGAGACTTAGTGATAGTTAGCTTTATAGACTGAGGAGTAATCAGTTTAGAACTATTTAAAAACCAAGTAGGAGTACAGAACTAAAAAAATACAACCACTTTACTAAGAGGGAAAATATCCGAATATATTAGATTGATATCAATAAATTAATAACTAAATGATATAATAAATCCAAATATATTAAAGAGTTAGATAATCTTTAACTGATAATAGAATCTTGTAATAATAATGTGAAGAACAGATCAACAGAATTATGTACCGGTAAATAAATAATTGATTTGTCAAAAAGAAGGGTTTTTTTCCCCCTCTTCCTCCCCCCTTGGTATTTTTTCCCCTCTTTTCCTTTCATTTGTATACACATCCCATTTTTTTATTTTTGTATGTAAAAGAAATTTACATAAGATCTTTTAAGTCAATATCTTAATATTTAATAATATAATGAAATAATAATAGTATAAGGTTTCAACATTTATATTATACAGTTTACATAGATATTATATGTTATACATTGACCACTTTTTTTTTGTAAAAATATAAATTAAAAAAAATACAGTTTGTTAATTCTTACCTCTCCTCTACAAGAATCTTTGCTAGGAGATGAGGAAGAGGACTGGGGAGCTGTGATCAAGGCAGCACCTCCTATGCTGCCACCAGGCGTGGAAAGCTCCCTCTCCTCATTACCGGCTCGCCTGTTCCAGCCAGGATCACTCATTGGCCTCCGAGCCGAAGATACTATATCAGAGCTCCTGCTCCGCACAAGTCTTTCAGGATAAGAGTACCGCTGCTTGAAAGCCTCAGAGTCCATGAGGACTACAGTGTGGGAGCCAAAGTTGGGCAGTCTAGCATCGTTGCCTCCCAGGGTACCTTCCAGGATTGGAGGATCTGGTGGAGGGTGTGAAGGCCTTGCATAGTGCACTTTAGGTCTCACCACTGCTGGAAAAAACAACCACATTAGCATTATGCCACTATACGTGAAACACATGCAGAGATTTTGCAGCTGTGGAAAGTAGTAGAATAGGGTATCTGCACTCTGTGGGATTACCTTCATGAGAAGACAAAGGGTCAAACATGGCAAGCAAGGAGTCCGCTTGGGAAGGGGGAGAGGTCAGTTGGCTGGCACCTGAAACGCAGAGTCGCAAGTCAGAATACACCATGAACACCTCTGCTATAAGGCCGTGTTAAACCAGGACGCTGAAAGCTTGGATATTCCTGGACATCCCCCAATCCAGCTCATCAACATCCAGCAGTGTAGGTTTTCCACAAAAAGTAGAAATGGAACATTTTCTGGAATATGCTTGTCTTTTTTTTTTCCTGTTGATGACCTTGCAAGGCAGAAGTGGTGAAATGGTACATTGCACATCTTTTTTTGGTTTATGTGGTCTATGAATTCTGTTACCTTGGAAGTATATCTCCAATAGACACAGTGGCCATAGAAAAGATGATGCCCTGTGGGTATGGATATTCCAGCCCAGACAACTATGGATAAATGAATGTGTGTATTGGGTGGGGAGGACTTTTCTACAGAAAGATGTAGCACCTGAAAATTTTCCACTTTACACCTTGCAAAACAGAATTTTGCAGTTCTGTACTATATAGGTACTCTCACTGATGTATTATCCATATTAAATCCAAGGATAATTCATTTCTCTTTTATATCCTTGAAGTTCAAAGTACTTAGGATAAAATGCATCTTTATCTTGCTCAACTGATAACCTTACAAAGCAGGGGAAGGTACGAGCTAACCTGAATAAGATCTGGATCAGAAATTCCTTCCAGATTCAAAGTTGTATCAATTGCATGAGTGCACACGTCAAAGTAGTTGTTATAGTTTTTAAAGTCCTAAATAGTTCAAGACTTTGGCTATTCAAAGAACTGTCTCTGCCACATGAAACTGTTCTTACGCTTGAGACTTCAGAAGCCCCCCTACTGTGTGTTCTACCTTCACTAGAGGTATGTCTGACAAACATAAGAGATGGGCTCCTACTTACGGAACAGCTAATCACAAAAAAAAAAAAAACCCATCAATGTATATCTGAAGCTGTGACGCCTTTTGGAATTTAGTATTTGTCTTCAGTGTTCTTGTTTCTTTCATAAAATGTATTACTGTCATTCTACAGAGTGCTTGTTGGTTTTACTGAACTATCTGCTTCCTTGCGAATTTACTTGTAGAGTAAGAAAGCAGCATAAAAATATTTTAATATAACATTTTAACAACAATAAAAAGGATCAATCCAGACTTAACCAAGTCATAAACTGCAAAGAGAATGTCCTAACCAGAATGTCCTAACCAGCTGAGTCTGAGGAAGGACAGCAAAACTCATTCAGAGAGCGTTTCTTAGAGAACATACTTTAGTTCCTTCAGCAGCATAAATACTCCTTACTTAGTATGTAAGTTTAGAGCAGGTGGATGGGTGGGAGGAGAGTTGATTGAAAGTGCCCCAAATTCCAACTAGTCAGAAATTATGGGTATTCAGGGCAGCACCAAAAACTGTCCACTTTCCTTTAAGCTATTATTTAGCTCTTTATCAGAAGAGAGAAAGGTCAGACGAAGAAGAAAAGGGACTTAAGGACAGAGGGAGGAAAAGAAGAAATCTCTTCTATCAAACTTTTCAACAAAATTCCGCTTCCAGGCCCAAAACACAATAAGGCAGGATTCTGAGTCATTTGTAATCTCCCTTATACACAGAGGAACATCAATTAATCTACAGATAACTCCTGCCCTAAGGAGGGAGCAAAGCTGAAGTACAGACTGTCCACCCCTTCAGGGAAAGAGAAAACAGTCTTCTCAACAGAGAAAAGCATTAACAGGGAGAACAAGGCCTCTTTTCTTGAACATTTTATTTCTACAGTCACTGTCACAGAAAATTAGATCAGGGTGGAGAAACTTCAGCCCTCTTGATGTTCTGAACTACAACTCCCATAATCCCGTACAATGGTCATGCTGCCTGAGGATTCTGGCTGAAGTCCAGAACACCTGGAAAATCAGATTCCCAACCTCATTTTAAACAATACACTCAAGTTGCTGGCAAAGTCTCAGTAACACGACCACGCCTCTTACTATGAGCTGTTTCATCCATATCAGGACTGGTTACTGAATCTTTTCCACCAAAGTCAGAACTGCACTCAGATCGGAGGTCCTCAATCTTGTTTGGAATGTCTTCAGAAGTTGCGCTAATACCTTATGAAGAAAATGGAATCTTCATTGAGAGGGAAGACAACAAGGTAAAATAATACAATACTGCTTTAAGCAAAGCATTCCTGTGGAGGTCAGTCAAAGCAAAGATGGCACAGAATGCCTTCAGTTAGCTAGTTTGTATCTTGCTTTTCTGACAAAAATCACACTCCACATGGCTAATAATATTAATTCAAATAAAAAATTAATATACAATTAAACTCCCAAAACAGTTTTAAAAGAACAACTAACACATTACAAAAATGCTAACAAAAAGAATTAACAGTATCCAGTCAGTCAAGATCCATCCAGCAACAACCAAGCTAAACACTGAAGGTCTGTCTGAATAAAAAATGTTTTTTTCTGCCAGCAAACAGACAACAAGAGGACACCAGCCAAACTTTCCTTGGCAGAAAGTTCCAAAGCCTGGGACTAGATATTGAGAAAGCACTTTTCTGAATCCCCACCAAATGTGCCTCTAGGGTAGGTGGGACTGAGAGAAGGGCAAGCTCCAAATATCTTAAAAACCTAGTAAGCTTCAAATCATACGGACCCCTCATTTATATCATATCAATACTGTAAGAACACCGCAGAGTCAATGTAATTTTATGAAATGTGAAAGATACAATTATTACATGTTATATAATGTACAAGTATTTCTAACTGTTTTTAATAAAAATATACACACACACCCAAAAAACTAGTAAGCTTCAATGGGAAAATACAATCTTTCAAACAGCCTAGTTCCAAGTTGGTTATTGCCCAAGTTGTACAGAGCAAAAGCCTCCTTCTTTACATTTGGAATTGTGTCCAGTTCAGTCACGGAAGCTTTACATAGGTACAAAGCAAATGTGGGAGGACAAATTATCTTATGTAGTCCCAGGTTAGAAGTGTAAGAGACTGCCTTGTATGCTGTCAGAATCTCGATCCTTCCAGTCTAGTGTGGGCTGAGTGTCTGAGAGACCCTGCAGAGTTATGGCTCAAGCAACGTCTTCCACATTACCTCCTACTTCATCCTTGAGCTGGAGGAGCTTGGCGCTGAATGTGGAATCTTCCACATATTAAAAACAACTGGTCTGTGTATTTAACTCCTAGCCCTTCTCTAATTTCACATCTCCGAGATATCTAGTAGCAGAGCTAGGGCATTTCTCTGCCCAAGATTTTAGGCAGCAGCTATCACTCAGAATAAGTAATACTATACCAGATGGGACAAGCAAGATGCTGAACTGGGAGCCCATATAGTTTAGTAGTTAGAGCATGCACTGGTACTTGGGAGAACGATTCCCATTTCTAGTGAATCCTAAAACTCAATGGGTGACCGTCGGCTAGCCTAACTTCTCACAGAGTTGTTGTGAAAATGAAATGGGGAAAAGAAGAGCCACGGAGAAACCCTGATCTCTTTAAAAATACATGTGTGATGTACATCTTAATGGGGAGTCAATCTTAATGAACAGGTAATCTGGTACAGCATGGGGTAACAAATCATTGTTCAATTCATCTTCTTTTTTTCTGGAAACAAGACTCACCTGACACAACACTGAGGCCTGGAGTACTGGGGCGGGAGCTCACTTCCCGAACATCCGTATCATCCGAGGTGCTTCCCACTCCAGAGCAGCTCTCCAATTCCTGCAATCTTTCCTCCTGTTTCAAGTCAGGAGCTTCTAATGGACAGCAGGGGAGAACATAAACCAAAAGTCATCTTTTTCATATTGCATTTTTGTCTTTACATCTAGAGTTTTCAAAACGATCTGAAGGAAAAATCATTCCATATTAAGTAAACATGGAATACACACACCTGATCTAGCACATAGATGATCACCAAAGAAAAATGTTTATTGATTGCATTTCTGAATTGCCTTCTGCACAAGGATGGCTTCAGGTGATTTTACAACAACATTAAATAACATAAAACATTTAAAAAATGTAACACGGGGATTTCAAAAACTAAAAACATATTAAATACATACACTAAAAATATATTAAATACATACATAAAACAGCGGAAATTTCCAAAATCAGACAGCAGCATAATTCTGTAATATTCTGCTGTAACAGCAGTTTTTATGAATTGTCAAAATACTAATACCATGTGTATAGTGGATCTAGGATGCAAAGGACTGAACTGCTAGGACTTCTGGATTAGCCAGGGTGATCCATCCCCAACTCCTACTGCTTCCTCCTGTCCCTGAGTTAGATACAATCCTGGAAACCAAGTGCATTTTTATAGCTGTTCTGAGCTATCCTAATCATAATGTAAAGTATGTGGAGGTACCTTGGTCTCAAGTTAGCAATGAAGGCCCATTAAGCTTTACAAAAAAAAACCCACTCCTAATGCTGATGAAAACTATTAGAACTGGTTTGTGGATATGAATCAACACACTCACAATTTTTGACTCTCCTTAGGGGACTTGTCCATGGGATTGCATTCACTTCAAAACAAATTGCAGGCTAGTTAATATACGAGAATTCTGCTTCAAATAACCTGACTCCCAAAACATTCGGGTCTTCTTAGTTAAGAACCAGCACCTTGTTCTTATCCAAGAACAAACTGGGAGCTAGTGTCATTATACAATTTGGTATTACATACTCTACCAAGAGTGTACCAAAAAGCAACCTGGCTCCTGCATTTTACACTGTCTATAGATTCTGAATGTCCGTTCAAGGCAATCTACTAAACAAGAGGTAATTAAGGCTTGTATCAAAGAACTGAGGAGAGACAGTTACTTGGCGGGAGGAGCATGCGCAGTACCGGCATGGGGGAGGGGTTCCAGCCAAGCTCTTAAGCCGAACGCTACCGCGCAGGCGCGAAAGCTCCTAGTGTGTGAAGGCACAGAGACCACGAAGAAGAACCTTTACTGGCTGAGGATGCCAGAGGCCGAGAAAAGCATGGACAAGAACAAGAAGCAAAGGCTATATGATAAGAGAACGAGGTGAGATTTAAAGACAGTGGCAAGGAATTGTTGCTGAATATGGGTTTGGAAGGAAGCGAGGGCAAAGATAAAAGGTTCAGACTTCTTTAGTCTGCAACCAAGAGAACTGTATTCCTTCACGCTTCAGCCTGCACAGGAGAAACATATACAAATTTGGTGCCTTAAAACTTAGGCTTCTAACCTGAATCACTCGGCAGTACTTCAACACTCCAAGCTTCACTGGTGGTTTCTGAGATGGTTGAGCCAGTACAGGGGTCAAACAGCACTGATCCTGAGCCAGGCAAACACAGTAAACTTCCCAGCATATTCTCCGCTGCAGCACCTGGGGAAAACCAACCAAGAAACTGTCAAAGGAAAAGAGATACCGAAAGGCAGTATCACACCCACCCATTCATCTTCTTCACTAGACTTCAGAGGAGATGCCTGTTGAGACTGTCAACTCAGGAATTATGCTTGTGGATTCTTATAGACTTTTTTAAATTTCTCAACGTAAGACAAAAGTGCAGAACATCTTTTAGGTCAAGGACCAAATCTGATTTCAGCAAATTTTTCAGGAACTACATTCGAGTGATGAGTACAGCCAAAACAGGGTGGACCACAAATACTAGCATTGTTTTAGCTTAAAGCTCTAGAGTCAGTCATAAACCTTAGGAGTGACATTTCAACTTTTTAGAATGAAAAAAAAAAAAGAAATAGGAAAGGATGACACTACGGTGAGGGGAATCCTAGAAGGCTGGGTGGGCGGGCTAGATTTGGCCCAAGGTTCCCAAGCTGCAAAGATAAAAAAATATGTAGTATAATTGTACTCAATAAGCAAACAATAAATAAAAGTATCTGCTTTGTCATTATGCTCTGGGCAAAGATACGGTAAGATGAAGAAACGGGAATAGATGCAAGCTGAAAAAAATAAAACCTGGTCATGTTTCATAGGTTGGCATTCAGAACACATCCCAGGTCTGGACAGGTTAAAGGCAATTACTGAGTGACTTATGGTTTAAAATACTACAGCAAGTGTGAAACACTTATTTCCGCGCTTCACAGATACATCCAAAGAGAGTATGCACACACACACACCAAATATACACACTCTGGCCTTGCCAAAGGCCCAAAGGTTTTATTGCATCAATGAGAAGATCAGTGACCTGCAATTTCCTGCAAGCGGTCCTCGTCGATATTTGGATCAAAGTCACTCCCCAGAACATCAGTACTCCAGGTCTCGCTCACAGTTTCTGAGATGTCCCTGTCTTCTGTTAACCCCATCATATCACGAATCTCAAATTTACGGAGCTTGTCATCCAGATTATCCTGAGTGGTGGCTGTTGTAAAAAGACAATGGTTTGATTAAAATGCTCATATCTTTGTTTGGAACGTAGGCACCCAAGTGTGTTGGGAAGACAGAATAGAAAAACAGGGACAGAATGAGATGCACAGAAAGACAGCAAAGCTCTTGTATATCCCTAATAACTGTATGCAGAAGAAGGAATTCTGGGTTGGTATTGTTTTCTCATTCCTGAATGAGAAACTGTGCCTGTCAGAGTTCTCCCAGCTATGGCAAGAACAGATCCCTGCCCTCCTCTGTATTTGGTTCTTCCTGGAAGAAGAGAGTGCATAAGCAATAGCAATAGCATGTGCTTTTCTCTACCGCTTATCAGCTGAGTGCTCTCTAAGCAGTTTACAATGTGTTAACTAATTGCCCCCAACAAGCTCATTTTACAAACTGCGGAAAGATGGAAGGCTGAGTCAACCTGGAGTGCATAAGCTGGCAAAAAGAGAAACAAGAGGTGCAGCAATATTTAGGCTATATTGCTCCATATCTGAGACAAAGGTGGAGAAAAGTGCAGTTTGCAGGTCACATACACCCCACACCACACTTCTGTAGCCTCCGAAGTTCACTGCCAGTCCTCCCTCCCGTACTTTACTCCTAGTTTGAGAGAACAGTGGAATATAAATCAATCAATAAATCAATAATTAATCAACTCTGGCTCTTTCAGTTTAACCCTCCTCACAAGAAGTTGGTTAGGGGAGAGGAGAGAACCCTGGGTTTCCTGAGGTAAGGGTGGGATTTAAAATATGTTATATATTATATATATGTTATATGTTATCACCCTTGAGTTTATTCATGAACCACTTACTCTGTCCTGAACTTCCAGGAATTAATCAGACAGTGTACGTCTATTTGTGGTCGCTTCTGAGTTTGCTATTCCCTTCCTCCCCCTGCAGCAACTTGCCCCCACCAACCTACCACTGAGCCATTGATGCCCACCCCCCCTTCAGGAATTGTGTCTGATCCCTGCCAGTAATTCTGTGCCAGGGGAGCAAGAATCAGAGAAGCATCTAGCTGCGCTCCTATAACCAGACACAAAATGATTATACCATATGCTGAGACCTCTAGAGGATGTCAACAGATGATATGATCACTTCATGTCTGGCTACAAGGACATAGCCAGATACTTCTCTGATTCCCTTCCTCCCACTACCCCACAGAGTTGCCAGAGGGGTCAATAGCATTACAATACATCAGACAGGGAGGTAAATAGCTCAGCACAGGATTGTTTTTCAGCACGCACAATCATTATGCTAGGCTGAGCTATTCAGGATTGCAGCCATAATCTGAAAAACCATTTGATATGGTACCTTCTCTGGACAAGGTTCTCTATGGGCACTAACCTTGCTCGTGCTCCAACAGCTGCAGTGCTTCCACACCACTGCTTCCTGATGGGCCTGCACCCAATTCAGACACAGATTCCCCTTCCAAATCCAGTGAGGACACAGAATTAGAGCGGTTCGAAGGACCTGTTGGGAAGAGGTTATGCTGTTAGCATGACCTGAAGGGGAAAGAGATACCCATTAAGAGCAAAAGAAACTAAAGATTGAAGTCACCAGGCAAAGTTGACCACACACACACACACACACACACACCACACACACACAAAGGTTGTTTCCAAAAATATTGGCAGATGGAATGCGCAGATTATCACAGCTTTTACAATAGTGGCTGAGATTTAAAAAAAAAAAAAAAGACCAGCTACAATGAACAGAAGCTCCTTTAAATACTGTCTGACAGACAAGATAGCTAAAGTGACCCTTCACCTTCAGATATTCCTTCCAGATTATCACTGCAGAGGGAAAAGCGCAAGGTTTTATCAGGTTTACCGTGGAGTTTGGTTTCATCAACAGGGACATCTCCTTGCCCGCCATCAGCAAGCTGCATGTTTAAAACCTAGAAAAGTAGAGAAGGAAAAAAAGGGAAAGGGAGAAAAGAAATCAATATTACTTGCAATTGGCAATCCAGAAACATTTACTGTATAGAAAACACATCTAACAAATTAAACATTTCTACAACCTCACTAATTATCTAGCACTGGTCCTGTTATCCTCTGAAACAGCAATAGTTGTTTTGAGTCCAAAATGGCTCTCTGATTTGCTTAGAGTCATTAAAACAGAGCAGGGTTTCTATCCACATTTTAAAATATATTTATTAATGTTCACATTGCTCTTATCATAATGGATCAGGACAGTTTGAAAAAGAAAATCACAGAAAATTATGGAACAATAGGCAATCTGCAGGAAAAGGAAACAAGGATCACGATTTCGGCTATGTGAAGGAAGTTATTACTTTCAAGTTGCTGAAAGCTAGATTCCTGAGACCAAGATACTTATTTGCTGTTTGAAAAAGCAATTAACATTCTTGACATTCTACAGAAGCAAGCAAGTTCTACATCAGGCCTAAAGCTAAACGATCTGCATCAGTGGCCAGTCTGTTACCAAGTCGAATTAAAGGTGTCGGCATTAGCATACAAAGCCTTAAACCAGGGGTGTCAAACTCAATTTCATCTTGGGCCACATCAGCATTATAGTTGCCCTCAAAGGGCCAGCTGTATTTGTTAGACTATATAAATGTATCTACCCTTTTATCATATTAAATAATTGCCTCTGCATTCAATTAATACTGGTTTTACTAATAACTAGCTCTGAAACTAGAAGTCTAGGAAAAATAATGGCAAGGAGATATTCAACTGTACAACTATTGTACAATTTATTGAAAAATGAGTTTTGAAAACATAAAGGTTTTTTTTTTAATCACCAGACAAATACTAGCAAGCACTGTTTATTACATTAACTTTGTTTAACCTTTCGGCTCCAGTTGAGACAGGCAGAACAAATAATTGTGTTTTCTCGTCCTCCCTCCCCTGTGGCTCTTTCTGTCCCTCCGTCCCTCTCTGTACCTGGTGAGCCTGATCCCCATATTGTCAGCTCCCGGCTACCAGTATTCTCAACAGGGCCCCAGCAGCCAGCACTTGCAACCTACTTGTACTTCAGACTGCTCCTCTGTCCAAGTCTTTCGAGCAGTGTGGAGCATTGCCATAGTAACCCATAGCAACACTCTGACAGCAAGACTTGGACAGAGGAGCAATCAGAAGTAGATCGCAAGTGTTGGCTGCTGGGTCACTTTTCAGAATAGTGGCAGCCGAGGGGCCCACAACGTGAGGATCGGGCTCACCAGGTGCAGGAAGTGCCACCCACAGCTGCAGAAGTGCGAGTCGGGCCACATGAAATGGCCAGGAGGGCCGGATTCAGCCCATAGGCCTTGTGTTTGACACATGTGTCTTAAACAACTCAGAAGCATTCTCCTTTATAAACCAATAACCCATAACCACTGCCCCAGGTCACAACAATCTTCAGAAGACAGCATTCTCTTTGCTCCAAACTAAGCATTCCCACTTCATAGTGACAAGCCACTCAACAATGGCACGTGCCTTGTTGGATAATCTTCCCTCTGTGATATCCAAGGCTTCAGGATCAACTATTTTACAGCTGAAAATACTTACTTGAAAACTTCCTTACACCTTTCACCAGCTGTTAGTTCTCTAATACTGAAAAACTAGTATTTTTATCAGATCATTTTATTGCTTTTCATTAGAAATTTTAAACATTTTAACATAAGCAAACAAAACACACACAAGTCAATACATCAAAGACAAAAAAGGAAAAAAATGAGTAATTAAATTAAAGATTACATACATTCCTCCTGTTGTTAAACGAAAAACAGAAAACAGAACATATTTAATCTAAACTGACAAAAACTACAAAAGATACAGCTAATTAAAAACGGTTCTTCCCCCTTATTGTAAACAGCTCCTATGTATATAAGTATACTTAACTTAAAATCCTCATTTAAAATAATTTACTAATTATTCATTTACTAATAATTATTAGTAATTATCAAATGGTTTTACTGACCTATGATGCTGGCAAAAAAACCTAAATAAACTTGGGATTTGTGAAAATGAGAAGCAGGATACAGATATATTTTAAATAAATGTTAATAAATAGAAGCAGCAGATGTGTGTCACAGTAAACCTTCCACCCAGAGGTCTCAAAAAATTACTGGGCATCAATACCTCATTTTCCGACATCATTCCTGGTGTTATCTGGGGTCCTGTCCCAAGAGAAATAACCAAGACTTCTTCTGGCTGAACTTCCTGTATTGTCTCCTGGGAAAATCCATCATGGTCTATGTGCTGCTCTGCTTGGATATTTGGCCGGCTCCTACTGCGGGTGGCTGGAACAATTTTTTTAAAAAAATACTGTTTTATTAACGATCCTTGATATTTGAATACTTTTAAAGAGAGGAAGCAAATGGAAACGGTACAGAAAAGCAATGTGTAGCACATGCATAATGAAGAACCAACAAAAACATAGTGGGTGAAGCTGTGCTGAATCAGACCTATGACATACACTGTCAGGAAAGAAAGTGAGATTTCATGTTGTGAGTCTCTACTGGACTATGTCGCCTAATTTAACGTGCACATTTGTTTTGGCTGGAAGTCACTGAGCAGTTTCTACGTCTTACGGACCTGCCAAAGGTCCAATGTTCAGAAGCTTCATATATGAATAGTGCAAAAGAAAGAAGATTGGCTGATTTGGTTATAACGCATCTCACTGGAAGCAAAAACACACTTGCAAATTATTCCTACATCTACCCCACACATTCAAGCATTCTTGTAACCCAATAATCTAGTTGTTTGTACTTAAGTCTTAAGCTGCATTACTGTTATGTGCCTTCAAGTCAACTCTGGCTTATGGCAACTCTTATCATATTGTTTTCTTGGAAAGATTTATTGAAAGGCAGTTGTCACTATCTTCCTATAGTGTGATTTGCCCAAGCTCACCCAAGTGAGTTTTAACCACTGATCCTGGTCTCCCAGGATCCTAGTCCAACACCCTGACTCAGCTTTGGCTCTGCACTGCATTGCAATCGTAATGTCTACAATACAGTCAGCCTTCCACATTTGCTAGGGTCAGGGGCACAGGACCCACACAAAAGTGGAAAAATCACAAATATCAAAAGCTGTGTATATCTGTGTCTAGGCAGGGTGAGGCACGGTAGGGAAAAGGACCCGCAGGGTCCAAACAAGGTTAGGGAAAGGGGGTGGGATCGGCATGGTGGCCCTATACTTTTTCTCCATATCCTTCCTCGGGTGTGCGTGGGGGTATCAGGAGAAGATTTTCAGTGCTGAAAAAATCAGGCCGGGAGCCATCCTTAGCTGGCCAGACAGTAGCTGCTGGAAGAGAAGGAAAACCAGAGGCAGATTTTTAAAGGCTGCACAGCCTAACTGAAGCTGCTGAGAAGGAGGGTTCACTTGGAAAAGCAGTGCCTGAGGCTGGCGTTGGTGAAACTCACAAATAATCCATGAACGTCAAACCCATAAGTGTGGAAGGCTGCCTGTATAGCATATTTCCCAGGAGTGCAAATCCTATGACATTCAGGACCCTTTTTTTAAAATCCCCCATCATATAGGCAACTGCAAGATAACTTGGGAAGGAGAGGGAGGAGAGAGGGAGAAGGAGGGGAGGGGGAGGGAGAAGGGGGAGAGAGAGAGAGAGAGGAAGAAAGAGAGTGAAACAGCTCTTTCTCCTTCCTAAGGAGCATCCCCAGGCTATGGAACTTCCAACTATGGTGAGTGAAGCTAATCCCACCCTCCCGTAGTTCTTTCCCCAGAAGGCAAAGACTCTTTGTGGCTCTTTAGCAGCGAAGCTGAGCTGCAGTAAAATATTTTTAATTTAGGCAGACAAAGCTTTACTTGGTTGTTTTTAATTGCTTTTAGTGTCATCTGATGTTTTAAATCATCAGTCTTCAACTTGCACTTTTTATTTCTTTCTTTTAGCAATCATCCCAGATCCGATTCCTGGGAGAGAAGCAGAACAGAAACCAAATCAATAACTAATGCTACAGAAGAGGGAGGGGAGATGATCCATTTTTAAGCTCAGCCACTCCAGCAAGCTTCCCAACTGCAAAGCAGCCCACATGCCTTCTAAAGGGCTCCCCCCATCCATCCAATATAGTACCAAATAGCAAATTCAGGACACAGAAATGGAAGGAAGGAGGGAGGCATTCCTTTCATGGGCCAGAAGGGGGAAATTATACACAGTTATACACCTTGGCAGCAGTTTGGATCTCAATGTTTGGACAGCTGCTTGAACAACTCCAGGCCAAAACTGGTGTGTCATAAAGACCAAGAACCCTAAATCCTACGCAGTGTCTACATGCACAGTCTACTGAGTCCAAAGCAGTCAAAGCTGAATCTTTGAAGGCAAAACAAACCATAGCAGTTCTTAAACTTTCTTCCCCAAAGCTATTTTCATAAAACAAGATGTGTAAGAGGACAAATGAGTAAAACTGGGGAAACAACTAAAGGGCTTTACACATATCACACAACTACATGCGCACAGAGAAACCATCAGAATGGTCTCATTTTGGACAGAATTTTAATTACACTGACAGAACAAACACACACTATGGCATTTCAGCCATAATACTGGACTTCCAGAGAACGGCAATCAGAACAATCAAAAGCCAACTGCACACAAATAAGTGGAGCTGGGTGGGCATCCCCTGGACTAGACCATGTCTTGCTATCAGAGAAAGCTACACCTCTAAAATTTCTCCACGAAAAAAACATACCTGCAAGACTAGGCCAAACCCTTCCTCCTCACATGCTAGTTTTCTAATAATAATAATAATAATAATAATAATAATAATAATAATAATAATAATAATAATAATAATAATAATAATACAATTTATTTGTATCCCGCCTCTCCACATGGATCGAGGCGGCGAACAGCATGAAATACATTATTTCTAGACACAAGATATTTGTGCAAATATGCAATCCCACTGCTCTCCTCATTCCAACAGAATCCAGGCAAAGCACAACCATTTGACTTTGCCAACTGTGTGAGTTGGCCTAGGGTCTGGCCCGTAGGGCAACAGCGCAGTTCAACCACCTGTTCAAAAGATTCTGCTCTGAGATTTTTTTTTAGTTAAGTAGAGCGGACACTCTCCCACATAAACAACAGAAAACAATCAGAGAACTGGGTGCAATTTTAAGAACAAATCTAGAAAAAAGAATAATCCATGCAGTGATACTATGCTAAGCAGGTATAAATGTATTTTCTTCCCCTCCCCAGGCAGTGTGCAATCAAGAAAGCTGCTTCTGGTACTCAGAGAAGCTTGGGGGGTGGCCACTGATGCAAAAGAAGGACCAGTGATGGTGGTGCGGGGGGCAGCCAGGTGCATATACAAGAATGCTTGGGCAGCTGTCTGGACTGAGGGTGAAAAGTCTAGTTCCATTTAGCTTTCAAGAAACTGACTACAGATGGGGGAAAGTTATTTTGTTTTTGGGGGGGGGGTGCCTTCAAGTAGCTTCTGAGTTATAGTTACCCTAAAATCAAACCCTGCACAAGTTTTTCTTGACAAGATTTGTTCATATGGGGTTTGCCTTTGCCTTCCCCTGAAGCTGAAAGAGTGTGACCTGCCTGTGGTCACTCACTGTGTTCCATTACTGAGCAGGAATATGAACCCTGGATTCCCAGAGTCCTAGTCCAACATTCAAATCACTACAACACTGGCTCCATTACGCTGGACTACAACTCTGCAAATCTCCAGAGCAGTGAATTATGTGGCCGTGTTGGCCAAAAGATTCTGGGAGCTGCAATCCAAAAGACTAACTCTTCCAAGTGGTGCTACTGACTCAGTATCTAAACTCTGTCTCTTTTGAAGTGTGTACGGATTGCAAAAGCAAAATTCTGAACCAAAGTATATCACATCAACTCCAAATAAGCTTTGCCAACAATGATTTCTCAGCTATCCCCCCTCCAAGAAGGCATCAGAAGTCAGAAAATAAGCTTCTGAATGGAACAAAAGAGATGTCTCTTAAAAGAGCAGCTGGCGACAGGAACACGCATGCAAAGCATGGCTTTGTGGAGACACTAACAAAGAGGAAAGAGGCAAGGGTTTCTGTTACCCACCAAATGGGGTTACTAGGTTTATGTGAGCTGTCAGGTTCGTGGCAGACGTCTCCCAGGCAGTGATGGCTGCCAACTGTTGTCCTGAGTTGACAGCATTAGAGAAAAACAAAAGTCAAACCACTGGATGAAAGAAACCACTGTTCATTTGTAAAATATACATAGCCAGACATTTCCAGTATCAAATTATCCCCGGTATATGTATATGTATGTATGTTAAAGGGTGAAATGGACTACCAGGGATAATTTGATACTGGAAATATCTGGCTTCAAAACAAAACAATGTATGTAAAGTGCAAGTTTGCAACAGTACAGAACATCCAAATGAGGCATCAGATAGAGAAATCAACTGGTTGAGTTGCCATTTTCTTTTAAGGCAAATTATTGAGTCTCACAGATACAGAAGATACACTCACAAGCACTGCCTAGAGAGATCTCAGATGCCAGAGAGGCTGCTAGGTGCAATTTTCTAGTAATCATGGGGAGGAAGCAATCTTCTGGATATTCATTGTTCTTTTCCTTGATTAGCAGAATTAATTAAATTATTTTGATCGAAGTGCAAACTCCCTTATTAAAATTGCTCCACTGGCTATCTGTTTGTTTCTGGGCACGATTCAAAGTGCTGGTTATGACCTATAAAGCCCTATATAGCTTAGGTCTGGATTATTTGAAAGTACTTATCTCCCTATACAAACCTGCTAGAACTCTAAGGTCTGTAAGAGAAGGCTTTCTCTAGGTCCCACTATCATCCCAGGCTAACCTGGTGAGGACATGGGAAAGAGTCTTCTCAGCAGCTGCTCCCACCCCGTTGAACTCTCTTCAATGGGAGGCTAGGCTGGCCCCCTCCCTGATCTCCATTTGCCAGCAGGCAAAAACATTTCTCGTTAAGCAGGTTTTTTATGCAAGCTGGGGAGCTTTTTATTTATTTATTATCTGGTTTTAAAACTGTATGTTTTAGGTTTTTATAATTTTATACGTTCTTAATTGTTTTTAATGCCTTTAACTTATTTTTGGAAGCCACGTTGGGTCCCACTCTGGGATAAAGAAAGAAAGAAAGAAAGAAAGAAAGAAAGAAAGAAAGAAAGAAAGAAAGAACAGCCCTCAGCTGATAAAAAAGACACAATCAGTGCAGCCCATATTCAAAATCATTTTCTTCACAAGCATCACTAAAAATGGGATGTTGCCTTTAAAAATATGTTAGGACAAGACAGACAGATAAGAAGTCATCAGAAGATATTGTTATATTTGGTAACAGCAGCAAGGCTGTTGTATGCACAACATTGGAAAGAAAATAAAGATATAAATCTAAAAGAGTGGAAGTTGAAAGTTTTAGACATGGTAGAAACAGAAAAATTAGTTTTCTTTGAAAAATAAACCAATACAGAATTTTGAAAGGGAATGGAAAAGAGTACTGGACTGGGCAAAGATATAAATTTATAAGATGTAAAAGACATGGAAACAAGATATAAATGTAATTGCTTTTTTACTGTTAATAGAAATGTAATTGCTCTTCTTTTGTGTAAATAGAAACAATGTAGTTTCAACTGGAGATTATAAGCGGAAGTGGGGGTGGGTGGGATTCATTTAAAGATGATGTAACCCACTCATTTTTCTTTTTTATTTTGTAATTAAATTTTAATAAAAACATTATAAAAAAAAAGGCTGTGCCACCCATCAACTGTGGAAAGTCAATACAGTTGATCCTCCACATTCATTAGGTTTAGGGGTGCAGGACCCATGGAAAAATGGAAAAATTGCCAATATCAAAATGTGTAAGTGTGTCTGTGGGAAGGGATTTAGGGCACTGTGAAAAGAGTGGGCACCCAGGGTCCCAGGTAAAAAAGAGGGAAAGGTCAGCATAGTAGCTCTATCTTTCCTCTCTCTTGCCCATCTCCTTCTTTGGGTGTGGGAGTGTACTGGGAGAGAGTTTGTGGTGCTGAGGAATCAGACTGTGAGATGTCCTTCACTGGCCAAGGCAGCAGCTGGAGTAGGAGGAGCATCAGAGGCAGGCTTTTACAGCGCTGCACGGCCTGATCAGAGCCACAGAGAGGGAAGGTTCCCTAGGAAAAGCATCTGAAGCAGCAGGACAGGGGTTAGAGAAACTTGCAAATGACCAAAGGCATGAGAGTTAAACCCACAAATGTGGAGGGTTATATCATTCAGAAAAACACAAAATCAAGAAGTTCAGGATTCTAAAGTAATATAATTTTGCCTTTAGGACCCAGAAATAATAAGGATGCCCAGAGCCTGGAAACATTAATTTTTGGACTATAACTCCCAGAAGCCCTAAACATCACACCTAGCGACCATTCTGGCTGAGCATTCTGGGAAATGTAGCTCAAAATGCAGCATTTCCAAGTTCTGTGCATGTTATGATTTAGAGATCAGCGTGACATGGCCAACACAGGCCAGTGCTTACAAAAGGACATTATGGTACATAAGTAAAGGTGGAAAATGATTCCCAGAAACAGAATATTGGGAGCTCCCTTCCTAGAAAACTTACCATAGATAGGCAAAGATGATTTTGGCAAACCTCTGAGATCTGACTACTCAGGGCAAAGGGCTTTTCATGTGTGATTTTGTTTTATTGTTATATTTATTGTTCTTCTTATTGTTATATTTACTGTCCTTCTATTGTTATATTTATTGTTCTTTAGTTATGATTTTACCTGCTTTTAATTTTATTGATATATTTTTAGCCTTTGTACGATGTCAACTTTTTAGCTGTATCTGTTTTAATTTTTGTTAGTGGCCTTGAATCCCAGACTGGGAAGAAGGCAAGAAATCCAGTCTTTAAACATATATTACTTGAAAACCACAGTGACGTAACAAGAGGAGTAGAGCACATGAACAAAGTTCTAAAAGCGCTACTCCGCAGGCATTCTCACCTATAGGCAACCGATTTTTTTTGTTGGCTGGTGTGGTTGCAGGAGAGAGCTGAGGAGTATTGTACGGTGTCATTTCCAGGCTGCTGCTTTTGCCAGGTTTGTTCTGGGGTAAGTTTAGCAACAGGCTCTCCAGAGCCATCCGGTCCTCTTTCAGCTGGTCGCCAGACATGACATTCCGCATAAAGCTTACCTAAAAACAGGGATACTGTCAGAAAACACAAAGCAAAGTGGACCAATTGCACGCACACCCTGGCTTGTCTTCCTTCTGCAGTCTAGAGAACCTGGAAACTTACTAGGGTTGTAAGTTGTCCATAAGTCATGTAAACCACCGTTCTGCTCAATCCTTCCAGTAGGTTGACCGAGGACATGGGAGGGGTTTCCACTGCCCGCCCACTGATGACAACATCCAAGAAAGCAGCCACACAGCCCTGTAAGGACGAAACAGTAACAAGTGAGCTGTTTCATTATCTGATGAGGTTAGCTGCAGCCCACCAAATATTATGCCAAATAAAACTGGTGTCACAAGATTGTTTGTTATATTGATACTGGAGCCTCAACAAGAGACCTCTGCAATGCTAAAAGGAAAATGGCAGCTTCATTACTAATATTATACAGAAAACAGAGCAAGAAGCACCTACAATTTTTTTCATGATAGAGCACTTGTCCTGCACATGTACAATTTTTTGTGACTGCTGTTGTTGGTTACAAATTCTACCTACACATTGCCATTTGTGTACTGACATCTATTTGTGGCTACACCACAAGTCTTCTCATGGGCATTCTTTCAAGTCCATGCAGAAGAAGAAAACATCAAGCATGCAGAGATTATTACGGCGCTGCACAGCCCCCATGACTGGCATGGTTTAACTGGCAAATAATATTCAATTGGCACCATATTGATTGGTATTGATATAAATAATATCTGAGGTGATGGCAAGATGGAAGAGGCAAATTTCTGACTGGCAAGAAAGGTCAGCCCCACCTACCTCTTAGGCAAAAGACCCAGTCAGTTCAGGACAAGAGCACAGCCACTCTGAATACAATAGGCATGAAATATCAAGCTGGACTCTCAGAGCTGAAATAGGGAAGTTCCCACCAAACTGTGATTGACTTAACCCTGGTCCCTGTACACCTGGATGTGTGTCCCCATCTCTCCACGATATTCAGCTATTACGACAACCTTGTCACTCAAACACAAAAACAATTAACTCTGTCTGGACTTCACTGTTTGTGTTGCAACTCCCCATTGCCCACTTAGCCAGGATTGCGAGTGACTATCATATCCTTGGAATATTTTTCAAGTACAAATACTCCTGATTTTAGACTGTCCGGTGCAGTCTCTCACCATTCCAAACACCACTCTGATTCCCGAACAAGATCTGTCCTTAGGTTCCTGCCTAAGCCACATCACTGCCTTCTCCACTTCTCTCCAGACTGGTAAATATCACCCAAATCTTTCAACATCCTCTATCCCACTTTCCTCCCTTTCCTTCAGTTAGTCCTTGTGTGAGTGTGTGAGTGCTTGAGCTTTCGCGTGCTTGTGTGAATCTTGCTAATAAAACACATTTTTAATTTACATTTTACTTTTTGGCTGGTTCTTTTCTGCACAAGCCCATAACATTAGTAGGCAAGATCTTGCAAAGTTGCCCCCTCCGCTAGCCTCCTCTTTTGAGCTAATCATTCACCACTTTCGAATGGAAGTACTGGCATCATGGGTTGGCCCTCGTGGAACCCATGGTTGGGGGTAACAAAATAGGTTTTATAACTTGGTTCTTACTTTGTCAAATTTACCCAGGTGGCTTTTTGTGCGAGGGTCTCCTTCTTCAGAACTGGTCATTGCCAGCTGCTGCAGAAGTCTCCCAACCTACAATGAAAAAACAGATGAAAACAGAATGTAACACACACACACACATACACATGCCCCATCCTCCTACACTGAAATAGCCTATTAAAAAATATTCAGCTTCTCCCAAATTTCAAATGCTATGTTCTCGCTATGTTCTCTTTCCATGAGTTAAAATAGTTTCCACTAAAACTTCCAGAGCATAATTCTTTCAAAGAACTGCTACCCACTTAGGAAATCTACAAATACCACTGTATGATCTCAAAAGGTTTTCTGTTTACTGATATATGAATTGGTACAGTGGCTTACTGCTACTTATACTTACTGTTCTGAATACAGGGTACTTCTGCCTATTTCTCTACAAGGATTTGGAAAAGTTATTTTTTGGGCTACAATTCCCAGAAGTCCCCATCCTGCATGGTAACTTACTTATCTTAGCAGCTGGAGGATTCTATGAATTGCATCCAAACAAATAACTTTTTTCCAAGCTCTGTAATCTTTACTAGGTATGCTGAAGCTGTCAGCCTATTATTTAATATTTCCATACACAATTAATGGTTGCCAAAAGATTATACTCAGAACACACTCTGTGATTTTCACATAAAGATGGGATAAAATCTAACAATAAACATTATTTTCAAAAGAAACTCTATTTTTATTATTTATGGTTGGGATGAATCAATCTAATCATCTAGCTACCAGCCTCCCCTGTACCTACTGAGAAATGCATGGCACAATGGTTAGAACATTGGACTAGGACTGACGAGGTTTGAGTTCAAATGCTTCCTTGGTCATGCCACTCCGAGGTAACCTTGACAGAATCACTGTCTCTCAGTCTAGACAACCTCACAAGATTGTGAGGGTAAAAATGAAAAAAAAACAACATGATGCGCATTTTGAATTCCCTGGCGGAAAGGAGGGACAGAAGCATAAATTAAATAAATAAATACATAGAGCAAACACTCCCAATTTGTCTTTTCAACATGCTGAATTTCCAGCCCAGTCTGCCACCTTTTACAAAGGGGAAACACAGATTGGGAGACCAGCACAGCAAGGCCTCTGCAAGAGAAGGAGGCCTGCACCCAAAGTCAGAATTTTAAAACATGTCCATTAGGAGGGTGGCCTGTATTTTTATCTCCGCAAGGAGTAACATTACGCATTTGATTCTGTCCATCCAGTTTTAAAAGTTGTGCCTCTGTAGTAATCCTATTGCAATCCTTAACTGCAGCCCTTTATCTTGCCCCACAAGGAAGAACGGTTTTCAGGAGCAAGGGGAATACACACACATTACACCGATGGAGCGCTTCGCTGTTCCAAAAATAATGAGCATGTTTTTAGTTCTGGCAATCCCAGGGAACCAACTTGTAACAGTGACTCCTTTCATGAGTTGAAAAACAAGGCCACTGGCCAGAGGCTGGGCAGATAACAGTTCTCTACAATCCACGGACTACACAACACTTGACCATCTAAACCTGTTTTCACATGTCTTCACACATCCTACTCTACAACACTAGTGGTTACATCTCTCTACCCACTGAAAAACCCACAAAGACAGAAGAGATACAGCAAACCTAAGACACATCAGTGTTTTTTATTGGTCCCTTGAAGTTCTGCCCATCTAGAATACTAATCATTCTCCTACCAAACATGCTGTGTACTTTAGTCTATGTATACCAGGGTGGGGAAACGTGTAGGGACAAGGGCAATTTTCCACTATTTCCCCAACATGGACTATGCCTGCCCAACGGTAATCCAGAAAGCCTCTGGTTTCTGCAATATACTTTAAGGTTTCAGAGGGAGCAAGTGTGAAGGTGTTTTCGTGTCCTTGCATACATTTCTTTTTTTTTTATTTTTGTAGAAATAGATAAGAAAAATTTAGATACTTGAATAGGAAAGATCTCTAGAAACGAAGCCTAAAAATGATAAAATATAATCATAGGAATATAATAGTATTGCATGTTATAGCACTTAATTTTACGTATCTTACATTTTACATGTCCTTGCATACATTTCGAGGGCTTCTGGTGCAGTTTTTTTGGTTAAAATTGGCCCCAAATCATGCCACAAAGTTGAGGGGCACAAAAGTGGGGTTTAGGGGTCATATATGCTTGCAGAAAGACACTTTCTGCACCACTATATATATAAAGATGACTGACCTCATTACATCGAAGAAATCAGTGTCAAACAACTGACGGCTCTCTGAATTTTGTCCAGGGATTTCTTCACTTACAACACTGCTGGGGAACTGCTGACATCCGACACATTGTCATTTCCATCTTGTCATTATGGCTTCCCTTACAGAGCCTGACTCCAAGAGCGGCATGGAAGAAATTTAACAGTCTTTTTGCCCCCTCAAACTGCCATCATTCAGTCCCCTGACAATTACCCCAGTCATACCACTCTTGACAGAAACAAGGTTCTTTCCACCTTGCCTTAAAACAAGACCACTCACAATGCTTTCTCCAAATGCATTTCAGCACTCAGTCACATATTCATGGCATTATTGTTCTCATCTTCATGAAAAGCAAGTGTTCTGTATTTCCTTTGAAATATAGAAAGCCCCTACCTTTTGATGCCCCGTTATCTGACAACTCACTCTTTTGACAGTTCCAAATTAAAGACAAGTTCCATTAATTCAATGGGGGGTCTTGCTCTTTCATCAGTCCTTCTTGCTTATGGAGGCTCACGAGGAACTGCTCGCATGTGGGCACTTCCTGTAAATTGAGCTGAGGGTTGGGGAGAAGGCACTAAATCACTAAGACTTTGCAAGCAGCACACGTGTGGCTGGTCCCAAGTGAGCCCCTGCAAGTCCTTCTGCCTCCCTACAGCATAGTAGATGGGTTTCACTTTTCAACCAAGTTCATTTTCTGACAGTACTCCGGTCCCCAACCTGTCAGATAAGCGGGGGAAACTTGTACAAGCTAAAGATTTCTACTGTACATGTGCTTTTTCTTGCAACAGCTACTATAGACATCCCTTCAATGAAATGATCAATCGAGCTCACTATTCCAGAAGTGATTATACTTCATCACCATCTTATTTCAGGCAACAAAGACACTACAATGAAATCACCACCAATAAAATGAAGGAACTGAGAGTCTATTCCAGTTCTTTTAAGTGAAAAAAAAAGAGGACGGTAGAAACTGTCATTGTGAGTTATCCGAGGTATGAACAGAACTAGAATACCAAAGCACCCTGGCACCTAAAACTTTGATAACAGCTAGGAGTCTATTTATTTTTGTCCTGCTTTGTACAGAACTGAAAGCATAACATGCAAACAGATGACTGGCTCTTAGGAATCAGAAACATGTTTCTAGCATTGGCCAAGTATTTTGTGGGCAACAGTATGTCCACAAACGAGGCAGCATTTCTTTTCATTAATGAGTTAGTTCATTGGAACTCTGGTTTATCATTACATCCAGAACCAACTTTGTCCGTTGTCAAAAATTTCTCAGCCTAGTCACTTGAAACTAGTTCTTCTAAACGGCCTGCCAGAGTGGGAAGAAGACAGATCAAGATTTAGCGGCAGATCTCTAGGTAACTGGACTCAGGCAGGCAAAGATTTCTTCCCTCAACTGTTCAACCATGACAACAACAAGATGGGCCACTCATAAAATTATACTGCCGAAACAAAGAACTTTTGAGGTATAAGGAGCAAGGGAAGCAAATGAAGGTGGTTTTTCAGTTCTTGGAAGGACTGTTAGCTCTAGTCAGTTTTGCCACAAATACCTGGCCCCTGAATTATGTACTCTGTTTATGTCTTCTGTACTTGGCTTCAGCTGGTGGATCTCAGCATTCTAGTAAAAGTCTAAGTCAACCCTATGTGCCTAAGGTTTTTATAGGCTTGATGTTAAACTCTATGATCAAATGAATAGCTGTTTCCCAAGGCAGAACAAGTCTGCTACCTAAAAATGCCACATAACTGTGAGATAGTCCAGCTGTACAGGCATGGCAAAGTAGAAAAAGAAACAGACTCCCAAACATTTGATGCCACCACCAAAGAATTCAATCTGTGTTCTAATAGCAAATCCATGCTCTGAATGCTCATCCTTACAAAGTCAAAACCACACCATCCATGTACAAAAATGAGGCATTAGTACTGAATGTTTGAGATGCATCCCATAATCTGTATAACAATATGAGGAAAACAACTAAAGATTAAGGGAAAATTTTAAAAAGCCCCATAAAGACTGTGCATGCTCAGCAGCCACAGAATACTAGGCTTGCATTGGTGATGGAGAACAGAAAAAAATGGTATTCAAGCAGAAAACAATAACAGTGCCATACGGGGTATAAGTCAACCTTACTGCTGTATAAGTCACTTTTTTGTATATGCAAAGGTTGGGTATTCCCCTCTTCTCTCTACACCATCCAAAGCCACAGGGTTCTATCCTGGGCCCAGTGTTATTCAACATCTTCATCAATGACCTGGATGAAGGAATAGAGGACATGCTGACCAAATCTGCAGATGACACCAAATTGGGAGGGGCTGCTAATACCCCAGAGGATATGATCAAAATTCAAAATGACCTAGACAGATTAGAGAGCTGGGCCAAGGCTAACAAAATGAATTTCAACAGAGAGTAATGTAAGGTCCTACACTGAGGCAGAAAAAATGAAATGCACAAATACAGGATGGGGGACACCTGGCTGGACAACAGTATGTGTGAAAGGGTCTTAGCAGACTACAAGCTGAATGTAAGTCAGCAGTGTGATGCCACATTCAAGAAGCCAATGCGATTCTTGGTTGCATCAACAGGAGTACAGTGTCTAGACTGAGGAAAGTAACTGTACCACTATATTCTGCTTTGGTCAGACCTCATCTGGAATCCTGTGTCCAGTTCTGGGCACCTCATTTTCAAGAAGGATATTGACAAGCTGGAATGTGTCCAGAGGGGGCCACCAAAATGGTGAAGGAGCAGCTTAGGGAGCTGGGTATGTTTAGTCTGCAGAAGAGAAGGTTAAGAGGGGACATGAGAGCCAAGTTTAAATATTTGAAAGGATGTCATATCAAAGAAGGAATGGACTTCTTTTCCACTGCTCCAGAGACTAAGACAAGGAATTCAAACTACAGGAAAAGAAATTCTACCTGAACCTCAGGAAGAACTTATTGACAATCAGAGCTGTCCAGCAGTGGAATATGCTGCCTGGTAGTGTGGTGGAGTCTCCTTTGTTGAAGGTTTTTAAGCAGAGGCCGGATGGCCACCTGTTGGGAGTGCTTTGATGTGTGTTCCTGCATAGCAGGGGGTTGGACTCAATGACCCCCGTGTTCTCTTCGAATTTTATTATTCTATGATGCAATGAAAGTCACTCTAGACCAACCACAAAGTTGTAGCAGTGCTCCCCTCCTCCACCGATTCTGTACATGGTAAGAACAGCGTAGAACCAGAGGAACATCTGGTGGTATTCTAGCGGCCATATGGAAAATGACTACATCATCTACTGAGACCTCAAGAGGACTCCACTGGATATAGATGATCTGATAATTTTACATTTAGCTACTGAAACACAGCCACACCTCTCTGATGCCACCTTGCTCTCACTGGGCATGGAATGGCCATATGAGGGAACCACAGTGACTTTATAACAAGTGCAGGCTCTGCGAATGGCTAAGTGTCACACAGTTCTCCTGCAGAACTACTATGCTATACTGGACTACACAGGATTACAAACAACAGTGGCTGGCACAATTAAAAGGAGAACAATGCAATGTTTTATCATATGAGCATTTGTTTTAAATCTTTTTTTAAGCCTGTAAGAGCTAGCTTCTCCGGCCCTCAGTCATCTCAAGTATTTATTTTCTCATAAAACTGAAAATGAAGTGCAAAATATTTAATAGACTACATTACAACTTCGCCAACTCTCCTTTGCATGGGTAGTTATTTGTTTAAAGGGCACTCTGATCTAGCAAATTTGTCCAGAAGGCACCATTAACTTGCACACAGCAAGACTGGAAGGGTTTTCAGATACATATAGCAGAAGCTTGTCTCACTGCACACAGCATGATGTCAAGACAGAAATGAGGAAAACAGTAGGGATGGGGAAATAATGTTGGAGTTTCTAGAGTCTTGCCAAAATTTCCTTTTTCCAATACCATTTGATTTACTACAAAACAAAGTACACTGTGCCTCTGAAATTCACCCACTTATTCATGGACCATTTTGTATGGCCTAAATCAAGCACAGATTTAACAAATGCATATAATGGAAAAATATCAACAAACATGATTCAGTCAACTGGGAAAATGCATACAAGGACCTGTATACTACGAGAACTGCACAGACAGATACAGACATTACAGAAAATGCAGACAAATTTCCATGTGGAAAGGGAAAAACGCTTTGTAACCTGATATGAACATAGGATATAACAAGAATTAAATTGGAATTCTAAGAAAACCAACAAAATTTCCTTTTTGCCAGCAGGCAAAGATCTCTTTTTCCAGGCAGGTGCTTGGCTCATAATTTACGTGGCAAAAAGAGATTTTAATGAGGTGGTGTATTTTTATATTTTACTATGTTTTGTGTATTAACCTTGTGTTTAACCTTGTGTTTTTAAATGAACTGTCATTTAATTGCTTTTTTTTAATGTTTGTTGAACAACGTTTTACATTGTATCCTGTATTTAAATGCTTGTAAGCCCTCCTTGGATCCTGTACAAGGAGAAAGGTGAGATATAAATTAAATAATGCTATTAGGACTGAGGATTCTTCACATCCCTAGAAAATAAGAAGAGACACTAAAGATGTTCAGTACTTAGGACAGAAAGAGTTCTCAGGCAAACTTGATGTTATATCTATGTCATCCATGGACAGTGATAGTCCACAAATCTAATATTAATCTAAGGAGTAATCACTGGTTCTTGGAGATTTAAAAAAAAACAAACTTCCATTTGAAAGCCCCTTAGCATCTAATATATTACAGCATCTTCTTCCATTTTTCTTTTACTTAATTAATCTGGTTATTAATTAATCTGATTAATCTGGTTATAAGAACAGACACGCTCATGCCTATACATGAATTTACATATCTATTTTAAGGGTATCATACCTGCATCAGGTTAAATCTTGCTACTTCATTGATTGGAGCATCAGAAATAATCCCATACTGTTCAGGATTGACTACAGCAGGGCAAATGAAGCAGGCCAGGAGAAGGTCCGTACACATGGCTCTCACTTCCCCAACATCCAGCCTGTCAACGCACGAGAGTGTTTTGTACATCTGAGAAACGATCCACCGCAAGCTATGGGGGAAGCAGTAAGTGTTCTGCTTGAGATAACCAATGAACTTGTTTACCAGGGCCACCAGCTTGGCCTCATTGGATTCCACCATCTCCTGAACTTTTTGTCTGAACTTTTCAGTTCCCTTCTCCCCAAAGAGCTTCTCCTGTTGGGCTGGCGAGAAGCGCTCAATCAGTTTGTTGGGGTCGGTTTCCAGGTGGTCTTCATCCTCAACCAGCAGCTGCATGATAGGCTCATGCAAGGTGGCAGTGAGGAAAAGCTTGGCTGAAAAAAGCCCCTCGGAGAAGAGTTTGAACAGAATACTGAAGGCACAAGTGCCTCTCCTCAGAAGTCGCCTAGGGTTATCGCTCTCCTTGAGTTCAAACTCAATCAAGTAGCGCAAGACCTGGAGGAGATAGCTTTCATCTTCTGGCATGATGCAGTTGCCATAGATGGAGGTAAAGACTGTATGAATGACACTTTGCGTGTTCTCTTGGTTGAGCTTCTCTCCAGCAACCAGGCAGGAAGCAATGAGACGGGGATTCTCACGTAGACGGCTGAGGAATTCTCCATAAGCTGTCTCTTGAAAGCCCAGCTGCTTATATCCATCCACAAACTGTGTATTCTCCAAGACTTTAGCATGCTGGCAACATTCAGCTGGGGAAGCTTCAGCACTGAAGTAAAATAAAATCATGAAGCCATTTACATTAATCACACCTGAAATATGAAATATCTGAAATTTGGTTCATGCAACTGCTCCCCAAAAACAAAAAGAAAATGGCACACTGAGTATTTACCATGAAAATCCATTCATACATGCAAAACAAAAGACATCCTGGGTTGGACTACCTCTCCTGTCGCCAACCCCAGGCTACCAAGGGTCCTGTGAGAAGAATAAAGACCCCTTGTGACCCCAGTTTTTCCCATCGCTGAGCCAAAAAAAAGAGAGAGAGAAACAGTATAGCGAATTAATATAGGCTGGACATAACAAGGACAAGGCTGCAACCTGAAAGGTGGGATGGATGCCTTGTGGAACAGGCTTTCACAGTTAAACCCCAATATTCCATTCTCTGTATGCAGCAAAAGAGGCATTCTGGACCTCTGACCTGGAGGGATTCTACTCAAGAGATGGTGTTTTCTGGCCATGTAACTTTGACAAGGCTGGAGCTACTGAAGCTGCCCAGAGTGAGAAAACCTCTGAGAGCATAAAGAGCGAAGGAAGTCTAAGCTAGATGAAGGCCATGAGAAGAACTGTGGGAGGAGCTGGAAGTCCTGTTTATTTTTTTTTATTCTGCGCGCATGACCCTTGGCTAGCTTCTGGGTTTCAACAAGGGGTAATCCAATCCAAGACATCTCCTTCCATAAAGAGAATCATTCAAACTTCAGAGTAAAACCAAGGATGTGCGCATGCGCACACACACACACATATAGTGAATATAGGATATAGTGAAAAGTCCCACCCACAAAGGAAATGAGCCACCCGTACAAGAGACACTTGGGCCTTTACCAAAGGGTTATACCCATAATTCTCTTTTATAGATCCCTTAGTACAGTTTATTGGTGTAGCATTGCTTTAAAATGTATAATTTTATTCTAAGATATGGAATTGGTTTGTTTTACATTTACTGGACATTTTAGCATTTTTGCATTTTTGTACTGCTGCAGAAGAAGCTTTTAATGGGGAATTTTGTCTTGTCTTTTTTCCTGATCTGGTTCTGAAATAGCTTTTAATTTGCTTGTTATTTTAATGGGACAATCTATTTAACCAAGTTTTAATATGATAGTTGCTGTTTCTGACTTATGCTTACCCTAAGGTTAATGTATCATGAGATTTTCTAGGGCTGAGAATGCTCGACAAGCCCAAGGATGCCTAGTGGGTTTCCATGGCCAAGTGGGGAATCGAATCCTTATCTCCAGGATCACAGTCCAATGCTCAACTCACTATACACCACTGTCTCAGTATATCTTTAACTGTATCCAGCTTTAAATCATCTCAAGACCCACTCCTGGAAGGTGGAAGATAAAAATTTAAAAACATGGATTTTGGATTTTTTTCTTACAGTCAACATAAATTGTTACCTTGGGGGAGGGGAATAATGACTTGGTGAATACCAGATTTAAGTATAGGAGCCCTACATTAAAGGCAGAGACTTTTACATTGCTTGAAACTGTGTCTACTTGTACAAGTGCTTAGTTCTAATCAAGAAAGATGGGACTTGGAGTACATATATCACCATGAGTTGGTGCTGTATCCTTAAGTTTTTACAACCATTCAGTATCTTCAGGGTGCACAACCAACTTTTTGCTTAATGGCAACAAGAAGAAACTTTGTAAATACATGCTCACACCCAGAGCTAGTTTTCATAGGACATCTTGAGTGAGGTTTCAACTCTTTTAATGCTTTCTTCCTTTTCCTCTCTTGGGGTCTCTTTCCTCTTCTGCATTACACATTCTTGTATAATGCAGAGGGGGGAAAACAGGGTTTCAGCTTCTGATGTGCCATCTACTACCTCGTTATGATTAGCCGGTCCAAGTTAATCCTCTGCTGCTTGGATATCCATGCTGTTCGGTACAGCTTTTCCGCTGTTTTCAGCACATCTGCATTCAGCCTCTGGATAAGCTGCTTTTCAGAGTTCACATACAGTCGTTCTTGCTTGAGATGATGAGCCAACGTGTGTATGTCCAGCTTCACCATCTTTGAGGAAGGACAGCAGAGTGGTGGTTTACTCACTGCAAAAGGAAGAAAAAAAGGATGAGATCAGTTTTTGTTCGATGCCACAGAAAATTCACAACGCTTTTTCAGAGGCAGCACCACCAGCTCCGTAGACCTCCTTTCCAATGAAGATTCACTGAACTCACTCTTCCCAGCCTTTGAGAGATGACAGAAAACTTTGTTTAAGTAAGTTCTCAACCAGTGACCAACTGCTTTATGTTTCTGCTGAAGTCTTAAGTCTTGCTACCCCTTATGTTTGTAAATGGACTATGTTTTAAACTAGAGCTGGCACCCATGAAATGTTTTGAATTTGTTGCTGTTAACTGCCATGAAGTCAACTTCAATTTATGGCAACCTTATGAATGAGAGACGTTCAAGTCACCCCATCATCTACAGCCCTGCTCAGGTCTTCCAGATTCAAGGCCATGAACTACATATCCCATAACTAGTGGCCATGTACGCTGGGGCTTTGGGGGATTTTCTGTCAGTGCATCTAGAGGACACTGCTCTACCTGCCACCATTTTAAACTATTGTTCACTGTTTTAATGATGAAGAATTTTATTGTTCTCTTGTAGTGTATTCTCCTTTTTAAATAGCAAACCTCTTTGCTTACTTTTTTAAAGGAACGTAGAATTCATATATCAAACTAAAACTAAACTAATCCAATCTGAAAAACTGCAAGCACAGAGATTTCTCAGGCACAGGAGTTTCCTCACTTTAATTCCTTCCTGTTTTAGTATCTGAAACAAACAGGCCTTTCAAAAGCGAGAACTGTTATCTTTTGCTTAGTCTATCAAAAACTTTGCCCTATGCTTTTAAAAAGGCTCTGTTTTGAAACGGCACGCAAATGCTTACCATCCACTCCCCCCCCACATGCGCAGTGCTTCACAAAGGAACAATTTAGTAGAAAGAAAGAAAAAAACTATTCACACTTTTATGGTAATTTAGCCCTTCACAGAATACACATTTGCACAACATTGTGCGGAATTTCAATATGGGGTGGCATATTTACTTTTCAGTGCTACCTCATACACACAACCAAACACACTGAAGTGTAGGGAAAAGAACAAGCATCATTTTCACAGGCAAACATTATTCAGTTCTACAGAAAACTATATCCCACATTTTCCATGCCTGGGCAGCTTGCAACAATTGAAAACCTCTGTACTGTTTAAAACCATACATTCAGTTTTAAAATACAACAAAAAAAATAGAAGCACAGAATTCATACCTCAAAAATCTTTAAATAAAAATAAACACTAAGCAGATAAAAGTCTTTCTTTATCAACTAGTGAAAAGGATCTAGAGAGAAGAGCATGAATGTAACTGATAAGACAAAGTGCTTCACAAGAGAAGACTCCCTCTTTCTGGAATTAGGGAGCAAGTAGGTTCACATTGTGAATCTCAAAGGAGGCACAGCTTTTGGAATTATCCTAATGTGTCCATGAGAACTCTTTTTTTTTTTAAAGAAAGGACAATAAACTTGATACTTGATTAACCACCCACCTAAACATTTCATGATGGCACTTAAACACGTCAATGTTCCAGGGCATCAGATATTTAAGACCGGAAGGTGGAGTCTAGAAGTGCAATCCTGCTTTTAGGTTGGCTCAAGATAATTTGCTGCTCGAGACCGAAAATCTAAACTTCTCTCTTCCCCAGTTAACACACCGCACAACATACTGGAGAGCAAGTCCCACTGAAATGGAATAGGACCTCCACAAAAGCTCCACAAAAGCTACATGGTACATATTACAGATAAATGGGAACACTTCATTGTATAAGTTTTGTCAAAGACTCTCACTCTCCTGCGCAAATCCCATGGAATATATTGGTCCATAGAACTATTTTGCAACCCCAGGTCAGACCTGGGTATCTCAGTTCTATCAATCACTTATAACAGGGGTGAAGAACCTTTGACACACAAAGTGTTTTGGGTTCATCTCCCTGCAATATTAGCCAGCAAAGCTAATGGTATGGGACTGTGGAAGTGATGACTCAAGACATCCAGAGAACTAAAGGCTCCCAGTCCCCATTTACGATGCTCAAAGCCCGCTGAGGAGATGGCCTCTTTGCCTTCCGTCACAGTATGGCTTGAAAAGAAAAACACTTCTATTAGTTCTAACCTTAGTGGCTAGCATCCTTTCTTCTTTCCTTGCATATTTTTAAAAATATTTTTATTAACGCAACTTTAAATAACATAGAAATACATATAAAGGAAAAATACAATAACATACAAGACAAAACCAAAGAAAACAAACTAAACTAATATACAATTATCTAAACTAATAAACAATTACTAAAGCACAAAAGGCAAACACAACAAATAAACATTTGCCTCCCAGTTCCTCCAAGAACAGTTATTGTTTACCCTTTGCTATACTTCCTCTACATTCCCTATCTTTACTTATTATAATTAATAAAATGTATCCGCTATTAAAAATGTAATGAAGTGGGCTCTCTACTAAAACAAAATATCTTAATCCTAATATTGTTCTACTATAATATATCTAACCTTATCAATTAATCAAAACCTCTTACTGCTTGTCTCCCCCAGTGATATTACAAACAGCATAACCCACTGTTTTTTTTTAATATTCAGCAAGGGAGCCATCCTTCAATAATGTCATTATTTTATCCACCTCCCTCATATTTAATAATTCCATCAGCCAATCTTTTTGAGATGGAATCACAGGGTCTTTCTACTTCTGAGCATACAATATTCTCACTGCCACAATCAGGTATTGTATTACTCTCAGACAGTTCTTACCTATCTGATCATGTATCAGTCCCAAGTCCCTTCCTTTGCATTTTATTTGTCTTTCTTCCCCACTTTTACCTGCATGCTGCCAACCAGAGCCCAGAACAGTAAGACCAATCCTGACCAGAAGCCACCACTAAATTACTGTATGCTGCTTTGAAGCACTTCAAAAACTATCTGCATGACTAAAAGTGATACTTGAATTCAGTGAAATGGGAAGCCCAGGAAGAAAAAACACTTTCAAGAGATGACTATGCGTCAGTCTCACTTTCACCCTTGTCCAAGCAGATACTGAAAGAACAGTTTTGCTCTGAAACGTCCTTATGTTAACATGAATCACTGCGCTCAAGATATGGAACGCAAGAGAAGTTCCTTCCTTCCCTCATCTGGTTTCTGGAGAAAATATTACACATCATTTACACGGCACCATTGAATTATGCTGGAAAAATGGTTGACTACACTCTTGGTTAAGAGAGAGTGGCACGGAACACACTGGTTGTTTAAAAAAAAAAGCAGAACCTCTACAAGTGTCAGCATATAAATCCAACTGAAAGAATGTTGCTGCTCCTATTTTACGTATGTATCTGTATTGTATTCAAAAGTCAAGGACAAGAACCAAAAAAAATCACTATGTTACAACTGGGACTGAATGCCAAAGAGATACAGGGTTGAATGCAGATTAGTCATGCATGCTGCAAACTCGCTGAAATCAATGGGACTTTTGTTATATTAGTAATTCATCCTGTTGATTTCTATGGGCCTAGCTTTAAATATGACCAAGTCTGGTTCTATCCTCCAAAATGCTTGGAAATGCCAACTACAATCCAGAAGACCATGACTGTATGATGCCCCATCCCTGAATATAGGTACCGAAGTTCTGTATCTGCATGGAGAGCTGTTGCTCTCTGAAACTGACTGCTACTGCCTTTCTACCCTTCCTAAGCAGTAATCTGTACTCCAGGATCACCTCACGTAAGTTTTCTTGGTGGAGAACTATAGACCACTGCAAAGGATGTGGTGCAGCAGAAGATCATTCAAAATCTTCCCACCTCCAGGGAAAGCCTTTCACATTTATTTCCTGCAAAGAAAACTCTGCACATCTGACACAGCAGCAATGTGCATTACAAAGGATTCTAAGATGAGAGGGATATGGGGGGAGCACCGAGAGGGAAGCATGTACTAGAAATGCACTCTACAACTAACGCTCCCCAACTTGATATCCTCCAGATATGTTGGACAACAGCTCCCAAAATCTTGTCAGTATGACCTAGACAGGATGGAAAGTATAAAATCTAATAGATCTGGAGGAAGCCAGGTTCAAGAAGGCATACCAGCTAAAACATACCCAATACACAGCGCATTGCAAAAGCCCAGCCTTCAAGTTGCCAGCATGTGCACTTCCATCCTTAGGTGCTCCAGCTCTAGGAAGGGGCATAGCTAGTGTTTCAGCCAAAGCGGATAGTAAACCCTCCTGGCCATCACATCTATCTGAACTGTCAGCTGAAGTGACGGATTCAAAAGCATTCTCAGGAGGAAGTGTAACCCTGTCCAGGACTGGTTGGCACACCTCCAAACCCAGGTTAGGACCCTTGATAAGTAAGCACCTCCATCTTGTTTGGACTCAGCTTTAATTTGTTTCTCCTCATCCAGCCTATTACCTTCTCTCTTCTTCATTCAGAGGAGACACACGATCATTAGCTGAAGCTATTTTTGAAGGCTGAGAAATATACTTGGGTGTCATCAGCATACTGATAGCACCCTGCCCCATGCCTCCAAATGATTTCTCCAAGTGGTTTCATATAGATGTTGAATAGCACTGATGATAGAGTGGCACCTTGTGGTATGTCCTATAGCCTGGGATCTCAATGTTATTCGTGAAGACACCAGGCAGATCTCCCTTGGAAAGGCATTCCATGGACTAAGACGATATTTCTCAGAAGGCTCTTTCTTTGGTAGCCACTCACTGAACCACAGTAGGTAAGGGCACCCAGAAGATTAAGAATCACAGACTCATTTCTAGCATAACATTCAATGAAATCCCAAGATTAGACACACATTTAGTAAAGTTATTAAAAAGTGTATTACAGGTGCCTTTCTTGGGACAGGTCCTCTAAAGAGATCTAACAGAAATGTAGGAACCTATTCACAGGACTATACTGGAAAGGTCACTTGATCAAAGCCATCTTCATGTCTTTTTCCCCACATCTGTGTACTCAATTTCCAGACAAAGCCACCCAGGAAAACTAACAGTACACCAGGAAGGGGCCCTAAAAGTCCATTTTAACTGTTGAGACTCACACCCTGATCCCAAACAGAACACCCTCAAAGTAGGTCTGAATGTCTTCAAGCATTTATTTATACATTTCACTGCATGGCCTAACACCGATGTTGCAATAGCATTACAACAATTCATACAAGGGGATATGAACCAGCACTGCTTTCAAGATTCATTATGATTCAACAGCAGGAAGTTCTCTGAGATCTAGAAACTGTATAACATAAGAAGCATTCAGTCACATTAACTCTTTTTAAGTTATAAAGTATGGATTTCAACATTACATTGCAGCATTTATAGCTTAAGCATGCAAAAAGCATCAAAGACATGAGTCTTTGGCCATTTCCGCACTAGACTGTTATAGCGCTATTATTCCACTTTCAACATTCTATGGAATCCTGGGGTTTGCAGTTTCGGGAGGAGCTGGATTCCACGGGATGTTGAAGGTGGAATAATAGTGCTATAACAGTCTAGTGTAAAAATGGCTCTTGTCACACCAAAAAAGCCTGAGCTGATATTTTAACAGAACCGGACCTAATTTTACTAGTAAATAATAGAGGTTATTACTGAAGCAGCTGGCTTCTGTACAATATGACACCAAAAGTACTGTACAGCAACTCAAGAAATGCAACATACATTAGATTAGTGTTTTCAACAAGGCAGATTGTTTAATTTTTACAACTCTTTTTTTATTCTAAGGTTTTTAGCTGTATTTTGTTTTAATCGATACTTTCAGGGGTCTTAGGCTTCATGCCATAAGAAAGGTGGGATATTAATCGGAGAAACTTTGCTGGCAACACCTCAGGAGACAAAGATATAGTCCAGTTTTATCAGTAAGTCCACAAGAAATATTACTATCCAGCTAGTAGAGGAGGAACAAAGAACTTTAACCCTCTTCGAACAACCCATTGTATGTCTTAGGACAGTGGTTCTCACCCTGTGGGTCGGGACCCTTTTGGGGGTCGAATGACCCTTTCACAGGGGTCGCCTAAGACCATCGGAAAATATGTATTTCTGATGGTCTTAAGCTCCATTCCCCCCTTGGTGGTGGTGCGCAAGCACAAGCCAGGCACTCGTGTCCTCCTGCCCCCTTTGGCAGGCCAGAGTCGACACTCTGGAAACTTTTCCCATACTCCCCCCCTAGCAGAAGTGAGAGCAAAGCAGAAGCAGAGCCCGGGGGGGGGTTCTCGGAGTTTTTTCCTGGGGGAGATGCGCGGCTCCTCTTTCCCTCCCTGCCCGCCCCCCTGTTCCTGGTCGGAGAGGTGGCCTTTGCCGGGGGGGGGAGGCATTGTAAATAATAAATAAATAATTTTATGGTTGGGGGTCACCACAACATGAGGAACTATATTAAAGGGTCGTGACATTAGGAAGGTTGAGAACCACTGTCTTAGGAGAACATGAAGGAGGAGACTTCTCCTTCTCATGTAATCCACCCAGTTTCTGCACTGGGCTCAAAATCATCATCATCATCATTATTATTATTATTATTATTACCATCATCATCATTTTTATCCTGCTTTTCTCCCCGAGGGGACTCAAAGCAGCTTACAGCCATTAAAAGAACATAATTAAAAACTGTCATGTACAAAAGTTAAAACAAAAATTAAGCCACAATAAAAGTTAAAACATGTTAAAATATATATGAGCCCCTCTCTGGCAAGCTGCTCCCTTATCAGCCTGCAATTCCTAGCCACCAAAGAAGAGCTTAAATGCCAAGCTAATACATTCATATTTGACAGCTCCATGAGAAAATGACATTTTGACTGTGACACATCAAAGGCGATGGAAAAGGGATTTCTGTATTTAGAAATCAAAGACTGCTACAGCAGCTAAACAGGCTAACTCTGGCTTGTCAAACTCTCCTCCTCCAGGCTGCTATGAAGCACAGAAGCAATTCAACAAGGCCTGCATAAAGCTAGGTGAGCCTTTCTTTGCAGCCCAATGAAGGCAAAGATGAAACTTTTGTGGTAATTTATATAGGGTTATCAGCAAAACTCTCATCATTAAGAGAAGTGGGTGTAAGAACAAAGAAAGTGGGCATCATATTTACAGTGTGTACAATTGTTCAGTTCAACCCACTACACCACACTGGCTCTTGGTTCACTGCTTGGCCATGGAAAGCCACTGAGTGACCTTGGTTGCATCACATACTTCCTCCCAAAAAGGCCATGATAGGTTTGCCTTAGGCTCCTGATAAGTTGCAAATGACCTGAAGGCACACAACAGCAACAAAGTGTGTTCAGTATACAAGATGTCTTAAACGGTTTCACAGAGGTGACGGAAAGATATGCAGGGTAGAGGTATGTGGGCAAGTACAGTTTAGCACACATAAATCTGAATACCCTAAAGGTACCAGATCCCTTCTGATCTTGGAAGCCAAGCAGGGTCAGCCCTGCTTAGTACTTGGATGGGAGACCACCAGTGACTACCAAGTGCTGTAGGCTGTATTTCAGAAGAAGGAACTGGCAAAACCACCTCTGAGTATTCCCTGCCTAAGAAAACCCTATGAAATTTAAGTCAACAGGAAGCTTGGGGGCACATACACACAAATAATTTGAGTGAGGACGAAGGGGACAAGCTACAGATTGCATGGAAAAAGAGGATACTGAGGAAGCATTTGAGGACAGTCAAGGTGACTGGCAGCAAAGAACAAAGCACCTAATATGAAAGGAAAAATTTGTCTTCACCACAAGTGGCTCGCAGCACAAAGCTTCTTTTTTCCTGCCAAGTATAAATGGCAACCACTCCCTTACCTATAAGGAAGTGAAGACATACAAACAGAGCAGCTTTCCTCAGTCTGGCAGCTTCCTAAATTGAACTATAACTTCTACAAACCCCAGCCAGCATGGCCATTTGGAAAGGGCTGAATTAGGGCTACTACAGGGTCGTGGGTATATAACTCTACCCTTGGTGTCCCCACCTACTGAAAATCAAGCTTCTTTTTCCAGCCATCATCCCATCCTAAAATTTGGTTCCTTCACTCCTCCAGAGTGGGATAAAATGTTTAGAACTGAGATAGGATTACATCAGAGTACATAAACACATGCTGTGGCACTTACTTATTTGTTCCTTGGCACAACAGTCTGCCTCGCTGTGTTGATCAACATTATGTTGTAGGACAAGAATTACAAACAGTGTTGATCATAGTCTCTCTCTCTCTCTTTCACACACACACACACGCCCCAACAAAATCTATTAAAAGCCTTTGGAGAGCCATGTTTTTCCTCAAAAGATTTTGATTTCATGTCATCTGGCTGCAACAGCCAATACAGGACTCATCTACTAATGCCAAGCTGAGCAGCACCAAAGTAGGCCAAAATGTAAAACCAGCGGTGTACCTATATGAGACACCCCTCAAAACAAACCTGAAGCTTGCCCCCGCTACGCTAATCTTTCCAGATGAAACAATCTGTGTTGGAAGGCTCCCTTTTCACTGCCCAATATTCACAGCAAATTAAAAATAGACAGCATTCTTCTATTAATTTGAGCCAAATGTCACAAAAAGCAGTCAGATTTCTAAGAAAAACACATACAAGTGGCCCTCCACATTTGCTAGGATTAGGGGTAGAGTGGAAAATTGCAAATATCAAAATATGTGTGTGTGTGTGTCTGTGGGAAGGGGGCCAAATCATGGTGGGGAGAACAGAGACCCAGGCCCCTCCCTAAACTGCAAAGCCCAGGATTCCATAGGATGTTGAAAGTTGGATTATAGCACTAGAACGGTCTAGTGTGGAAATGGCCCCACTCTCCAAAACAGGTTAGGGAAACAAGAGGGAAGAGGGGGTTGGCATCATGACCCTGTACTTCCTTCTTCTTGCCCATCTCCTTCCTTGGGTGTGAGGTGGCATCAGGAGAGGGTTTGTGGTTATGAGAGATCAGGCTGTGCCTTGTCCTTAGCTGGCCAATCAGGAGCTGGTGGAGTAGGAGGACCAGAGAAGGTTTTTAAAGGGCTGCCCTGCCTGATCAGAGAAACTGACAGGGAAGGTTTCCCCCAAAAAGAAGCACTGGAGGTGGGGGGCAGGGGTTGGAGAAGCTCGCAGATAATCAGATCTGTGAAAATCAAACCCACAAATGCAGAGGGACAACTGTACTTGTTTATTAATTCCCACGCCATTTAAAAGAGAGTCAGCATGATGCAGTGTTTTGAGCACTGGACTATAACACTGGAGGCCAGGCTTCAGTTCCATGCTTGGACATGGAAACCCATGGGGTAATCTTGGGTGCATCACACACTCTCAGTCCCAGAAAACTCCATGAACAGGTTCACCTTAAGATCACTGTAGGGCAGAAACAACTTGAAGGCACGCAACAACAACAAACCACTCAAAAACACGCTATGCTTAAGAAGTAGTCACTTCCTCAACTGGCCGTGAGAACTTGCCACAAGGAAACTGAGCAGGGAGAACTACTGCAAACTGAAAAGGAGTTGCTTCTTTTCCTTTCAGATCATCAATCTGGCATATCTGTTGTGGGCTTACGCACTACTTAGACATTTACACATCTACTGCAATTAATAAAGCTTCAGATTACCTAGCTCAGTGTTTTGTATTTATGTAGCAGCTAGCAGACTTGCAAGAAGGTCACAGGCACCCAAGTCCATGTCTCACCTCAAACTTTAATAGTGGCTCCTCTAAATCTGCAATTTTTTTGTTTCCAGCCCTGGTAGCTATTTGGCTGTTCATCTCTTTTGGTATTTACATACTGGACCACGCATAATTTTTGCTGCATCCTGAACAGGAAGACACAAGTATGTTACACAGATCTGAAGCTGGCACTCATGAAAATTTGAAATGTCCATCTTCAACCAGGGCCCATAAACATCTGCTTACAGTGCTTAAAAATCATTTTTTAGATACACAGGAAATTAAAATATTTTTCCAGCCCAGCAAGTTAGGAATTTAGGGTGCTGCATGCTTCCAAAGGAAAAGAATAAAAATGGAAGCAGAAAAAACATTTCAAAACAGGATGTGAAGATACAGTGGTATTCGGACAAAGGTAACATGTTTTAACTCCTATTGAAACCAAATGGAGTAAGTTAAGCACATGCTTTTCCATTTTAAATTAAGTGGTCACCTTTAGTTGGATTATACCTGGGGTATTTACAGAACACATGCAATTATTTTTCCTTAAAACACCATGGTTGACTTAGCACTCATCGCCCTAACATCATCTTCAGGCTCATTATGTACATTGCTTTAATTTTACTGCTGGAAGAGAAGGACATAAAATGGAATAAAAAATTATTCCACTTCCTATAGCAACCTCTCCCAATAGATAGATTCTCTTTTTCTTCCCAATATCATTATATACAGAGCAGAGCGAGCTATACAGCAAGGAACATTTAACTGTGACATTTGCATTCCAGCAGCATAAACCTTTGCCCAAAAGGTGGAGAAAAATCCAAACAAGATTTCTCAACCAGCCGATGTAGCCAATCAAATATCCCCATATTTTACCTGCCAACCAATGCAATTACTTTGGTTTGATGCTTCCTCTCAACTAAGCAAATAAAGAACTGAAACCTTGAAAACTTTACACCCATCTGCAGCCGCATATACCCATGGGACGGGTAGATAATAAAAAAAGCGCTACTTTTTCAGATCCCCTCTGTTTGGTCATCTGTAATTTGGTCGTGTTCACAGCAAGCAACTAAAGTGGTCTATCAAGAGGCAGAAAATAATGATTTCCTGCAACTCCATTTTTAAAAGCTAACATCATGAATCCTCAGTTAATATCATTCTCACTATAGTCACAGAAATGTTTGCATCACTAGTAGCAAATTAAGCCTATCTCACATTTAGCATGTGAGCAGATGAGTGATGACTAATCTGCCACTAGAACAAACGGAGCAAATGGACAGCAATACAACATGAATGTTTTTGAGAACTCTGTAACACTTAACATAAAATCTAAAGGAACTGGATGTGGGTATGTGTCAACTTTCCTAAGTAAGGTAGAAAATTGACCATATTTATCTTTCTCTCCTAGATCTCTACTGTCCTCTGCCACATTAAAAAACTGAGTGCGCAAAGGGTTCCACGCATAGGTCTTAGTTTTTTAAGCCATGATTGTTGCCGTGTGTCTTCAAGTTGTTTCTGACTTATGGCAACCTTAAGGTGAGCCTATCACAGGGTTTTTTGGAACTGAGAGTGCATGATACGCCCAAGGTCACCTGTGGGTTTCCATGGGTGATCAGGGAATCAAACCCCACGTGCAAAGGATTCAAACCGCTACACCAAGAAGTTCAAACCACAAATCAACATTCAAACAACTACACCATGCTAACTAGCCACCCTTTTACTTCCATGGAAGATCCCTCTGATCCAGACTATCTACCCTTTTTCTTCAAACACCTAAACCAGGGTGGACAACTGCGATCCTCAGATGTTGTTGGACTGCAACTCCAGTGAGCTCAAACAGCACAGGCAACGGTGTGAGGGATCTGGGGACTTGTTGCCCAACATCTGGAGGGCCACTGTTTACTCTTCTCTGTCATAGATGTTTGTATCTGAAGTACAAAGCAGCTATCTTGCTGAGTCTGCTCTGTAACTGAACATGAGACTGCCAGAGAATTCTTTAAAGACTGTGCTTGAGTTCCACAATGGATCAAATAAGTAAACAGTCAAACAATGTTCACAGTGGGCAAATTCTTAAGGATTTTTTTTTTTTTAGACTAGTTACCATTTTAAATATTGCCTTTCAGGAATACATGTTTAAAGCTCGCAAATTTCTTTCCTGGAGAGCAATAAGAACTACAGCCTTCATGCCTTGCTTGTGGGATTCCCAGATGATCACTATCCCTGCCATTTACCTCTGACATTTACTGCAGTGGAACAATGCTTGATCTGGGAGCACTGTACAGTATGCAAAAGGATGGTCAGGCTATTCGCACAGCAGAAAATGCTGCCACATACAACAGCAGTAATTAAAAAAAACCTAATGAGAAAAGAAAGAAGTTCCACTATTGTTGCTATTCATGAGCAGTTCTCCTTCAAATTAACAGTCCTTCTCTGGGAGATATGATGGAGTCTACTTCTTTGCAGGTTTTTAAGCAGAATCTGGATGGCCATCTGTTGGGAGTGCTTTGATGTGCGTTCCTGCATGGCAGGGGGTTGGACTGAATGGCCCCTGGAGTCTCTTCCAACTCTAGGATTCTATGATTCTATATCTTTGGCAAAACTGTACCTTTAATTTCACTATATCCAAAGATCGACAAACAATGGCTAACCTAAGTCACAGCTCAGTGTAACTTGCAAATGCAGCAATTGTGTTATCACGAGCTACTGCTCTTGCGAGCTGAAAGATAATTGGTTATCTTGCATGCATTTGAGTTCTGCATGGAAATGCCACAGGCTCTTGAATTAAATAGGCATTCCTTCTTCCTTCAAAATCACACATATACTGCACTTCTTTCACAGAGTAGCACACACTAAAACAATACAAACAATAAATCTACTCCAGCCCAAATATCTAAAAGCCTGATTAAAAAGAAGCACCTCCACTATTTACAATTTTCCTCCAATGCTTACACGTCTGTAAATATTGTCAAGAGTGAAAGCCTCACGTGGAGATGATGACCAAGGAGACTGTGCGACTTCTGCTCAGCCAGGATGGCAAAATGCAAACAAATCACAATAAAAAGACAGAACTGTTCAATACCTAATTTGCTTCAGTTCTTTTTCTAAAAAAGAGGATTATGTGCTTCCATGAACCAGCAGAGACTTTAGCAAAGACTCCAAATTGCAAATGGAGATTGATAAAAACTTAGTCAGGAATCGCCTAGTTAACCTAAATGAGTTGAAATCTGCAGTCTCAACCACAGGAAAAATATTCCAGTGGATTATAAACAAATCTGTCTGCAAGTACCTTGATGACAATGAAGTGATTAGTAGTAGCATGGTTTTGTCAAGAACAAATCCTGACAAACTAATCTTGTATCTTTTCTGATAATGCTGTGGATGTCATCCATCTGGATTTCAGCAAAGCATTTGATAAGTTCTCCTATATTTTGATGAACAAACTGCTTAAATGTGGAATAGATGGGAATACTCTCAAATGGATCCATACTTGGTTAGAAAACTGTACTCAGAGAGTCACCATCAAGGGCTGTGCTTCAAACTGAAAGGAGGTTGTAACTGGAGTGCCTCAGGGTTCTGTCCTTGGACCATTATTCTTCAACGTTTTTATCAATCACTTAGCTGATGGGGCGGAGAGAATCCTTATCACCTTTGCAGATGACACAGAACTGGAAGGGGTGGTTAACACATTGGAAGATAAGAAGAGAATTCAAAAAGAGCTAGTTGAACCAGAAAATTGTCCAGAAATTAATAAAACGAAATTAAACAGAGACAAATGCAAAATTCTACATTCAGGACACCAAAAAAAATAAAATAAAATAAAAATGCACAGATACAGGATGAAGAATATAGGTTCAGTAGGACTACATGCAAAAATACCTTGGAATTATTGTTGATCATAAATTGAATATGACCAAGTAGTGTGATGCTGCAACAAAAAAGCAAAAGTAATTTTAACATGCATTAATAGAGCCATCACTTCCCAGTCGGAGAAGTAACAGTCCTGCTATACTATGTCCTGGCCAGGCCTCATCTGAAGTACTGCATTCAGTTCTGGCCACCTAATTTTAAAAAAGATGTAAACAAACTGGAAAACATTCAGAGACGGGCAATAAGGATGGTAAGAGGTATGGAAGACAAAGCATATGAGGAAAGGTAGAAAGAGTTAGATATGTTCAGTTTAGCATAGAGAAGACTGACTGATGAAATGACTGCATTCTTTAGATACTTCAAGAACTGTCACAGAGAGGAGGGGACAGACCTATTCTCTGCTGCCCCAGGGGCTAATCTTTTTGAGGAGGCCAATTTCAATTGAACATTAGTAGGAACTTCTTAACCACAAGATCACTTCAGCAGGGGAATCAATGGCCCAGAGAGGTGGTGGGATCTCTTTCTCTGCATGTTTTCAGAAAGAGGCTAGACAGCTACCTGCTGAGGATGCTTTAGCTAGAAGTCCTGCATTGAATTGGGGGCTGGACTGAAATGTCCACAAGTCCCCTTCAAATTCTGATTCTATAAGCACACACAGATTTCCTGCTGCTGCTGTCCTGTGCCTTGCAGTATAATGTCTCTCTTGCCTCAAGAACCAAAGCCACCTCAAAAATACATGGAACTCTAAAGCAATTCATATAGCAATGTTCAGCATTACAATACCGAAAAATAAGCTGAAGAGCGAGCTTCAGTTTGACAGGGTGTGTCTTCAACTCAGTCTAAAAACCTGAACATCCAGCCCTGCTAGATCCAATCAAGGATCTAGGTAGTATTTTGCTTCTGATGATCAACAGCTATTCAAAACACCTCCACAAGAAGGCCAGAAAGTGAAAGTCTTCCTCCTGCCTGGCTTTAACTTCAGCCTCCACCATCTGATATTTAGGTATAAACTGCTTCTGAACACAACAGATACAGAGTATATGAAGCATCAACACGAATTTTGGATCCACTTTGCCCAGCACTGTCTCCTCTGACCCACTGCAGCCCTGGAGGATCTCAAAGAGGATCTTCCCATCAGAGACTGAACCCAAGACTTCTTGCATGCTCTATCACCAAGCAATCAGGATCCCGCCTAATTGATTCACCCAGCTCTTTTCTTTAAAAACCTGAAGGCCACCACCACTACATGCTACAGTGCTGAATGTTAAATGTTATTTATGTTCTGTGAATGACAGCATGTCCATTCTCAGTCTACCACCAATTTATTTTATGAAGCTACAACACACTGAACCATGGCAAGAATCCACCTAGCCTAAGTTACTGTTGTCTCAGACTGGCAAGCTCTCTCTGGGGTCTCAGGCAGAAATGGGAGGAAATCTTTATCAGCCCTGCAAACAAAGATCCCTTAAATAGAAAAATACCATAAGTACAAACCCCACCAATACATTCATATTACGTGTTAAAGGCACAAAATGGCAAACCCGTATTTGTCTATAGCAACTCCCATCAGCTTAGAATTTTTACTCAGGAATGGGAATCAGAAGCCCTCCAGAGGCTGTGGACTGTTTCTGTCATTCATCCCTGACCACCAGCCATGCTGGATAAGTCTGACAAGAGTTAGAACCCAACATCAACTGGACGGCAACAGGTTCCCGCTGCTGCCTTACCCCTCCTCTCCATCTTCAGAGCTTAAAGAAACTGGGAGAAAAATTCCTTCTTTCTATGAGGGAGGAGAAAAATATGAGAGATAAACTTGAGTGACAAGAGCCATATTCTGACTTTAGGCAGCAGAGAGTGGAGGCAGAACAATGCCTTTTGCAAGGCAGACGGAGGAACAGAAGCTAGAATGGCTCAGGGGAGAATCATTATAGGCTAAGCTAGCAGGAGGCTTCTGTAAGGAGGACAAGGAAGCATCAAGGGGAAGAAAGGAAGAAGGAATACACCTAATTTGACATGAGAGATATGTATATAAATATGCATATTTCAGAAATAACAAAGCTGGTGGTTAATCCAAAATATAATGAGAAAGACTTCCATAACGAGAGAGACAGAAAAAACATCTTTTCTGAACTGGACCAGCGAAGACGGGACCAGGGAAGAAAGGAACAGGTGTCATTACAAAGCATGTTTATGGAGAACAGCCTTGCCTCAGGTTGACATACATTAAACTAATCTACATCACTAAAAAGGGCAGGGAGCCAGAATAATATAGTGATTTGGGCAGTGGACTTTTGACTCTGAAAGTCAGGTTCAGATCCCCACTCAGCCCTGGAAACCCACTGGGTGACCTTGGGCAAGTCACACACTCTCAGCCCGAGGGGAAGGCAAAGGCAAACCCCCTCTGACCAAATCTTGCCAAGAAAACTCTGTGACAGACTCACTTTAGAGTTGGTATAAATTGGAAATCACCTGAAGGCACACAATAACAACAAGGAGGGCAAAGGTGCATTCCTGGAAATATTGGATGAGAAAGAAAATAACTGATACGGTGGAGGAAGAGGAGGGGAATATCTAGGTTTTAAGCTGACAGGAGTGTCAGCTGCTCCCTCAGAGAAGAGGAAATAGGAAGGGCAAAGGTGTCAGCACAAAATGTAAAAGACACAACTAACAGGGTGGGAGTTGAGGATACCCTAATTGAAGGAGGGAAGACATACAGCAGCTTTTCTCAACCTTTTTATTGTGGAAGAGCCCTTGAAACAATTCCCCGTTTCCAGAAAACCCCTGCATTAAAAAAAAAAAAATTAAATCTGCAGCTCCAAAAAATATATATATATATTTTTCAATCAAACCTCTTGTGGAACTCTAGGGTTCCAGGGGACCCTGGCTGAGAAACCCCAGGATTCCAGAGGACGTTGAAAGTGGAATCATCGCGCTATAACAACTAGTGCGGAAATGGCCTCGGACTTCTTTTACTCCCATCTTTTAGATCAAGACAAGAGTGTCAGTGCAAACGTGGGAGTGGGGAGAAGCCTGATCTAAAAGATGGGGGTAAAAGAAGTCCGAGGCCATTTCCGCACTAGTTGTTATAGCGCGATGATTCCACTTTCAACGTCCTCTGGAATCCTGGGGTTTGCAGTTTAGGGAGGGGCCGGCCGGCCCCTCCCTAAACTGCAAACCCCAGGATTCCAGAGGACGTTGAAAGTGGAATCATCGCGCTATAACAGCCCAGTGCGGAAATGGCCCCAAGTGTCAACGTGAACAGGGGGCGCGAGGGCCAAATATAACCTCTGAGGAAGGCCAGAGGGTGCAACTGAAAGGGAGGGATGAGAATATCCTGATTTTAGGCTGCGAGCACAGAGGGCGGCTGCAAACTACAAGGGGAGGATAGCCTGTCCTGGCATTTGATGGGTGTCTGAGTCGCCCGTCGACCCCACGAATTTTAGAGGGTTTTTCCCCCTTGGGTTCGGCCGTCCCCTCCTCCGAAAAACAGCCCACGTCGGCGGCCTCCAATCAAAGTACCCAAGAGGGTCAGAGCCGCTTCGGTGCCCCGATCAGGCGGGACCCGGTGGCGTTTTCAGGGCATTGAGGCCCCGCAAGGAGCACAAGGGGAGTGTCAAGGCAAATGGAGGGGGGCTGACAAGATGGGGCAGAAATATGCAAACTGGGGGGGGGGTATAAGCCAAGCCGGGCGTCTCCGCAAACAGGCCTCGCGCAGACGAGCCCCCACCTCCGTCCGCCCGGCGAGGCTCGGGCGTGACCCCCTCATGCCCGGCCCCCCTCCCAGGCCCGACCGGGGCGAGGGAGGGCGGCTGAGGGTCGGCCCGGCCCGGCCCGGCCCGGCCTTTCCTCCCCTCAGAGGGAACCCACCTGTGAGGTGAGGCCGCCGCCGCCGCCGCCGCTTCCGCCCTCCTTCCCGCCGCTCTCTGGGCCTCCCCGGAGCCGGAGCTCTCCCAGCAGGGCCGCCGCCGCCGCTCCCCCGTCAGCCAGGCAGCCACCCCGCCGCACGCAAGAGACACAGCGCCGGGGCCGTCGCCACGAACCCGCAGGCGCGCATGCGCAAGGGCGGCGCGCCCAAAGCAGGCCGGGAACTGTAGTCCGCGAGGAGAGGCGGGAGGGGAAAAGAGGGCGGGAAAAAAGGGCCTAGTTTTGTCTTTGGGGGAAGATCGCAGGCGGGGGAGTGGAGAGCAAAGCACCCAAGTCTGCATCCCAAGAAGGATGCAGTTAATCATTTATATGCATCTGTGTTATGTATACATATTTATATGTTATTATACAAAAGCAATACTTAGCAATACTCTCTATATAGAGATATATCTATATATTCCCTTTGGGAATCCAGATGGGGTAAAATGGGAACAATTGCTTTCCAAATATAGCACTGGTTTTCTTTTCTTTTCTTTTTTTAAATAATTTTATTCACATTTCAACCGATAAAACAATAATTTCTGCAATGTTTACATGTCATGTTTTTTTAAAATAATTTTATTCACATTTCAACAGATAAACAGTTTCTGCAATGTTTACATGTAATGTCTTTTTTTAAATTATTTTATTCACATTTCAACCGATAAAACAATAATTTCTGCAATGTTTACATGTAATGTCTTTTTTTAAAATAATTTTATTCACATTTCAACAGATAAACAATTTCTGCAATGTTTACATGTAATGTCTTTTTTTAAATAATTTTATTCACATTTCAACAGATAAACAATTTCTGCAATGTTTACATGTAATGTCTTTTTTTAGATAATTTTATTCACATTTCAACCGATAAAACAAACAATAATTTCTGCAATGTTTACATGTCATGTTTGCAATGTTTACATGTAATGTGGGCTAACTTGTTTTCATTAGGATGAAAGGTTAACAAGAATACAGTCATCCGAGTATGTTATGATGATGACGACACACTGTGAATACCATGAAATGTGTAATTCTCTTACTTGATTTAGTGATCAGAACTGATGTCAAACGGCAAGGAAGATATTAATGAATTGTGTAGATAACAGGAATCAAAAAGCATTTATAATCAACAAAAAAAAGGGGGTTAGGAAGTCAAACAGAAGGTATGCCTGTATGTATGGATATTATAGTAGGTAGAAATGTGTTATTTTTTGTATGAGGGTTACTCTTCGCCATCCAGTCCAACCCCATCCAGCCATGCAGGAACACCCTCAAAGCACTCCCGGCAGATGGTCATCCAGCCTCTGCTTAAAAACCTCCAAGGAAGGAGACTCCACCACACTCCCAGGCAGCAGATTCCACCCTTAAGACTCTAATCACAGAGTCTAGCTCTTCCAGTCCTACATAGAATCATAGAATCCTAGAGTTGGAAGAGACCCCAGGGGCCATCCAGTCCAACCCCCTGCCATGCAGGAACACCCTCAAAGCACTCCGGACAGATGGTCATCCAGCCTCTGCTTAAAAACCTCCAAGGAAGGAGACTCCACCACACTCCATGGAGGCAGCAGATTCCACTGCCGGACAGCCCTGACCGTCAGGAAGTTCTTCCTGAGGTTCAGGTGGAATCTCCTTTCCTGCAGCTTGAATCCATTGCTCCTTGTCCTGGTCTCTGGAGCAGCAGAAAACAAGCCCTCTCCTTCCTCTACGTGGTTTCCCTTCAAATATTTAAACATAGCTCTCATGTCCCCTCTTAACCTTCTCTTCTGCAGACTAAACATCCCCAGCTCTCTAAGTCTATCCTCATAGGGTTTCATGGCTTCCAGACCCTTCACCATTTTGGTCACCCTCCTCTGGACACACTCCGGCTTGTCAATATCCTTCTTGAGGATGATTAGTGATTAATGAGTGATCATATTGTAGAAATTGTGAATGGACATACATGTGAGAAGATTGGACTTGGATGCAAAGCAACCATGCAGAGCAATTTTGCCCAGGTGTTTACTTGTGAGTGCTTAAGGGACTAATCCTAATTCTCTGTCCACCACATGAAAGTGACAGCCACCCCTACAAAAAAAAGGTGAATTGTACGTTTACTCCTCAGCCCCATTCCCTTACCTTCCACTTCCTAAATCAATTGTTCCAGGTAGATTCTCCCCATCATTTTGTCCTCTTTCCTCCAAAATGTTGAGCCTCCCTCCACCATTTCTTTATATAGTACTGTACTTTCTCCATACATTTTCTAAGGCACATTTTCTTCCAGGCTCTCATCTATTTTTGGAGAGATTGAATTGGCAGGAGGGGATAGCACCTTGAAAGGCAAAAGGCTTCTCAGCTGGAAGAGAAAGAGAGAAAGATGTATCCCTCCACTGTAACTCTCATCAACTCCAGCCAACAAAGCAAATGGTGAAGAATACTGGGAAGTATGGAGACCAGCGTTCAATTCCTGCTCATCCATGGAAACCCAATGGGTGATGTTGAGTGCAGGATACACTCTCAGCCCCAGGATATAGACTTGAAGGCCCAAAACAACAACAATATCTAATGAGGTTCATGATTACCACCCCTGCATACTTCCAGTAAAATAATTTCATTCCCACTAATTATCTTTGAAGCAGACCTGTGTTACAGGACATCTCCCCCAAAATAATTTGTTATAAGCAACTACATTCTTGTAACTCATCGCTTCCAAGCTCTAGATCCTCCCTGACTTATACCTATACATTGTAAATCACCAGCCTTAATCTACATAGCTCCACATTGTGTTAATATTTTTACTTTATGACATACTTTATTTATGACATACTTTATTTTTACTTTATGACACCTGAACCTCAGGAAGAACTTCCTGACGGTCAGGGCTGTCCGGCAGTGGAATGTGCTGCCTTGGAGTGTGGTGGAGTCTCCTTCCTTGGAGGTTTTTAAGCAGAGGCTTGATGGCCCTCTGTCGGGAGTGCTTTGAGGGTGTTCCTGCATGGCAGGGGGTTGGACTGGATGGCCCCTGGGGTCTCTTCCAACTCTACATTTCTATGATTCTATGATTCTATACTGTTGGAAAATTGTATTTGTACACATGCAGTGTTTAGTCTACTAATTAGTACATCTTTCCATTCCGGGATTCACACTTGGTGAAGTCAGCATGTATATTTGGCTAAGTCTGCATTATATATGCATATTCCAGTTCACATGTCAGGGCAGACACTGTTTGAAAACTCCAGTGTTAAGAATTGTGAGACTGCTCCCTCTGCAGACAATGGCACTACATTGTACCAACATTAATAAGATTCATATCATGCAGTTTTCTCATGGACAAGTAGATCAACCTGTCCATGAAAGAGACAAACAAAACAACCCATCTTTACATTCTTTCTGACTTCCAGAAAACACAGAATTCCTCAGTCTGGAAGAATCATACTAAACTTTGTATGGTTGCATTGAATGATTGCAATACAACCGTCAGTGCACCCAGATGCAAATAATTTAACACCTCTCCTCTAATTTTAATGAAAAGCAGCGTCAAGAGGGTTTATGTGTGTGTAGACTTTGTTTAGCCTTTCCACAACCACTAATTTTTCCAATTAAAATTCTCCCGAGTTACTTTTAATTCCTTACATGGAGAAAAAGATGTAGGATGAAAACATCTGGAGGGAAATTAAATGGAAAGACAGCTGTTGGCTAAATTGTTAAGTAAGTGGAATAGATTGTCTCAGTGCTGGTGGGGTTTTCTTTAAACACAGGTTGGGTGGCATCTTTTGGCAGTGCATTAGTTGTATCTTTCTGTATGGCAGGGATTGGACTAGATGGTTCTTGCAGTCCCTTCTAAACTCTGCGATCATGAGGATCAGCCTAAAGGTTTCTCCAGGACTCTGTTGAAATGACTGCCAAAGCAGAGTTTATAATGTTACTTCCAACTTTTATTACCCAAGAGGCTATGAAAACAATACTGCAATCTAGAAATGCAAGTTTCCTTGTTATTCAGTTCAACAGTAACAACAATGGTAACTTGTTGGTAACTAGTCACTCAAGAAGTTACAGAAAAATACAGGAAAGCAGACTCTGGTTCCCATTTTGAAGAGGCAGCCCTGGCCATTTCCGCACTAGGCTGTTATAGTGCTATGATTCCACTTTCAACATCCTATGGAATCCCATAGGATGTTGAAAGTGGAATCATAGCGCTATAACAGCCTAGTGCAGAAATGGCTCCTCTCTCCTTTTGTACAGCCAACCCTCCATGTCCACTAAGCTTAGGGGCACAGAACCCTTGCAAAAGTGGAAAAATTGCAAATAACAAAATATGCCTCTACGTCTATGGGAAAGCGGCTGAGGCACGGTGAGGAGAACCGGCACCCAGGACTCAGGAAAAGGAGAGAAAAGGGGGAGAATTGGCATGCTGGCCCTATACTTCCTTTTTCTCATTGATCTCCTTCCTTGGGTATGTGGGAGGGCATTGCTAGGGAGTTTGTGGTGCTGAGAAATCAGGTTGCAAGCCGTCTCTAGCTGGGCAGGCAGCTGCCGGTGGTGATGGAAGAGGAGGAGAAGGACCAGAGGCTGGTTTTTAAATGGCTCCACAGCCTAACTGGAGCCTCTGAGAGAGAAGGTTCCCCCAGAAAAGAAGTGCCTAAGGTGAGGGCAGCAGCAGTTAAAGCATCTCGCAAATAATCAGATCCATGAAAGTCAAACCCGCAAATGCACTTCTTTCTTCCTTCCTTCCATTTTGGCAGCCCTAGCAACATCAGTCCATACTTCTCCCCTCCCTTTGACCCCAATGTGTGTGTCTCTCTCTCTCTTGTTCAGAGCCAGAATGCAAGGAGGCAGAAAATACAAGATACTTTTTTTTGTTTAAGTTTAAACAAAAGCCTGCATCTTAGGGCTGCTCCTGATTTTAATCCGTTTTATCTGTCCTCCCTAACTACTCTCCCACACTCTCTGTGTTCACATTTTACTGAAAAGCAATGGATTACAACCAGGGCCGTGAGAGGTAAAAAATGGTAACTCATTCGCCTCTTTTACTGGGAGGAAAAAGTAGTTATAGTACAAAATACTTCGTAGCTCTGGACCAGAGAATTGTCTATAAGAAGCCTATCAACAGAGCATCCAAGCGGTGTGGTTCGTAACCTCCTTCAGTGGTTCTGGGCTCCTTGTTGCTCCGGATGTCACACTACAATACAAAAATGTTTATAAAAAAATGTTCATGAAAAGAGCAGGGTGGGATATCTCTTTCCCTCTGCTTTCTCCAAGGGTTGGGACATTTACCCACTGTAACACTAGCCCCATTATCCAGCTGCAGAGAAAGTAAAGATGCGGGGGGCGTGTTGGCATCACTGCTTCTGAGACCCTGGACTTGGTTTCTCCAACTGGGAGACCGGACCACCAAATGCTCACGAGCACCTTTCGGCTTGAAAGAGATTAGCTGTGGCCACAAAGAGGGCTCCGTTGGGTCTGGGACACCTGCCAGCCTTGGCACAAATCTGGCACTTCAAGAGTTTGCACACCTGCAGGAAGGGTGGAGCACATTGGCTTAGAGGTTCCAACCACCTTAACATCAAAGGACATGGCAACGATAACACACCCACCATCCGATGCTCCCAAGTGATTGATTCACAGAGGTATACTTTGTCCAACTATAAATTGTGTGAAAAATTAACCTGTCCTGATGTTCCCATCATTCCACTTAAGTGGACAATCTTGATGTCCAGCATTATAAGACCCTATCCACTTCTTTTGTTCCACTTATTTACCATTCTTCTAAGCTAAACTGCCCCAAATGGTGTAATTCCTCCTTGGAATCACTTGTCGTTCTGTGCTTTCAAATCACTTCTGACTTATGGTGAACCTACCCCAGGGTTTTCTGGGTTCCCAAACCCCTCAGGAAGATCCCATGGTAGGGAGCATTGGGAAAGGAGCTGAAAATTAGACCGTGTGTACTGTTCCGCTTGCTGCGTTCCAAAAGCAATACTGCGAGGTAGCTAAAACTGCAGAAAAGTGAAGCCAAAGAACTGGAGCAACTTCCGTGCGACAAAACGTTAGATGATTTGGACTTTGGGCTTGGAAAACAAAAAAGAAAGAAAGGAGATTAAAGCATGACAGATGCAAATAAAACGGCAAAGCATATGGGGAAAGCGATCTCCTCCTTTCTCTAAAACTGGAATGTAGGGTCATTCAAGGAAGCTGAATGGTGGGGAGGGGGATTCAAGGGAGACAAATAGAGTACATTTGCACAGATTGCACAGTTACATTGTGGAAATTTGCTGCCACCAAGGCCATTTCCGCACTAGCCTGTTATAGCGCGATGATTCCACTTTCAACACCCTCTGGAATCCTGGGGTTTGCAGTTTCGGGAGGGGCCAGGTGGTCCCTCCAGAAAATGCAAACCCCAGGATTCCAGAGGATGTTGAAAGTGGAATCATCGTGTTATAACAGGCTAGTGCGGAAATGGCCCAAGACAGTTATTAAGTTACTTGTAAATACAATCATTCCTGTTCTTTGCCAACAACTGAGGCATAACTAAGGCCACTATACTGTTATAGTGCTATTATTCCACTTTCAATCAGAAAGAGAGACTGCCTGTTAAACTAGTTTTAAGTATCTAGTGTAGATGTACATAGTGTTCTTTTCAAAAGTTGCCAGGAGAAGCTAAGAAAACGGTGTGCATCAAGTGATGTGTTCAGTTGAGCTCAATTTAACTACTTGTATTGGGACACGTCTTGCTATATTTTAAAAGTCCATACTTTGGTTGCTTGATTCTACACTTTAGAGACTTTTCCTATGAAAGCCACATGAGTCAAAGGAGTTTATGCTCCGTTAACTCTAGAACGGTGAGGTCCTTTGGCTCAGTTAATAACAGGAAGCTGGATATGGTGCAATACCAAGAAATGCTGAAAGTGAGTCACAATGTAGTTCTGCCTGAGATTATTATGAAATTAGTTCCTTATTGTATAAAAAGTGAGTTACTCTCTGGAATGAATATAAGAGTATGTAGGTATCCCTTCAAGAAGCTTTCTTTGGACGATGGAAGGAAACAGAGAAATGGCTGAGATATGAGGATATATTAGAGAAAACAATGACAAATGCTTATAAGATCAAATCAAGAGAAAAATTGGAACAGGAAGGATTGCCATTAAGTTGGTTTCCGTACAGGCAACTAAATGAGAGATTCCAGATGGACTTGAAAAGTTATGGAATAGAATCCAAAGAAAGGACAGGAGTGATAATAATAATAATAATATTTTATTTGTATCCCGCCTCTCCACACGGATCGAGGCGGCGAACAACATGAAATACATTATACATTAAAAGACATTAGAAACATACCCAATCCTCCCCACCCACCAACCCACCTAAACCAACCCCTTAAAATACACAGCAATTATAAAAATGAATATAATGAAAATAAGAATTGAAGATACGTAACAAAAATGTATAAGTTGTATGAATGGAACAAGCTGAACAAGTTTATGATTTTAGGGGAAGGGAAAAACAATAATATAAGTTTGCATTGTTTAAAAGAAGGAAAAATTTTTTTGTTTTGTTTTGTTTGTTTGTTTGTTTTTTTAATTCACTATTATGTATAACACATGGTGTTTTATTTTTCGTTTGTTTTTGTGTTATAGTTTAATAAAATTAAAAAAAAAATACACAGCAACTAACAATCCATCAATTACTATTAGCAAAGCAGCAAGATGATTAAATGGATCTTTGACAATCCATTGCGTCTGTTAGCCCATATATATCAAGAAATGTTAACACGGGAGAGACAGGAGGAGACTGAAATCTGCAATGATTTTGTGGGCACAGAATATTGGGCATTCAGATGAATATTGGGCAATTAGATGAATAGGGAAAATGTCTGAATTATGGTTGATATTAAAGAGGAATAACTATAACATGAGTTGATGAGAGAAATGCAAGATCAAGCATGTAAGATGAATGTAGAATTGTGAGGCATAATTTTTTATATGTGAGTAGATATTCTGAAAATGAAAACTAGATCAGAGTGGAAGAACAAAAACATTACATGTAAAAGTACAATTTGAGATGATGTTTTTTGTTTGTGAAACTTAATAAAATTATTTAAAAAAAGAAAGAAAGTGAGTTACTCTCTACTCTGTTGTTCAGGATTACAGTATCAGTAAAACAGAGGGCTTGAGTTCAGTAAGCAGTTAATAGACAAATATTTAAACATTTAATTAAATATTTCTATATTTAAATCTAAATATTTGAATCTTAAGTCTGGGAGGTCCTCAGCAGAAAAAATTATGTTTGCAGAGGTCTCCGTTAAAGAAAAGGTGAAGAACCACTGCTCTAGAACATTGATGTATGTGCCCTAAAATAATAGAAATAATAGAAATAGTACAGCATGGTTTTCTACACAGGCTAGGTTCTGTATTTTGAAATATGTATCACATATGAAAATCATCTGTAACGACTTCATTTTTTATACCCATGCTATAAAATGTTGTCCAATTGCAGGTTTTCATGCACCCTGACCCTTTCCGCACTACACACTTATAGTGCTATTATTCCACTTTCAACCTCCTATGGAATCCTGAGGTGTGTAGTTTAGGGAGGGGCCTCAAAGGCTCAAAATCTTAAAGGTCCCCTTCCTAAACTGCAAACCCCAGGATTCCATAGGATGTTGAAAGTGGAACAATAGCGGTATAAGAGTGTAGTGTGGAAATGCTGCATGTTCAACACACATGTGCGTTTCTGTATCAGTCATACATCTAATTTTATTTTCATGTTCCATATATATATATGTGTGCCCACATAGAATAGTCTAGAAATGCATGAAGAAATCTTCAGGGTTTCTTTATAATATTATGGGGTATAAAATCCGTTTCCCCCGCCTTTCATTCACTCTCCACCACACGAAACCGGCTAGGCCTGGTAACCATGGAAACTTCCAGAACGACCCAGCCCAGCCGACCAGGCCATGACGTTCTATGTCCGCCAATGGGCTTCCTCCGCTTGGCCCACAGCGCGGTCTTTGATTGGGCCGCGGCACCGGTAAGACGGCCCAATCAGACTCGCGGGCGGTAGGCGGAAAAGGAAAAAAAAAAATGGGGAGGGGAGGAGATGGAAGAAAGGCACTTGGCCGAAGGCGACGGCGCGGCACGCGGCTGGAGCGTAACGTCACTGCCCGAGCGGACCAATCGACGCCGGCCAGCTTGGAGGGAAAGGACCAATCGGGAGGCTCCAGCGAAGGAAAATGGGCCAATCAAGGGCATCCACGCAAGGCTGCGGGAAGGTATATAAGGACGCAGGGGCGCTTGGGCCCGTATACTTCATAGAGCCGTGAAATCGTGTGGAGGCCAATTTTGTCGCGCTATAGGAGCGGTAGCGTGGACGATCGTCGCGTGTTCACAGAGGTGAGGCACGGAGCGGCCCTTTCGGGGTGGGAGAGGGAGTGGGAAGCCGGGCTAAGGCAGCAGTGGGGCCGTTATGGAACCGTCTTGGAGGGGGGAGGTATTTGCCCCTCAGTTTCGGCTCTGCCTTAATGGGTTATTTTTCACCCTTTTAATAATTCCCGCTCGCTGTCTCTTGTTGGGCGTTGATGAGCGCGAGGGCCGCGTTTACCGAAGTCAAACCGCTTCCTTGTCTTCTTGCCCCACTTTAAACTTTGAAGGGCCGAGCGGGGGAAAGAAAAACCTTCTGCTTCTCCTTACATAACACTAACGCCGATATATTTTTACGCTACTATGTTTAATACTGGATTTTGCACTCCATTTTGTTGATAGGGGGGCCTCTAAAAATCAAAGGCGACCCCCCCGATCAACAAAATGGAGTGGAAACAAAATGGAATGCAGTTAAAACTGCAGGCTTTCCTCCAGTTTTAATCGGGTCTTAAAATGTAATTATGTGATAAATAAAACGTGCCCTCTTGGGTTGGTTTTAGGATTCGTGGTGAATCCAGACGCCAGAGGTTGGGGAGGGGTCCGTGTTCGGTTGGTTAGGAGGGCGAGGGAGGCTGTGGGCGATCCAGTTTTTCACACTGGACTATAAGTGGATTTGGTTTTCGCACTAAACTTGGGTCAACTTGGGGATGGCGCATTTGGTGGGTTATCCCTTGGAGGCCTTCAAACGGGGGCTGGATGGGCATCTTTCAGGAGTGGTGTAAGTGTATATTCCTGCATGAAGGGGTTGCCTCGATGGTCCCTTGGAGGTCTTTTAAGATTCTGAGATGATGGAGATGCGTGTACGTTGGAACTCTTATGAGATAATGGAGATGCGTGTATGTTGGAACTCTTTAAGATTCTGAGATGATGGAGATGCTTGTATATTGGAACTCTTATGAGATAATGCAGATGCGTGTACGTTGGAACTCTTTAAGATTCTGAGATAATGGAGATGCGTGTACGTTGGAACTCTTATGAGGTAATGGAGATGCGTGTATGTTGGACCTCTTTAAGATTCTGAGGTAATGGAGATGCGTGTACGTTGGAACTCTTATGAGGTAATGGAGATGCGTGTACGTTGGAACTCTTATGAGATAATGGAGTTGCGTGTACGTTGGAACTCTTTAAGATTCTGAGATAATGGAGATGCGTGTACGTTGGACCTCTTTAAGATTCTGAGGTAATGGAGATGCGTGTACGTTGGAACTCTTATGAGGTAATGGAGATGCGTCTATGTTGGAACTCTTTAAGATTCTGAGATAATGGAGATGCTTGTATATTGGAACTCTTATGAGATAATGCAGATGCGTGTACGTTGGAACTCTTTAAGATTCTGAGATAATGGAGATGCGTGTACGTTGGAACTCTTATGAGGTAATGGAGATGTGTGTATGTTGGACCTCTTTAAGATTCTGAGATAATGGAGATGCGTGTACGTTGGAACTCTTATGAGGTAATGGAGATGTGTGTATGTTGGACCTCTTTAAGATTCTGAGATAATGGAGATGCGTGTACGTTGGAACTCTTATGAGGTAATGGAGATGTGTGTATGTTGGACCTCTTTAAGATTCTGAGATAATGGAGATGCTTGTATATTGGAACTCTTATGAGGTAATGGAGATGTGTGTATGTTGGAACTCTTTAAGATTCTGAGATGGTGCAGATGCGTGTAGGTTTTTCAAAGTCAACTGTTGGCTAATGGCATCTCTGTGGCTCTCCCAAGGTTTTCTCAGGCAATGAACACTCGGGGGTGATGTGCCCTTGCTGGCTTCTGAAGCACCACCCACTCGCTCTTTCTCCAGTCCTCCACCGAAGTGCTCAGCAGGCCCAGTCCTGTTCAGATCGAGATAGGATCTGGTGCTGAAGGGTGTTAGGTCTTTGTTGGGCTGTGGAGCATTCGTCCTACCCTGCCTGGAAACACGGATTTTTAAGGAAAATACCAATAGTAACAGGATGGCAGAAGAGCCAGGGGTTGGGAGTGTCCTGGGCTGCAACTTCCACCAGTCCTAGATGGCATGCCTGGGGGGGCTCATAGAGGTGGCAATGCAACAGAAGCTGGAGACTGTTTATTTCTCATCTGTGTGGTGCTAAAATAATAGTAGGTCTCCAAGTCAGAAGATTAAAAAAAATAGGTTTTCATCTTATGCTGTTAGATCATGTCAGAATGGGATGGGAAAGGGAGGGCTAAGTGGTCCATTTCCTTTGAGTTGCCTGAAGTCTTAACCCTGTTGATGAAACATGGTATAATATGGGTTTATGACATCTTGCATTCTTGTTCAGCCTTTCAAGAGAACGGAGTTTCTGTTGGGGCAAACGATAAAAATTCTTACATAACTGTCACGATTGTGGTTAGGGCTGGTCTTAGAATTACAGTTGACACTCTTACTTTTTTTCCTACAGAATTTTTTTCAGTAGTTGTGGGAGGCTACATCGCTACATCACCATGAAGTACATAGTTGTTTGTTTGCTGCTTGTTGGCAGCGTGTTTACTGAGGACGAGGAGAAAAAGGAAGATGTGGGAACTGTGGTCGGCATTGATCTGGGCACCACGTACTCTTGGTATGTAAAAGGGAACTTGTTTCTTGTCTAACTTTCTGTTTTCAACAGCTTATAAATTGATGTACCAGTTGCAAAGGGTAGATAAGATTCTGTGTCCTGAATCAAATAGTCCTGAACCATTGTGTTAAACTGGCAAAGATTCCTGTTCAGTACTTAATGTAAGTCTAAGGAGTGACAATACAGGAACTGATTGTGTGCAAATTGAAATGCTCTTTTTGCACTACTGCCTTTTCAAAAAGCAGTGGGCAGAACCATATCAGGCCAGATGGACCAGACAGACCATGAGAGGCAACTTGCAGCTGTTCTTCCCAGGGTGAGATTGCTAGCTTGATGAGGATTGTGCTGATGATGACTTATATTATTTCCCTGCAGTGTTGGCGTTTTCAAAAACGGGCGTGTGGAGATTATTGCCAATGACCAAGGCAACAGAATTACTCCCTCTTATGTGGCCTTCACACCAGAAGGAGAGCGTCTCATAGGTGATGCAGCAAAGAACCAGTTGACTTCAAATCCTGAGAATACCGTGTTTGATGCCAAGCGTCTCATTGGTAGAACATGGAATGATCCTTCTGTGCAGCAGGATATCAAATACCTGCCTTTCAAGGTGACATGTTTTATTCACTTTACTTTCTTTACGACATGTAAACTGTGTGAAATCCTTTAGTTCAAGATGTTAACTTGCTTGAAGCTGCTCGGTTGGAAACTGGATTAGCCAAGTTGAATTCATGACTGAATAAGACTCATAGATCCATAAGTTACATGGCAGTTCTCCGTGGACAAAGTAGTGTTTTGTTTTCTCCCTGCTTTGGGAGTACAAATCCAAGCAGTGGACAGTGCTTTTGGCTTGATGAAGCAGAGATCAGAGAGAAGAAAGCTAGGCAAATGATGACAATTCCTAACATTGTTAAAGAGGAGCAACTAAAGTCTTATTATCTCTCAGGCGGGCCTCTGTTTCAAAGACATAAATAGCACATAACCCATAATATTTTTTGAGCTGCATCTCCCACAGAAGAGTGTTGAAGGGTATTATCTTTAGTATATGATTTTCAGATTAACAATTTCAGTCTATTATAAGCGTTTGTCTGTCAGCGTAGTATATGCATTGTGGAGGTGGATGGTTGTAATACTCAATAAGTGATAATATGTTTTATAAACACTAACTTTCAATTGCCATGGTAGCTGCTACCAGCTTCTTACTGTCACCATGTCCATAGCTTTTCCTACCTTGTTACTGCATTGTTCGCTTCAGCGGGAAGTATAACTTCGTATGATCTAGGTTTGTTACATTATTCACCTTTTTTACTTTCCATAACAGGTACTTGAAAAGAAGGCTAAACCCCATATTCAGGTTGATATTGGAGGAGGGCAAACAAAAACTTTTGCCCCAGAAGAAATTTCAGCTATGGTTCTGACTAAGATGAAGGAGACTGCTGAGGCCTACTTGGGAAAGAAGGTAAGACAACAGGCATTGAGAGAATCTTTCTTGCAGATGTTGTAAATGCGTTTAAAAGTGCCTTGTTAAGAGTCAAGCTTTTATTATTGCATCTAGTTGACTTTACTACAGTATTTAGCAAGAATTGCATAAATGCTTTTCCTGAGATAAGACCTGGGATCTTCATGCAAAATAAGTTCTATTAAAATTTAGTATCTTTCCAAGAATTTTGATGATTTTATTAGAAGTCTGTATGTAGTTGCTTTGCCAAAAGCTACAGTTTTAAGGAAGGCATCTAGTTTTGGGAAATTTTTTATAAGGGCTGGCCAAAGAACTTAGTTTCCCCCAAAAAAATGCCACTTCCTCTTTGCTTTAACAATCAAGCTTATTTCCATCCTTCTCTTTCAGGTTACTCATGCTGTTGTTACTGTGCCAGCCTACTTCAATGATGCTCAGCGTCAGGCCACAAAGGATGCTGGTACCATTGCTGGATTGAATGTCATGAGAATTATCAATGAACCGTAAGTATGCTTGGCGGTGGTCTGCAGATGTCTTGGTGCATTGGGGGAGCTATAGAGTTAAGGGTTCTAATGCTTTCTTCTCTTCCAGTACTGCTGCTGCTATTGCTTATGGGCTAGACAAGAGAGAGGGGGAGAAGAACATCCTTGTCTTCGACTTGGGCGGTGGAACCTTTGACGTCTCCCTTCTCACAATTGACAACGGCGTCTTTGAAGTGGTGGCGACTAATGGTGATACTCACCTTGGCGGTGAAGATTTTGACCAGCGTGTAATGGAACATTTCATTAAACTGTACAAGAAGAAAACTGGAAAGGATGTTCGGAAGGACAACAGAGCGGTACAGAAGCTCCGACGAGAAGTGGAGAAAGCAAAGAGAGCCCTGTCCTCTCAGCACCAGGCTAGAATTGAGATTGAATCCTTCTTTGAAGGAGAGGACTTCTCTGAAACCTTGACAAGGGCCAAATTTGAGGAACTGAATATGGTAGGTACTGAATTTAGAGCTGTGTCCTGTGTGATAAATCATACCACCCTTTTGAAAGAGACACTATTCTTAAATGAGAAAGAAATACTAAGATTACAGAGATGTCAGATATAGGATAAAAATCACAGTGACTCTAACTCAGTAAAACAACATTACTCATGCATCCTATGCCACAATGAAGTAGCTGGTTCATTCCTGCCTTGAAGGAAAGGAAAGGTCTGGCCTAAATTTGCAAGGTTTGAACCCTCTAAGGACAATTTCCATAAATGAGACCAGTAGAATAGAGAGGCCACCTGGGTGGTACAGAGTTCAAAGGGGATCTGCCTTGTTTGCTTCAGGCCACTGTTCTGCGGGTGTTTATTGCCACAGTCAAAAAATAGTATTATGCATCGACTAATTGTTCATAAATTTTGCTTTTAGGATCTCTTCCGTTCTACCATGAAGCCTGTCCAGAAAGTCCTAGAGGATGCTGATCTGAAGAAGTCTGACATTGATGAAATTGTACTTGTTGGTGGCTCTACTCGAATCCCCAAGATACAGCAGCTTGTAAAAGAATTTTTCAATGGCAAGGAGCCCTCCAGGGGTATCAATCCCGATGAAGCTGTAGCTTACGGTGCTGCTGTCCAAGCTGGTGTACTCTCTGGGGATCAGGATACTGGTATGTTGACTGTTGTAAATACAGCATCTGACGTTGGGTCGGGATAAAACAGAGCAGCTTGATCAAGTGAGAGTGGACCACTTTTCTTAGGCTTTATGCCGTGTTTGGAAGAGAATTAACATACCTGTAGAGTGGCAGCAAAATATCTACCTGTAGTTAAGAGATGAGGTTTGGTCACGGATGATTTAATCCTTATTCTTTCAGGTGATCTAGTGCTGCTTGATGTGTGTCCTCTAACCTTGGGCATTGAGACTGTGGGTGGAGTTATGACCAAGCTTATCCCAAGGAACACAGTTGTGCCCACCAAGAAATCGCAGATCTTTTCCACAGCCTCGGATAACCAGCCAACTGTGACCATCAAAGTCTATGAAGGTAAGCAGTTTGCCTTACTAGTTTTGAAGTACTTGGAAAGCCCTTTTTCCTGTAGCTATGGTATAGTACATATGAAGGGAACAATAAACCTAGTAATAAAGCCAGATTCTGAAAAGTGCCTAAGCCCTTTTATGGGATACTCTGGTTGGTCACCACATGTAGCCTAGAAAGCATAGGTTACTGTGCATTTGCACAAAAAAAGGCATCTTTCAGGTTAAAGCAACAATCTACAGTCAAGCAACTTGCCACCAGTATGAGTTACATATCTTGAACCATCTTTTTTTTCCCCCATAGGAGAACGTCCTCTCACAAAGGATAACCATCTGCTGGGCACTTTTGATCTGACCGGCATTCCTCCTGCTCCCAGGGGCGTCCCCCAGATAGAGGTCACCTTCGAAATAGATGTGAATGGTATCCTTCGCGTCACTGCGGAAGACAAGGGCACAGGCAACAAAAACAAGATCACCATCACCAATGACCAAAACCGCCTGACCCCTGAAGAAATTGAGAGGATGGTCAACGATGCAGAGAAATTTGCCGAGGAAGACAAAAGGCTGAAGGAGCGGATTGATGCCAGGAACGAGCTGGAGAGCTATGCCTATTCCTTGAAAAACCAGATTGGGGACAAGGAGAAGCTGGGTGGCAAGCTGTCATCCGAAGACAAGGAAACCATTGAGAAGGCTGTGGAGGAGAAGATTGAGTGGCTGGAGAGTCACCAAGATGCTGACATAGAAGACTTCAAGGCTCAAAAGAAGGAGCTGGAAGAGGTGGTGCAGCCAATTGTGGGCAAGCTGTATGGCGGGGCAGGCCCTCCTCCCAGTGAGGAAGAAGCGGGAGAGAAGGATGAGTTATAGGCCTTGGTTTCCTGAATTTTGAAACTGTAAATACTGGACTTTGAACTTTTGTTTAAACTTATTGAACTCTAGATCTGGAATGTGATCAGAATCTTCACTTGAGGAGTGGAGTTGGAAATGCTAGCCCAAAGTGGCTATTTACTGCTTTTCATTAGCAGCTGATAAATGTGGGGGGTGGGATGGGGTGGGAGGAGGGGGAGCTTCACAGCAGGAGGGACATAGTGTTCATCTTCAAACCATTTTATTTAACAAGTTGGGTCATGTGCGTTCTGTGGTGAACTTTTCTACCCTCCAAGTGACAACAATAAATTTGTTACACTGGATCGCTGCCTAATTAATGCTCAATTAACACATGCTTGTATATTCTGCTGAAGAATATGGCTTCATTATCTCCACGGGCTCTAATCCAGATGAGCTGGTCCTTTTGGCTGCTCTTTTCATGCTAGGAAATGTTTTAAGAGTCCGTTTCCCAGAACTGACAGGTGGCCATACTGTCTAATAGGCAGGGAAGCTAAAATACCTAAAGGATTGAACGTCGAGTACCTGCTGGCTTGCAATGCTCCATGTTCATGTTCTCTGGGATGAAATGTTATGTGTGAGAGGCTACTTCAGACATGGAAGAACTCCTGAAGAGTTAAAAGAGTCAAAATTGGGTGGTCTTCAGGGTCGCTGCTCCATGTTTGGCTGCTAGAGGTGAAATCAAGATGATGGGACAAACAGAAACTAGTCATCTGCCTCTAAAGGGCATCTGGTTGAGTACATCTCTAGGTTAAGTGGTAGCTGCACATCAGTGGCCATTTTGTGGAAGGAGAGAATCTTAAATAGGCAGAGCATATTGGAATGTCTTCAACTGCGATGGGGAAAAATGCTTTTCCTAATTTTGGGAAAAGTGGCTTCTGCTGATTTTTCACCTGTGCACTTAAGTGAATGGACTCATACAAGAATATTAAGAGCCTAAACTCTGATAAATCAACTCTGCCACAGGTGTTAACTTTAGTGCTTTTAGGCAGCGTTTGATCCAAAGCTGGTTTTTAAAATGACCAATCTGTTTAGAACAAAAAAACGTAAATGTGCTGCTGGGACAAGAACTCTGTGGGGTAGGACTGGGAAATCATGCAATGTTCTTTAAGGAGATGGGGAAATTTGTGGATGCTGATAGTTGAAGCCAGTAGTCGGAGGCTACGTTACCTGCCCCTACTGGCAAATGGCCTCCTAAGGGACTTTACACCTCCAATTTTCTACATGCAAGCAGATGGGAAACTGCGTCCCTGGATAGCCCGCCAGTTGCAAGGGAGTATAGGAGCCTCCCGTAGATTGTATTTAGGTCAGGAATGGAACCTGTGGAACTGGAGATGTTGGCCTCCTCCTGCCCAAGCCAAATGGCCAGTGGGAATTTAGCTAACAGAAGGAATTTTTAGCTTTAGAGTATTAGAGTTGTGTTTTCCCTTGGTGAAAAATGCAAACGACATAGGATGAAATCCAGGATTTTCGTGCACCCAGGATAGTTCTATGAGAGGTGCAAAGATGGAAGGTCCTGCTTTTGGTGTAGTGTTTCCTTCCCACATAGTATAAAATATGTCCCTTCAACAACGTGAGGTGGTTTTCTTCCGCAAGATTTATTCAGAGGACCTTTGCATTCCTCTGAGAGTATAATTTGCCCCAAGTCTGCAGGGGGTATTCTGTGGCCAGAGTTACTCCCATATTTTCTTACTCTATTCCTGAAAAGTCTTGGGCACTGGCTACGTGCAGCAGCAAATCCCAAAATGCTGTTTCCTCTGTGGCCAAATCACTTTTCAGCACATTGGCCACTGCTGTAGAGAGCACATTTGTGTTGGGGGAGAGCAGTGGGCTGAGGAGCACTGCCCAGCCCACCAAAGGAAGTGGAGACTGAGGAAACTGAACTTCAAAAATATATCTATTTCTTGGCATGAGGGACTGGCTGATACCTATCCTGCCAAGGTGAAAATCTTCCAAACTTTTGATCCGTGAGGCGGTCATTTTGGATCTCCTGTGTGTGTGTTGACCTCTTCCTGTCCAGGCCCTGCAAATACCACACTCCAAAACTTGAAGAAGCCGAATCTAAAATTTGCAGCACTCCCAATACAAACCACACATTTTCAGCACTAAGTTTGGTTGGTGGAGATGAGCAGCTTAAGTTTACATTGCCCTGAATATAAAAGCTGCACTGTTTAAATGAAACTTTTTATTATTATTATTCCAGAAGAGTTACAACACAGTCCCCATAAATCTCTCCTTTAATATCCATCCCCCCAAAAACTAAACACAAGGACCCCTCTGTGCAGTCTTTGTGCAATTCTGAGCCTTTGGCCGCTTCCTTCCTTCCAGCCTCACCTCTGGCTGCTGTTTCATCACCAGATGTTTTCCACGGGATAACGCACATCGAATGGTCCAGACGCCCAGGGGGCAGAGCAGTCTTAAACTCCAGCTGTGTCCAGTGGCCGCCTTCTGCAGTGTTCAAAGGGACAGACAATATTCTTAAAAAGGTCTGCATAACAGAGGGCTTGGGAAAATGAAAATTAAGATGAATTCCATGCTGGAGCAGAATAAAAGGGAAAGTACTCCCCCCCCCTTTTGCTTCTAGTGACTCCTAAAGGGAGTGGATCTGCTAGTGAGTTTCACAGGGATTTGAATTTGGATCTACCAAGTCCCAGTGTGACCCTACACTACATTAGACTGGCTTTCCAACTTTCTTGAGGCATAGCATTGCTCCGTTATTGGCGGCTAAGCCTCGGTTACTCTATCTGGCCTCTAACTCCAGTTCCAATCCAATACTTAGGCACCACTTCACAGTGTGATCCTGTTGTTGCATCCACAGATGCAAAGGCGGAACAAATTAACCCGCTGAACGCTTCAGTTACATCCCTGCCACCTAAGCAAAAACTCACCAATGTGGTATTTGTACATTGAGTCTAGTGCTCCTGTTGGGTCCATTCCACCAAAGATGTACAAATGACCCCGAAAAGCCACAGCTGAGTGGGCCGCCCGTCCTCCCGGAACAGATCCACTGGCTGACAAGGTCTCCCATTTCAGGTCAGCTGCAAGAGGACAAATGGATCATCGTCAGCCTCCACGTGGTGTAAAGCAGAAGGAAGCAAGAGCTCAAAATGCACGTCCAGGGCAAGGGGTGCTTTTGCCCAGTCTTCAGTCACAGGTATATAAAACTCCACTGAGCAAAGAAGACAGGACATCCTGGGAAATTCATTTTCATCTAACTAGAAAAGTTACTAGTCCTTCTGACTATGATGATGACGTGTAGGGGGGTAGGGATAACATCGAAAGCACCTGTTATCATTGCAAGGTAAAAAGACATTTGAGCAGGATTTCCCAATATATAGGTATAAGTCAGAGTGATCTGTAACTGTTACATACTCACAACCACTAGTGACAATTGTAACACTATTGCTATAAGCATAACTCCTCCCTATCTACTAGGCATCAGCTGCCTTCTGCAGGATGAATAATGCTTCTGTCATTCTGAGGGGTAGGATCAGCCAGAAGAGGTTACTTAGTTAAATATACTGACCTAACTAGCTCAGAGAGAATATCGCAGGATTATTTTCAAAATATTTTTCCTCTGTTTTATCCTCAAAACAATCTGGCAAGGTAAATTAGGCTAGGCTGAGAGATGGTGAGTCGAACAAGGCCACCCAGTGAGCTCTGAAGCTGAGTACAGACTCTCATTAACTATAATGAGAAACTATTAATTATGCCTCCCAAAAGCTGTGCCTGAAGTATGCATCTAGCAACTGCCGAGGCAGACGACGGCTAATCCACAGGGGCAAGTTGCTGAAATGACTGTTTCTTCCACTGACTCCTGGTTTTTGTCTCCTCACGCCTGAGGAAGAGTTCTGGAGAGTTTGAAATCTCATGCTGTCAGGTACCCCTTTTGTGACATCAAGTGGGCTTCATTAAAGCCAAACTTTGGTGTTCATCCTAATCTGGCATTCTAAAAGCCATTACACCAGAAGTAGATAGACTTGGACAGTCCTGGAGGAACTACTGGCTGGGAATCATCTACATTTCTCCTCTCATCACCCTCAGGACTCAGTGTCAAGTTGTGATAGCCACGGCCATTCTGTTGCTGGTGGAGAGTGAAGGAGATTGGACGAGCACCTGGCTATGTCTCAATAACCAGATGCAGATCAATGACACCCTTCACTGAGATCCACCGGGTCCTTTATAGGTCTCAGCAGGTGATGTCATCAGTTCGCATCTGGCTATGGCAACACAGCCAGAAACCTCTCTAATCTCCTCCGCTCTCGACCAGCAATGGTATGGCCATGGGCCATTGTGGGGAGCCTTGCAGTGGGGCTTTCGTCGTAGAGGAGAGTGGTAGAGCATAGCCACCTTTAAAACAACTGAAACAAGACCTACACAAGTGTACGGTGGATTTACACCAGTGTGCAATAGGATGCCAACCACCTACCACAATCCAGCATCAGTCAAATGCAAAATAATGGCTAAGGCAATAGGAGACAAAAGCAAAATGGTAGTTCAACAATGTGGAGGAAATTATAGTGGGTACTCTGTATAGCCCGGGTTCCACTCCAGGAAACCCTGCATCAAAGAAAAAACACGAATGCTTGCCCATTGTCACCATTTTACATATAGGGATGCAACACCTCATGCAAACACATTCACATGTGTGGAGGTCATGCATTATTATGTGAGGTATTCACTGGGATGAGCTGTATAAATTAAACAGAAATCTACATCGAAGTTGCTACAGTTCAGGATTTTTAAAAAGAGCATTCAAACTAAGTAGCAGATGTCACGAAGAGAACCAATGAATACCCTCACTTTACAGGTGTGGAAAAAACTGAAGCTGTATAATAAGTAATTAGCACAAATCCAGCCTCAGCAGAGGGTTCTTCTTCGTGGTCTCTGTGCCTTCATACACTAGGAGCTTTAGCGCCTGCGCGGTAGCGTTCGGAAACTTCTAGAGCTTGTTCGCTTGGCGGGAACCCCTCCCCCACGCCGGTACTGCGCATGCTCCTCCCGCCGAGCAACGGTCTCTCCTCAGTTCTTTCTCGTCCGCCGCCGCGTACGGAAGGTTCTTTAGTTTGTTCCTCTCACGTCGTTCTTGGCTTGCTGTCTTTGACCTCTCTTTCGGACTCCCCCTTCGGTTTTCGTCTTTTTGGATTTCGGAGTTTGGCGTTTCTTCGTCTTATGTCCGCGCTCTTTAAGAAGTGCGTGTCCTGCGGCCGCAAGGTTGCCCTCAACGACGGCCATAAGGAGTGTCTCTTCTGTTTGGGCGAGTCCCACAACATCCGGACTTGCCCAATTTGCAGGGATTTTACTCCCCAAACTCTTCGCAACCGCTCCGCGAGACTCAAATCTTATTGTTGGGAACAGTCTCTGCGGGCGATAGACGAGACCTCCACTTCCAAGATGGCCGACAAGAAGACGACCACGCCATCGACGGTATCGGCGGCTGCCGTTCCGTCCACCTCGTCGGTATCGGGCTCGGTACCGGCGAAAACGCCGATCTCGGCGTTACCGAGGATCCCGAAGCTGTCGGCGGCTGCCAAGTCAGCGAAAGGATCCTCGACGGCGAGGAAGGCTGAGGCTCCCCTTACGGAGACGCCTGCAAAAAAGCGCCCTGCTCCGGACGGAGGCAAGGGCAAGGAGAAGGAGAAGAAGAAGAAGAAGAAGGAAAAGAAGCGCTCCCCGGCTGGGGACGCTCAACCTCCTACTCCTCCTCCTACTCAGCAGCCTTCAAAAGGGCGAGGCGAGTCCGTCGACCTCTCGGAGGATGAGATCGAGGACGTTCCCCAACAGCGCCCGGACTCGCCTGTGGCAGACCCTCCAACCCTGGTGGAGGAGCGCCACCGCCCTCTTAGCCGTCGCAGGTCGGCCGACCTGCAGCAGAGAGAGCCCTCTGCTTCTCCGGAGCGGCGTTCGACCTCCTTCAGGTCCCGGTCCCGCTCTTCCGAGCGTCCGGTGGCCTCGCCGCCTCCGAGGGAGACAAGAGAGGAACAACCTCGCTCGTCTGCCTCCAGATACACCTCGGCGTCCTACGTGGCCAGGTACGCGAGGGAATCTGAATGGAGAGAGCGCCCGGCCTCCTATCGGTCGCATTCGCCATCGTACCGGGATCGGTACCATCGTGGCCCGAGTCGCTGGGAGACCTTCCGGAGGTCCCGGTCACCTCGTCGACAGCGCGAATCGCGCTCGCCTAGAGGGGACGAGGCTCGGTACCGTCGACGCCGAAGCCGATCTCCGTCGGACCGCCGCTCCTTCAGCCGCTCTCCCTCCCCTCGATATCATAGGGCGAGGGAGCCTTCACCACGGTATCGGGCGATATCGCCACCTCCTAGGGTCACGGCAACGGCGACGCGCCCTACGGAGTCGGTGGTGACTGAGCGGGCTATGACGACGTCAGCCTGCCAGACTACCCCGGTCACCACCAAGAGGGTGAAGTCAGTGGTCAGCCATCCCAAGCGGGACGCTGCTGCTACCACCGCCCCGGCTGCGGAGAAGCCTAGGAAGGCAACACCTGCGGCGACTACGAAGGAGCCGGAAAGCGAGCGGCGAGAGGACTCACCGAGCTCGGAGTCGTACGACTCGAGTGCGGAGTCTGAGGTGTCTGAGGCGGCCTCCCAGGAGTCTCCTCCGTTGGGATTCGGGGACCCGATCCCAGATTCTGCTCCAGAGGACGTCCACCAGTTCTCTGCGATGCTGCTCCGCATGGCCACTACCCTCGGCCTTAAGATCGCCGATGCGGAGCCGGAGGATGACGATCCAGCCTTCTCCGTTTTCGAGGAGAAGCGACCTTCCACGGCCCCGCTGCCTCTCCTGCCCCGGGTATCCAGACTGGTGAAGGCCGCCTGGGATAGACCGGCCTCGGCTCAGCCGATACCGCAGCGGTTAGAACACCTCTACAGGGTGCAGAAGGATAACGCCGGTTATCTATTTAATCACCCTGCACCGAACTCTGTGGTCGTCGAGTCCGCGCAGACGAAGGGCTCCGGCAGGCAACACACCACCCCGCCGGACAAAGAGGGCAGGAAGTTGGACGCCTACGCAAGGAGGTTCTATTCGGCTGCCTCCTTGCAGATCAGGCTGTCCAACACTCAGGCTTGCCTCGCGGCATACCTGAAGAAAGTGCTCGATCGCCTGCAACCAGCGATGGAAGCGGTACCGGAGGACATCCGCCAGGCCTCCTCCGTGATCTTCAATGAGGCTATCTCCATCGCTCGGCACCAGATGGCCTCCTCCCGGCACGCAGTGGAGATCGCCTCCCGGGTCATGGCGGGATCCGTCGGCCTTCGCCGCCATGCTTGGCTTCGACCGGCCGACATCCAGGAGGACACCAGAAGGAGGATTGAAGATCTCCCCTTCGACGGTGAAGGCCTATTCAATTCGTCCACAGACGAAGCTTTGGACAATCTCGTCAAGGCGAGACTGACCGCAAAAAAGATCGGGCTGCAGCCGGCGACGCAGACCCGCAGGGCCTCCACCTTCCGCCCATCCTGGCAACGATCTTCCACCTCGTCGTTCCAGCGTTCGGCCCAGTCTGGACAGTCGAGACCGTCCTCCGGCTCATCGGCCAGACGCACGATTAGGCGGCGCCCGCCTTCGTCGAAGAAGTCCTCCTCCGAGACAAAGTCTCGGTTTTGACGTGCCTGGCAGGACCCACCAATACCCACTCTTCAGCCTACCATCAGCGCTCGGAGACCGACCGACTCTCGCTCGACACCTAGCGGAGTGGCAGTATGTCACTACGGACTCTTGGGTGCTTTCCATCGTCCGTCTTGGCTACGCCATCGAGTTTCTCGAGATTCCTCCTCGCGGCGTTTATTACTCCACGCCGTCGAGTCCGGCCCTCCTGGAAGAGATCCATCCCTCCTCCAGAAAGGGGCGATCGAGCGGCTCCCGCAAGAGGCCAAGACCACCGGCTTCTTCTCCAGGTACTTCACGGTACCGAAAGCCGACGGTACCCTCCGGCCGATCCTAGACCTCAGAGGGGTGAACTACTACATCCGCCCCAAAAGGTTCAAGATGGTCACGATACCGTCGATCCTACCCTTCCTACATCGAGGGGACTGGTTCGCCTCCATCGATCTCCGAGACGCATACTTCCATATCGCCATTCGCCCGCAGCACAGACGGTACCTCCGCTTCGCAGTCGACGACACCTGTTACCAGTACAAGGTGCTGCCGTTCGGACTCTCGACTGCCCCAAGGGTCTTCACCAAGTGCATGGCCCCGGTGGTATCCTACCTGCGGACGAAGGGCGCTTCCGTCTTCCCCTACCTCGACGATTGGCTGTTGGTGGCGTCCTGCAAACAGAGACTTTACCACGACGTCCACATGACGTTGTCACTCCTGACCCGCCTTGGTCTACGAGTGAATCCGAAGAAGTCCCACCTCGAGCCGGCGAGGATCTTGGACTTCATCGGGGCGACGCTCGACTCGACCTCCGCCAGGGCGTACCTACCAGAGTCTCGCGCACAAACCTTGATCCGGGCCGCCGCTCACGCTCGTACGGCCCCGACGTTATCTGCGAGAAGCGTCCAGCAGCTCTTGGGCTACATGGCTGCGACGACCGCTGTGACATATCTCGCCAGGCTGAGAGCAAGACCTCTTCAACACTGGTTCGTCCGCATTCGACCCCCTGCGAGACGAACAGACACTCCGACTGCAGCTGCCGGGAGACGTCCGCTCATCCCTCCGATGGTGGCAGTCGCGACGCAATCTCATGTCGGGGATGCCTTTCCAACAGCCGACACCGAAGGTGACGGTAACGACCGACGCCTCCCTGTATGGATGGGGTGCCCACTGCGGCGATCTCAGAGTCCGCGACAGATGGACCGACGACGAGACCGCTCTCCATATCAACGCGCTGGAGCTGCTCGCCGTCTGGAAAGCCCTACGGGCGTTCCGCCATGCCGTGGCGGGGCGCACGGTCCTGATTCTGACGGACAACACCACCGCCGTCTGCTACATCAACAGACAAGGTGGGACTCATTCCACGACCCTGCTCGACATCGCGCTCGGCCTGTGGGAATGGTGCATTCGCCTGCACACGCATCCCGTGGCGGTTCACCTGGCCGGGCAGGAGAACACCACGGCAGACGCCCTCAGCAGGGACACCTCATCCCATCACGAAGGGCTCTCTCCGGAGAGGCGTTAACTTTTTGGGACCGCTGGGGCGAACCATCGATCGACCTTCGCGACCAGGGAAAACGCGAAGTGTCGCCGATTCTGTTCCAGAGCGGGCCACGATCGTGCCTCCATGGGGGACCTTTCCAGTTTCCGTGGACCGGGGAACTCCTCTACGCGTTCCCCCGTTCCCGCTGCTCGGCCGGACGATATCAAAGTCCCCGCCGACCGAGCCGCGCGATCCTGGTAGCCCCGTACTGGCCGAGGCAACATTGGTTCGCACCCCTGCTACAAGCCGCGCAGACGACCTGCTCCGGTTGCCACCGACACCGGACCTGCTCTCCCACTCCGGCGGCCGAGTCCTCCACCCGGGCTGCCACGCCTGGCCCTCCATGCCTGGAGGATATCGCACAAACGACCCCGTGCTCGGTACCGTCCTCGTCGCGGCCAGGAAGGAATCCACCCGTCGCAACTATCAATACAAGTGGCGACGCTTCCTGACCTTCGCTAACGAGAGGAGTGAGCCGGTATCGCCCGGGGGGCTCCGACCGTCCTGCACTTCCTCCTGCACCTCCGGCAACAGGGCCTGGCGTTTCCATCCCTGAAGGTGCCCCCCGCGATCGTGGCATACCAACCGCCACGACTGCTGTCGGCCTTCTTCAGGAACGATACCGTTAAGCGGTTCCTGAAAGGACTTCATCATCTCTACCCGCCGGTATCGCCGCCGCTACCGCCGTGGTCCCTCTCGCGGTGCTCTCGCAGCTGACAAAGCCCCCCTTTCGAGCCGATGGCGACCTCGGATGACAGGCTCCTGACAATGAAAACTGCCTTCCTGGTAGCGGTGACCTCAGCGAGGCGAGCGGGTGAGATCACAGCTCTTCGTTCCGATGAGCCCTTCACGGTCTTCCACAGGGACAAGGTGGCCAGACCTACATCCGTTTCCCGCCAAAGGTGGTGTCCAGTTTCCATCTCAACCAGGACATACCTGCCTGCCTTTCCCGAAACCCACGAACCGTTGGAGCGGTCCCTCCACTCCCTGGACGTGCGTCGGGCATTGGCTTTCTACAAGGACAGGACTGCTTCCTTCCACAACCCCCATCTCTTTGTTTGCTATGGGCGACGTCGGAGGGGCCTAAAAATGTCCACCCAGCGCTTCTCCAAGTGGGTGGTGAGGACTATTGAACTGGCGAGAGCTCGCGAGGAAGCCTCCGCCAGTCCTGCTTTGAGCCCACTCCACCAGAGCTGTCTCTTCTGCGGCCCTCCTGCGAGGAGTTACCTGCATAACTCTGACCTGGTCCCAACCGTCGACCTTCGTGCGCCACTAAAGGGTCGACTGCCCGGGCGCGCAGAGATGCCCGGTTTGGACGTGAGGTGTTGGCTTCCGGCTGTAGGACCTGACCCGCCGTCCGACCGGTAAGCTACACAGTCTCCTAGGGAAGGCACAGAGACCAGAAGAAGAAGAACAGGTTGCTTACCTGTAACTGTGGTTCGAGTGGGATTTTGCCATCATCACACCCCCCCTTTCCCCCCCTCTTTCTCAGGTCCCTGTAGGTTCTCGGGGGACGACAGAACTGAGGAGAGACCGTTGCTCGGCGGGAGGAGCATGCGCAGACCGGCGTGGGGGGGGGGGGTTTCCCCCCAAGCGAACAAGCTCTAGAAGTTTCCGAACGCTACCGCGCAGGCGCTAAAGCTCCTAGTGTATGATGGCACAGATGACCACTCGAAGAACCACAGTTACAGGTAAGCAACCTGTTCTTTTTACCCCTACAATTTTCCTTGACACTGCAGAGCAACTGGGAGCTGAAAACCCTTAACAATGTGGTCCAACTATCCACTCGTGCATCCTAAATCCACCTTCAACTCAGTCCAAGTACACATTCACACATACCACTTGCCGATAGGCATTTCCACCACCCACAGATTTCAGGATAGTATGTGGAATAGGTTTTTTTTTAATTATTATTTTAAATGCATGCTTCTAATCCTTAAGATTTTAGAGATGCTCTTTTTCAAGAGAGATCTAAGAAAAGAGGAATTAAAGGGGGAAAAATATAGCACTTACTTATATCAATGGAGAACAGATCATTGTAAAACGTATCTCCAGCCAAGCCACCATGTATGAAGAGTCTGTTCTCAACGGCCACCACAGCGTGGCCGTGCCGAGGTGCTGGGGGCTGGCCTAGAACCTCTGGTTGTAGCCATGTCAATGTGGCTATATGGGATGAGAAACATTGGGATGAGGGGGTATGCTCAATGAGAAAAAAATCTCCAAAAATAAAAAATGAGTCCTCATCATCTCCAGTTTTCATAGACTCAAGAAGGTGTTCATGGGAATGACTTCCCCAGCTATGATCTACGGGGGGACTACTTCCTTTCAGACTAGATCAGTGGTTCTCAAACTCCAATCTTCTGGATGTTTTGGACTTCCATCTCCCAGAATGCCCAGCCAACATGGCCAATGGTAGGGCATTTTTGGTTTGGAAGATTCAAAAACATTTGGAGGACCAAAAACTGAGAACATTGGGCTTAGATAATAACTGGCAACATTGGCAAATAAGAGAGTCCCCAAGTTTCAGGGCCTTCTCCTCGAGTCCTCAGGACAAAGAGTTAATTCGGGGTGAAAGCACTGACTTGGAAATTATACATAAATTATACAGTAAGTTTGTGGGCCCCCAGCTGCAGTGGGCTGCTCTGCAGCAGTTGTAAAGCTTTATATGCTCAAAGCAGAGCTTGGAAAATTTGTTTGCTTGAACTACAATTCCCATGTGTTCTTGAAAACAGCGCTCGCAAAGGTGTTAAAAGTGTGCCCCTTTTCCTACAGAGGTGGGGAAAGCATGGTATTTTTCTGTTCAATGCAGAGCACAGAAAACAATTTCCAATCAGAGAAATATCTCTTGACTTGGTGTCTAACAAGATATGAAGAGAATGATATGCCCTGAGGAACTATGATTGATGCTCCAGCTATCACGCCTTATGACACCACTGGGTGCCCTTCCACACTACACAGCTATGACTTTATGATACCAATGGAACTGCCATGGCTGCATCTTGTAGTTTGGTCAGCCACTAAAGCTCTCTGGCTGAGAATTCTACATACCACTTCCAAAATCACACATCCCAAGATTCGATAGGATGACATCATAGTAATTAAAGTAAGCATATAGTTTGTGTGCTATAATTGTGGAGTGTGAAAGGACCTCTCGGTTTGCCCTCTGGGGCCAGAAGTTGCTCCTAGGCTCAGGTTGCAGCCTTGAAATCCCAGGACTTGGAACACTCTCTAACTCAGGGCTTTCCAAATGGTGCGTCACGACACATGAGTTTGTCATCTGAAGGGTATAGGTGTGTCACCTCCCTGCACGCTTAAGCCTTCGAAATGCATGTTATATGTTATAAATCATATATTTTTAAAAATACAAATGAAAGGTTCTCATGAGATATCTTGTGTCCCTGTACATTTCATTATTACAATTTATATATGTGCCCAGATCTCTTATAAGGGGTTAGGTTAACCTCTGGTTTGCTAGTAAAACTGAATTACTGTGTCTCAAAATGATGCATGTCTAAAAAGTGTGTCACCAACGTGAAAAGTTTGGAAAGCTCTTCTCTAACTGTTCACCCTGGTTGAAGGCAGCTCTCCTTACTCTCTATGCCATGTACAATTTTGTAAGCCTTTACTGCCTCACCTTCTTTCCCCTAAATTTTCAAACAATGCAGTCTATCTGAGTTATTTTTTTTCCTTCATCTGCCCCAGTTTTACAACCACCTTTTCAAAGCAGAGTGTTGGCTATTCAAACTGTTCCTGTTGTTCCCAAGGGCCCCCACAATATGCATTAACAATTTAGCATTTCTTATGCTCCCAGAGGTTTTGCCCTCCAGAATACTGGGTTGCAACTTCCACCCACCTTCATGACTGGTTATTGTGACTAGGGCTGATGGGAGCTGCAGTCTAAAAATATCCAGAGAGCCCTACTCCTCCTTTAATCTACAGAGGTTAAGCACTCTTTTACTTCGGCAAGCCAAAACACTGTACTTGTGCGTCTACCTGAGTCAAATACATGAAGTTGCTGATCTTTAACAGGGTCCACCCCTTTTCGCCACCTCCGAAGACATACAGTCGGTCACCAATGGCTGCCGTGGACGTATGAAATGTGCGAGGGGATGGAGGAGTTCCAGTTACTTCAGGCTTCTCCCAAGTTCCTGTTTCTAAGAAGGAAAGCAAAAACCATTCCCAAACTGTAGGACTGAAAAGCTGAAGGCTATAGTTACAGGCATACGTCACCAAACAAAGTCGATGGGTTCCCAGGCATTACTTTTTAAAAGAAAATTTGGGACCAAAGGCAGTAATAACATAAAAAAGAGAGGGACAGGTTCCTGCACCCCAAAAAGTAGAAGAGTTGTTCAACATGCTTCAGCAAGAATTTTATTAAAACTAACAGTATGCCCATGTCAAATGAAGCAACCCAGTTAGGTAAGACTTGCATAAATAAACAAAACCATTTGGAATACTTCAGCAAACAACCTTTTAAGGCTTCTTTCAAAATGCATGCATAAATGACTTTTACTTTGTGAATTGAAATATCATGTTGTGGTTGTTGTGTGCCTTCAAGTCATTTCTGACTTACGGCGAGCCTAGGGCAAACCTACCACAGGTTTGGCAAGATTTGTTCAGAGGGGTTTGTCTTTGCTTTCCTCTGAAGCTGGCAGACTGTGACTTGCCCAAGGTCACCCAGTGGCTTTCAACAGCCAAGCAGGGATTCAAACCCTGATCTCCACAATCATCGTCTAATGCTCAAACCAGTATACCACACTGGGGCCATTTCCACACTAGACTGTTATACAGCTATTATTCCACTTTCAACCTCCTATGGAATCCTGGGATTTGCAGTTTAGGGAGGGGCTTCTGAAGCTTCTTATAGAAATACATGCTATTTGTAAGTTGTTTGCCGCCTCGATCCATACGGACATAAAATAAATAATTAAAAACT